>JAABNX020000090.1:11244929-11257622 GCA_015163995.2 Mormyrus lacerda | reverse complement strand
GGAAGGGCGGTGTGTTTTGTTGATGTAGGTGTGGCCTTTTTAAGGACCCAGGGGCTGAGTTCTGTTCTGCTGTGTGTAGGTGTGGTCTGTGTGGGGGCCATGTGGGGGAGTGATCTTAATTTTTCTTATGACTTATAAGCCATTCTCACAGGTTGTGAGAAAGAAAATTGCATTATTTCCTGTTGTGACACTGGAGAACCTCAACATGAATGTGAAGAAACACTATTCGCTGAGGGGTTTTTGTGTGTGTGTGTCCTGAAATAACCCCTTATCCTTGACTTTGATACTCCTTGAGGTAGATCAGCTTATACTAAGGATCTTTTTCATTCCGATGAAAAATATTCTTTGCCTCATTCTGTCTGTCTCACTTCCAGATCATTCCTAGTTGTCATTTGTTTTATTAAACAAAGTTGAACCTTTCTTTTGCTCAAACGGGGACCCAGAGTTGCGTCTTGAACAAAGGCAAGTTTGTTTATATAGCGCAATACAGACGCAAGACAATTCAAAGTACTTTACAAAAGCAGAAGGATGGATTTAAATAAAAAAAAAATAAAATCACAATTAAAAGACAAAAAAGCCTAAAAGCCAAACAAACAAATAAATAGCTAACTGTAGTGACAGTGTATGATTAAACTGATCTAATTTACTGAAAGGCTGCAGCGAACAGTAACGTTTTAAGCCCTGATTATAATGAGCTGACAGTGTTAGCAGACCTCAAGTCTTCAGGAAGCTTGTTCCACAAAAGCTCCTTCACCCTGCTTGGTCATGATTCTGGGAACACTGAGTAAACATCCCAGATGCCCTCAGAAATCTGGATGCTTCACAACGTTCAAGGAAATCAGAAAGGTATTTGGGCCGGAGACCGTTTAGTACTTTGTACACAAGTAATAATGTTTTTAATCAATCCCGTGATGCACAGGAAGCCAGTGCAGTGATTTGAGAACCGGTGTAATATGCTCTACTTCCTTGGTGTTAGTGAGGACTCTGGTGGCAGCATTCTGGATGAGCTGCAGCTGTCTGAATGATTTGCCAAGGCCTGTCTAGGCTGCTAAAAACAAATGGATGAACAAGCTTTTCTGCGTCTTGTTTAGACAGAAATCCTTTAATTCTTGCTATGTTTTTAAGGTGGTGGTAGGGTGATTTTGTAACCGTCTTTACGTGGCTGTTGAAATTAAGGTCAGAGTCCAGAACTACACAAAGATTTCTGATTTGATTCGTAGGTTTTGTCGTCATGGATTCGAGGTGAGCAATGACTTTCAGTCTGAGCTTTTTTGGGGCCAGAAATGATTATTTCAGTTTTTTCTGTGTTCAATTGTAGAGAATTCTGGCACATACATGATGAGATTTAATTTGTTCAATACATATATTCAGTAACTCTGAGGGACTCATGTGGTGAGACTGTAGTGTATAGTGGTGTCACATCTACATAATTACGGTAAGAGATGTTATAATGTTCCATAACCTGAACGAGGGGGAGCATGTAGATGTTGAACAGAAGAGGCACAAGAATGGACCCTTGAGGAACACCACATGTGATTTTTATTTGCTCAGATTCATTTAATTATCTATTGACACAAAGTAGTCCCTATCTTGTAAATTTAACTTCAAATTAAATTCAAACCAATTTAACATGGTGCCAGAAATGTCCACCTATTCTTCTAGTTTGTCTAGCAGTATCAACCATGTGAAGCACAGCAATGAGATCCAGGAATACCAAAACTGAGATCTTTGATTCATCACTGCTTAGACAAATGTCATTCAAGACCATAATAAGTGCAGTCTTGGTGTTTTGGTGTGGTCATAATCAATAGTAGAAATAGCTTCATGAAAGAATTATGTTGCTGAAAAACAACCTTTTCAATGGTCTTTTGTATAGAGGTAGGTTTGTTGTAGGCCTGTAGTTTTGAGGCATGTAGGCTGGACCTTCTAAAAAAAGGTTTGATAATTGTGGTTTTGAGGGCCCTTGAAAAAGGCTTGACTGAAAACTTTTTATGTTGTACCGTTAAAAACATCCTTAAACAACCAAGGCAGCAGGTAGTAGGCCTAAGGTGTTGAACAATTTCTGTCAAGGTTGCATGATCTAGGATTTGAAAATGTGCCAAGTCAACTAAAATTCTGACGCTGGGATTTTGCCCAAGATGTAGTTACAGACTGAATGGTCTCTCAGTACTTTTAACTTGTCATTTCACGTTAGACAACAGGGCAATCTGAATCAATAAGCTTTTTTTCAAATCATTATAGTGCTTGTTTTGTATCGTATAATTCAGTTAAGTACAAAATCATTTATTTTGAAAGCAGATTTTATTACCGTAATGTCATTTGAATGTTTCTTTTTTGCCACCAGGTGGCGACAGTGAGGCATTTAGCAAAAATATATTAGCATAATCTTTTAATATATTATTGTCATAATGATTAATCTCGGGAGGTGCTGTGACTCAGTGAGTGGTTTTAATTACTTTGATTTAGACTATAGCTTAATACCAATGTATTTTTGCTATTTAATATCTTTTATCAGACTTTGACCTCAGTGGTCAACGACAAAGAGGCAAAGAGGCAAAGTCTATCTGCGAATCCCATGAACTGTGGCGAGAACCTGGATCCCCCAGACCAAACCGCAGCAGACATCAGCTCAGCTAAAATGGACGCCATTCTCAGGTTTGTTCTGGTCTCATGAGTAGAGCCTTGGGTTTTTCATTTTTTTTCTTTCAGCTGAAAGCTTGCCAAGTGCTGTGATAACCTGGCAAAGAAGCGGGCCGGGGGAAATGTTGGAGGACGGGGCGATGAACAGGCTCTTCTGCTCCATCACTGTGTTTGAGTACATCGGCGAGATGGATGTTTCTAGAAGGTATGCCAGCAGCTCCTTCAGCATGAGGACTAAAGTGGTGACTAACTGGAAATATAAACATGGTGGTAGTCCCCCGGGGTGAATTCAGGCCCTATAATTTGAATGTTTTGCCTTGTTAGCCACATGTAGCAGCCAACAGAAATAGAGTAATAGCTGCCTCTGTGAGCAGCATTTGATGAGGTGAATTTGATTGACGGGATAATCCGCAACTGGAAGTGAGCTTACATTTTCACAGTATTGAATTGTATGTGCCTCAGTAAGACGGGCTTTTTTATTTTTTAAGGGAACAGCAGTGGTTCCATTTGGAGGCTGTCTTGGTGTCAATAAGCTACTTACTCATCCTCAGTTAATTAAGGAAGGGAACTAGCTAAGATGCTAATGCATGGTTTTCTTCATCCATGAACTCAGAACTCAGCTTGTGGGAGTTTTATTTACACAAATGTGTTCTGAGGGCAGAATGAAAAAATGTCTAGTTGTTTTGGCCCATCTCCTCTACAATCTGATTGGTTATTTCTCTGAACCAATCATTTTCCATTCTGCCCTCAGAATACTTTTGTGTATGTACCCGATCATTGTGTCCTACGCTGCCCGGAATCTGCTTCAGGTCCCCCACCATGATGAGTGGTTAGAAGGTGGATGGATGGCTGTCAGTGTGAATAAAATGATCACTGTATCTGCTGCTACTCTTGCTAGTACTAATTATGGACTAAATGACACCTCATGAATGATGATGGTGCTCTCGGTTTGCTTTGGGGCATGCTTTGTGTCATTTTTTTTAAAACGAGAGCACCATCTTGTGGAGTAAAAAAAAACAGCAGATGGTTCATGAATTGTCATTTTATCCATCACTGGCAAGCACTCAGCTTCGAGTTCATATACCAAGGCAGAACCATCTAAACTTTATCTCCTGGGTTTATTCTTATGCATGGAAGAGACATTTGACTCCAGGCAGATGCCATTTTCGTCTGCTGGTTCCTCGTCATACAGCTGATAAAAGAATCATTATGGTTATGACCCAAAACAGATCTCTGGCTCCCAAATTAAAGCCTTAGTTATATGTTGATTTATATCTGCATGTATAGAACATGTCTGTCTGTGTGACACTATGTACAACACTGTGCAAAAAAAAGGAAATTTTTAAAGCAACTTTTCTGGATAGAAAATGTATATTCGCTAAAAACACAATTAAACATTAAAAAACGTGCAAATTAACATTAACTCGATAAAAAGCAAAGAAGTTATTTCTTTTGTTCTACAAAAAGTTACTGATACCTCGCTGGATGGCTAGATGAACACCGCTTCAGTTCCCAAACCTCTCCTCAGGGGCACCTCAGCCGTTCCAGGGATCCGTTATACTTCTTCACCAGCTCTCTTAATTAATAAATGTAATTAGTTTAAAAAGTCAATGAGGTATTGATTAGCTATTCAAGGTATGCTAGTGACTGAGTCAAAAAATACAAGTGAATTAAGCGAATTAGTTAGTCCGTGACGTAGCCATATGAGGTGGGGTAGGGGTCAAGTCAAACAATACGTGGCTTTATCGGACAGTCGCTGCAAATACTGAGGTTTTGAAATGGCTAAGCTGACACACTTAGACAGACAAAGTATCATAGTTTTAGTCTAGATGGGGACGGGTTTCCATAGTAACGGCCTTCATGGTAGCCACTTGTCTGCAGGTCCACCTCGCACAGATCCACACCTTCACCTCCTCCACCCACCAGGGGCTGGAGAACAGCTTGCAGATGGTGAGTCTGTCACCGTGACAGCGGGGGCGCTCCTGGGGCATCCGGGAGGGGTGGGGGTAGATAGGACCTTTAGCTGACAGCCATTTGCTGCAGTCGGGTGAACGGTCTTTGGTTACTTCACAGCAGCCTTTATTAGTGCCGTTTGACACACAGTCAGGCTTTAACAGTCCACCTGTCACAGTGCCATGGAAACCGTAATTCTGAATGTATGAGAGCAGCAACCCCCCGCCCACCGGCGCACTGTTTCTGCAGTAAATGCTCAATCTGTAAAGGCCGCCGGTATGGATGGGGGTCTGACATCTGCGACAGACTCTGCAGGATCCGAGCTGATGTACAGCAGGGCCACAGCTTAGGAAGCCGAAGGCTGCACATTCTCTGCATGGCTGTGTGTGTGGCGGCCACTGCTAAGAGCGTGGGGGCGGAGCCTTCATGACATGTGACCCCCAGAAGCCACGCCCACTTCAGCAATCCTCTTGACTGCTCCTGGTACATTATCCTGACCAGCCAGCTGAGCTGGGCAGGCCATTTTTGGTATACATGTCTGGCGAGGAAAGCATGGGTCGATGTGTAGGCAGTACCATATTAGTTAAACGGGGTCAGGCTAACAAGCAGCAAAACGTGTTTGTTTACATAATTAGCATAACGCGCTGATGTTTCTTAAACGCTGAGCTAGAGCATACATGGACTGTGTACCTGCTGACCTGGTGGGTATAACTAGAGTTTTGTTAACCTCTGTTAACTATTTGTATGTTAAGAAATAGGTCCGTGCTGAAAGTCAGGTCTGGTTCTCAAGGTCCAGAGGTTAGAGAAGTGTTTGCTAAATATATAAACGTGAATGCCACCAACCTGCAGGCAAAATCAGCCCGTGACCTCAAACAAAGACAGTTTAATAAGCACATGAAAGGGGTACCATTTGTGCTCTTGTGGAGTCATTGAACGGGAGACGGTAAGGGGGGGGGCGCATTTGGAAATGGCAGCCATGACGGGCTTTGCAGATCAGTGAAAGGAAAAAAGAAAAGATGGACGTTTCAGTGTCAGCACGAGGGAAATCGAGCGAAGTGGACATCGGGTCACGGCGAGGAGAAAGAAAGGCTGGGAGATAGCAAAAAAATAATATGAGATATCGTACTTTAAAAGCATTGGGATAAGTGATAATACTGAGTCATTCAACACACACACACACACGCACACGCACACACACACACACGCACACACACACACACGCACACACACACACACACACACACATACACACACACACACACATACACACATACACACACACACACACACACGCACACACACACACACATATGGCACTAAAAAGGATACTGCAGATTAGGGGTGTTGATTGTCATTTTTAGGCTCTGTGGATAACAATCGATTATTACAGTGTAAAAACATGTTGCGGACTGTCTAAAATGGTCGAAAGCAGTGGTTCACAAACTCATGGTAAGCTCTAGACAATAATAAAATAATAAAAAAATAATAGCAATATGTGTAGGTTGTCACCTTTGATTTGTTTCAGCCGGGACACTAACTCACCCCTTTGTCTGCCGCTGTTCTCTTCTGCATTAAATGCTACTTTTTTCTTTAATGAGTAAATATATATTGTCTAACTGTATTCTATTATAACTTCTAACCCTAACATGTCTGAAGGTGTAATCCCTTTAGTTATGAAAACATTATTATACGTATTATGATTACGAACAACGTTTTATATGAATGACTTTGGACAACCTAATGCTGACGTCTCTCACTGCATTTCAGTTCTTTCCCTCTCTGCTGCCTGCAGACGTTACTGCTGACCCTCAATGAACGCTTTAAACTCCAAGCATGTTCGTTTAACGTTGTTTGTTTGTTTATATTTTTTGCATTTAGTTACAAAATTATTCTGCTTTGCATTTTCATGACGCTTTCATGCTTTTCCTTCATAATCAACTGAAATTTTGAATGGACACAAATCACAAGTGGTGGTGGAGGGGGTGGGGGGGATTCCACAAAGCAGGCTTTCTTTATTAGCTGGATAACTTAAACCAAATATAAGGATTGCCCAAAAGGACAGTCACCTCTCCTCCTATTGGACAATTTTCATGTTTGGCTTAGATTATGCCGCTAACTGGCAAGTTCTGCTTCGTACAATATCCCCCAAGTCTCCTTGGCAGTGCCTCATCCATTCAGATGAGTTTTACCTTTTCACCCCCCCTGAGTTGTACGTTGTGAATCGCTTTTTTTTTTGACGTGGATGTGGAGGTGTGCGGCAGATCGACAGTACGCTTCATATTTCTGCTACCAATCAAATTGAAGTATAGACAAGGCCAATCGTCGCCGTGTTTTACCCATTTTAAACCATTTACAGAGACAGGATTGTATATATAAACGTGAAGGGAAGAATAAAAGCTACACTGAGATTTTCTGCTTCTTACAGTATTACCAGTGACGGGCCAAGCATGTCCCAGGAAGAATGAAAGAATAGTGGTAAAAGGAAACCAAGTGAGGTTTCATTTGAAACCACGAAATTATGAATTTCAGGTACATTTTCACAAAAAATTCACATCCCGGGAAAAAAATATTAATTTTCCGGGACAGTTGCTCAAAAAAGAGGAGAATCCTGGGAAAACCGGGACAGGTACAGTGGCAACCCTAAATGTGTGTGCATGTGTGTGTGTTTTAACTGCATCAGAAACGTAGACTAGAAGGCTGAACTGTTATCTTGCTTTGTGTGTAGCACTACACTTACCAAGGTGGTAATCACTGGTTTGTCACTGTCAGATATTAAGATCGGGTTACTTCACAGACAAAGATTTACTCGGGGTGTGGGACTCTACCCAGAAAACTCATTTCACTTCACAGCACAGGTAATTCAAGGGCACTAAGCAACTGTCTATTCTGCCGATAGCAAGAGGCAGGCATAGCATAGCATGTGATTTTATTCTCTGTTATTCATTTTGAATTGGAATGCAGTGGTCGCTGAGAGATGACATCATCATACAGAATGACAGACCGATTTGGTCCACCAACTGGCTTGTTACAATTACACCTAAATTTAATGAAACGATTGAAACAACCGTGAAATGAATCGCAGAGGAAGAGCTAGGTGCCATTTCACAGCAGCTCCTTATATCAGCCGAGGCAGTGCCTATGCGAGGGGAGTTTTAACGCCGTGTAGAAGCCGTCCAACTGGAGGGGGTGGAGATTTTCCAGCTGGTGGCTGGGAACCATTTCAGGAATGTACCAGAAGCCTTTTTATTGCAGCTCGTCTTGGGGTGGAGACGGCCGTCCAGGCTAGGTGTCATCCTGGTCACGTGGAGGTCGGCGTTCACGTCTAACGTACGTGAATGTCTGGAGGCAGATCTGCCTGGACACTCGTTTGCCATGTCACTGAGACAATGTCACAACAAAAATCACGCACTCAGTCTGTGAAAAGGAACTTACCGGCTGTTTTGTTGGTGGTTCAGCCACAGTGTTACAGACTTCAGATGGTAGCTAATTTGCAAAAATCACTCTGCAATGTGTGATGTGAATGTGGAAAATCACTTTCGATAATTGTATTCTGTTTTATACACGTTAAAAAACATGGTATTACACTACTGGCAAAGATTGAGGAAACGCGTCGTATTTTTGGCATTATGCTTTAAAAATTGCTACAAGATTGGCAGTAATGTTTATAAACAATAAAAGAATGCTACAAATATCATACTGGAGTAACTGGATAAAGTTCTGCAATCTCTATACATTGGAAGCGTTTCCAGAACTTTGGCCACTAGTGTATGTAGTCCGAAGTTAACACACCCATAAGTAAGGTGAGTCTGGGGGGATAGAGACTTCATTTATTCTCTTTAAATTGCACCATTCGTTCTTCACATGGAGGTTGTGTGTTTAGGAGAAAGTCCCCCCTCAATCGTCCTGTCTTTTCGAGCTGTTACTGCAAAAACAACCGCATATTTAAAAGGCATCTTGTGAATTTTTATTTGCAGGGGTGCAGCCATTTGTATATAAGGAGGATCAGCAGACGATTATGCAAATACAAAGCACGCTCTCTGACTAACTTCACAGGCTGAATGGGTGTTTTTCCCCTGGGCAAGACTTTTGTTTTGTGCGTTTTCAGTCTGATGCTCCTGTACAAACTGCTTTCGCATCTCGGTGTCGATCGCAGGTCAGCGGAGGTTCCAAAGCCAAATTCAGGCCCAGCACTGACGTGATAAAGAAGGAGTTTATTAAAGTTTAAGACGAAGCGGAGGCCAGCAGCGGGAAATCGCCGTCTGGGGGGCTGGGCAGCCCCCCAGCTACACTGAGATTTTCTGCTTCTTACAGCATTACCAGTGACAGGCCAAGCGTGTCCCAGCCATTGAATGTAGCTGCCCGAGTGAATGAAGAAGAATTTAAGCTCTTACACTGAAAATAAATGGACAGTAATGTGATTTTGGACATGGATCTTTTATCTTTATCTTTTCTATTCGTTTTTGATGCACCGAAATAAGAAAACATGAAATAAAGCTACCACTGTTTTATTGTTTTTTCCTTTCATAGTTTTCTTTTAAAAACGCTCTTGCTTGTCAAGGCCATGGATGTTTTTTGAGATTTTTCCTAAAATGTAAACGTATTATTGATGCTGTTTTTTATGACATGATGTCCAGTTTACTGGAAATGTACCTTTAAGACTATGACGTGACCTTTAAATCCACTGATGTATTGTGCTATAGACACAAACTAACATTTGGAAGAACAACTGGGACCTGACTGTAGAGGGAATATCACCGTAAGATCTGCACGAGATCCGTGTGGGACACCAGTTCATACATTTGGAGCAACTTAGATATAAACATTGACCTAGCCTTGCAGCCAGTGTGTGAAGAGAAGAGCCGTGAAACATGAGGAGACCATGCGGACTCCTGGAGACGGAAATCGGAGTCTAACGTCAGCGGCGCGAGGCGGCAGAGCGACCTACCGCCCATCCTGGAGAATGAAAGCTTAAATACATGCTACTCCCAAGATCACCACTAGGTGGCAAGCATTATCCTGTTAATATAGGGACTGATTATAGCTTGTATTTAATGTTGTGACAGTTCTTTCGGTTTACCTCATATTTTAAACGTTTATTTGAGTTTCTCTGTAAAGTCATTAAAACTGTTGAATAGGTTTTGGTTATTTTTGACTCGTGCCTTTGAATCTATACCGTTGTTTGTAAAGCACCTTCTCTTTGTATATATATATCATGGTTGTGGCAGCGAGCGGTGCTGTGGCTAGGAACTAGTCACGTGACCAAAACGCTACAGGCTGACCACATAGCAGGGCTGCGAGGAAAAAAACAAAACGAAACGACTCATAAAATGGCAACCGCAGATGACACATCCAGTGATGATTTTCGGCTAAGCAGGAATTCAATTACTGTCTCGTTAAGCATATTAGCTGTTCTGCCAGCAGTCTGTTAGCTGTTAGGCAGGGGTCTCTCAACCACTGGTCGTGGCTTGGGGGCCGGCTGCCAGGGCTCTGTTGGGCGGCAGAGCTGTGGCAGGGAAGGACAGTTCGCCACAGGGATGTCAGCCCAGTTGCTGCCTGGGAAAATTTCCCGGTTGGTTCTCCACCCCTCCCCAAGTTACCCACATGGTAAGTAATGAATAACTGGGCCTTATGCTTGGGCAAATGGAGAAACCCCGTGGTGAATGACATCCTGTAGGAACGGATATGGATTCTCTACCGACTGGTCCAGACTGACCAGTGAGGAGGTCCAGAGCCTTGTGCCGCTGGTCTGTGTCTCATACCGCCTACGCCATCACAAGTATCTGCCCCCCCCAGACTGCAAACCTCGCAGTGGCTCTACTGACGGCCTGACAGCTTTTGGACCGAGAGCTGTGGAATGAGGGACGACAGCTCGGTAAAATCGATGCCGCTCACCCAGAGAGTGCTCGTCTGAGTCTGCGTCCTCATCAGAGTTCAAACGACCCTGCTCAGGGTCGGCTTATGTTCCGACAGCCAGCTTTGTAGGATATTACTCGGGAGATGAGATTTAGGGCCCCACAATGCCCTCTGACTGGGATTTCATTATGGAAGCAGCAGCCAAGGAACTCAAGCCAGACGCTGACCCAGTGCTTCCCAGTCCGGTCCTAGAGAACCCAGAGACAGTCCATGTTTTGTCTCCCTCCCAGCACCAGGTATAGGCAGCTGCACTCTCAGAAAAAAAGCACCAGTTTGTACCTTTGCTTGTCACTGCCAGTTGTGCCCTAGCTGTAGACAAATCTACCTTTTATTCTAAGTTAATATAGAGCGATGGACTTTTGGTGCATCCAAAAGGTACAAACAACATTAATATACCCCCAATGGTACGGAAATGTTCCACATATAGTCTATTTCTGTTCCTTAAAAGTTACAATTACCTACAGCTAAAGGTACAAATTGGCAGAACCTTGAGGGTACAGCCCCAGTGACAAGGAAAGGTACAAATTGATAGTCGCTTTTATGACAGAGTGAGAGGGAGCAAAAATGTGGACTGTCTGTAGGTCCCCGAGGACCTTGTTCGGAAGCACTGGACTAACTAATCAGCCCTTTTAATTTCACATTTTACACGATTCCTCAGGAACAAAAAAAAAAAAAAAAAAAACAGAGAAACTTTATACCCAGAAGCAGAAATCACAGTAATAACTACCACAATACCATTGTCATGTCCTTGCTGTGCTCTGAGAAATTCTCAAGCAGCATTTAATTAAGGTACATTTACTGGAACACTGGATATAATGTATGTCATGTCTTCCTCAAATTTTCTTCGCCAAAGAAGGAATTGCCATTTACAAAGTCCATAAAAGGAAAAAAAACAGAAATATTTTTAAAAGTCATTGTTATGTTTAATTTCCTTTGTTGTTCCCTCTCCACAGAATGTGTCCATTGGGAATGACGGATACATTTTGAGCTTTTGTGTGCATTTTGATGAACTCTTCATGTCTGATGAATCGTTTACATCATTGTGGTGTGTCTCACGTGCCTGTGTCATGGAGGGCACCCACCCATCAATCCGAGCGCTGACTGAATATCTGGAAGTTCGGGAATCTTCTAACGTCTTTCTTCACTAATCGACAAAATATACCAAGCCCCCCCCCCTCTAGGGTCAACGGCAAATAAAGGGACGACCAACCCCACCCCCGGTCGGCAGCACGTGACAGCAAATTCCCTGGCTGATTTTTGTAGCCAGTCCGCCACTGTAAGCGACCTGTCATTTTCAGTGAAGGGGGGGATCGATGGAATTTATACAATAATGTGCCAAACCGTGTACAGCCTGCCTTGATTGCATCAGAGTATCTGAAGATCTCCAAATCACATTTTATTATTCGCGTTCAGCTGAGCTTACACCGAACCATCCTCACCGTTTACGATTACTGTGTAATAATTACAGCTGAGAATTACAATAACTGAACACAGATGAGCAGTAATGACTGACAGTCTCGTTCACGTTAGTTTGTTTTCACGTGATTTACCGCACAGACAACGATCTACGTATGACAGTAACGCAGCGCCTGGGGACCAGGGCTATAACAGGATTGATTCTGCATTCATTCCTTGTAACTCGATGCATGATCTTAATTGATCGGTGGGTATACATACATATGAATAAGACGGCGATCTACACCTCAAATCAGGTCAGAAAAAGCACGGACGTGCAGCATAGTCATGGGAGGCGAGTTGGACAGAAAAGGCTAGATGATTTGCATTAAACTCTACATTTGAACTTGATGAAAAAGAATGCTTATATTAGACCGTCATCCACTTGGAGGGACTTGCTATTTGCTATTTTAGATTCTTGGTTCCCACCCTCCTCTCCGATTTACTACCTAACCTTATGCTACAGTTAACTGAAAATAACTTTTAATTATATATTTTGTTATAGTACACCCGGCTAGTAATACAAAAACCTCACACATATCAGCTCCTGGACTCGTTTTTGTTACAGCCTCTTTTTATAAAAGCCGAGCAGCAGCAGTCTGCTCTGCAACCACATCTTTGCGGCAGGTCGCGGTGCCAGCGCAGATTTTATTAATTGTCAGTCATGATTTTCGCCTGTTAGCGTCTGAAGAGACCCCTTCACCCCCCCCCCCCGCCCCTTCCCTGCTCCAT
>JAABNX020000090.1:11149661-11171526 GCA_015163995.2 Mormyrus lacerda | reverse complement strand
TGTGTGTGTGTGTGTGTGTGTGTGTGTGTGTGTGTGTGTGTGTGTCTGTGTGTGTGTGTGTGTGTGTGTGTGTGTGTTAAGTAGTTAATGTTAATGCTAAGTGGGCCACTCCTTGTTTTCTGTTTTTTTTTATTTTTATACCTGACGGCCTATTTAAATAAGTCTGGCTGCAGTCGACCATATCCTGGTTGCAGTGAGTGGCTGTTATTTTAGTAAAGGTCAGCTTCCCCGTCTCTTCACTCCGTCCGTAACAATGCTGTGAATTCTGGCCGCCCGCTTCCTGCGTGGCAGAGTTTCCTGCTTTTAATCGGCCTGAGTTTTAATTAGGACTGAAGCCAGCGCCGGCGCTGTGGCCTCGCGAGTCAGGGGGTGCTTCTCTCGGTGTGTTTTCTTTGCCGCGTTTGCGTGTGCGAGGAAAAGCCAGAGGAGAGGCTAATTAAACTGCTTGTTTGCTGCCCACGATGTCAGTGTTTCGTGACGTTGTTATCTGTGATCTGCGGCCCTGCTGCGTTTTGTCTTGCAGCATCCATCCATCCATCCATCCATCCATTAATCTATCTGTCTGTCTGTTCCCCTCTTTTGTGCCTCCTGTGTGCATTTATTTTCTTCCTCTTGAAGTTCAGAAACCTATTTATCAAATGGCAGGTTACTGAAGTGCAGGACACCATAATTGGCAGTTTTATTAATAATGGAATAAGCATTAGAAAGAATTACTGTGCTCTCTGCTGTGGCTGAGGTGTTCCCCTCCGCTCGTGTTCACCTGACGCATCTCCCCCCTCCTCACTACAGTGAACCACTCTTGGGGGGGGGGCTCTGGAATGGTCCACGTTATGTCGGGGCTGACCTCAAATGTGACGAAGGTGAAATCGTCAAGAACAGGAATACCTTGGCCGGAACGACAGCGTTCCCTGTGCTGGGTACAGCGCGGTTGTTCCCTAGGCCAATCCGAGTCCAGCTTCTCGCCCTCTCTGCTTGTTTTTCTTTTTTTTTCCCCCAAGCACTCATGAAGAATAATGTTTGTCCCGCTCCCTTAGTTTATATTTTTTCGGTAAAATGGAGATGTATTCAGTCAGAAACAGACCTACCCCAAGCGTCTTTAATCAGACCTAAAAATCTGGTGCATGTCCAGATCTGCAGTGCGTGACCGTTTATACTCAGCTGCGTGGCCTGTGAGGTGTTTTTGTAAATGACCTGAATGACTCTTAATTAATCTCGGCGTGTCGAATGGGATTAGTCGTCGCGACCGTGCCTTGGAGTAGCGCTGAGATGGGTCGTGCCAAATGCACCTTCCGTCGTACATAAACATGGGCGCCCTCTCCATTTCAGCTCTTAAACTCGTAAAGCACAGCCTTGACGACCCCTCCAGAGTAGCAAAGAAGGCCAGTTGTGTCCTACAGCTGACGGAAAGAGGGAACTGTATGTCCTCAGTGTTTTTTAAACCCTGCATTTGAACAAGGTCTAATACACTCAGTAAAGTCCATTGGAAACTCACTGCTCTTCTCTCATGTTGTGTCCATTATAATCCTTAAATGTGTAGACTAAACAATTTAAGGTAACTTGATTTGCTTTACAACTTTTGTATCCAGTCTTTTCTTAGTGATACAGGTTGTTGGTGTTAAGCTGAACACCTGCAACTTAACACCTGGCCAATGACTCGATGGCATGACGCTCCAATAGTTTTCCGTCGTTTCGGTCCTGTGCTCAGGAACACGCTCCCGCAGGGTTTGCCCCCTGTTCGAGTCTCTGACTATGGGCAGGGGTCCCCCTCTTCACGCACAACCCTATCGCCTTCTGTTTTCTAGGATGAGAATGTGAGGGAGGGAGAGAATGGCCGAATCGAGCCATTGGGACGTGCCGATTCTGGTCTGGATCACGTGCCGATTCAGTCCCTCGAGTAAGTACAAGCATACACTTACGGCCCGCCGATGAAGTTTATTTCATGAATGACGAGAATCTTGATCCAATTCGCGAGGGGAAAAAAAAAATGTTTCTGTGCAATTCTCACTGAACAGACAGATCTTCTCCGACGATAACCTTTCTCCAGAGGTAGTCACTATTTGTTTAAATTGATGTGTAAGGTCACCTGTGATTGGTTAGGTCCCCCTAACCCCACCCACATTTACTTTATCCTTTCCTTTAAAATTTAGAGCCATTTTAGCCCTCGCGGACTGGAATGGTTTGACCTCCCTGCTGAGACATCTGTCATTTTTATTTATTTTTGCATTTTTTCATTTTTTCATTTTGTTCCTATCCCCCCCCCCCCCACTGCCGCCACATCGTTGTCTCGCAGTGAGATTGTAAAGCTGGTGGAGGTATCCAATGACGGCGGTCCTCTGGGAATCCACGTCGTGCCTTTCAGTGTGCGCGAGCGCAGGTAAACTGCCTAGCGGACGGCCTGGCGCCCCTGCAGCGGCTTTTCTCGCGGTGTACATCTAGGCCTCATGCTCAGAGATGGACATTTCAGATCCAGAAAGTAAAAATCCAGACCAGGATTTTGTTTCGACCATCCAGTCGAGTACTCTGTGACTGTGACTCTTCATTCCCAACTGGTTGGTTGAAACAAAATCCTGGTTTGGATTTTTACTTTCTGGACCTGAAATGTCCACCTCTGCTCACGCTTGTGTCCCCTCCCTCCGTCGGGCGAATATCTCCCCGCACCCTCACTGTCTGTCTTCATTCCTCTCCATCTCGGCTGTCCTTCAGCTCCATTCTGACTGGCTCACAGTGACAAGCTGTTGGCTTGTTGCTTATTCCTGTACGTTTGCATATAAATCAGTGTGCGACACCTTTCCCTGTGGGCTCAAGTCCAACCTGATTTTCTTCACTCGATGCTATCCAGGTAAATTAGCTGTTAGCTTAGATTTAAGCAGGAAGGACAGATGTTATTAAGTAAGAAGTGGAATTAAATTGCCAGGCTTTACTCATAGATCTTATCGTGTGCGGAAAACCAAACGCAAAGCACTGTGATGTTGACTCGTACCTTTGAATTGGATGCTGTCACGCTAGCTCTCCGCTCTCTCTCTCTCTCTTTCTCTCTCTCCCTCCTTCCATCAACTTTGTGCCCCTTGCATCTCCTATGTTGATGCCTGGCTTTATGTCCTGCGATTGGTATCGGCTTTCTGAAATACATTTCGCGGCCGCTGAAACGGACTAGCTACGCTTTCTGAGCTGGGCAGCATCGCTGGGGTGGTAAAAATGGCAGATACTGTGTCATGTGACTGTTCCAGCTAGCATAGCATAGGTCTCATGTGGTCTGGCTCTTCTCAGGACCCTGGGACTGTTAGTGAAGCGTCTGGAACAAGGAGGCAAAGCTGAGGAACAGAGTCTGTTCCAGGAGAACGACTGTATCGTACGGATTAATAACGGAGACCTGCGCAACGTTCGATTCGAACAGTAAGACTCCGGCCCCGTGGGGGCTTGCCCATCGTCTTTCTGCATCATGTGCCATTGCTTCCCCCTCTTGCCCGGTGACTAACATCCAATCAGATTCTGCCTGTGAAATTCCTTTGACAGCTTCCTGATCCACCTTGGCTCTAAGCGACACAGCGGTTCAACACTTCCTAGATGCTGCTGTGATGTACCAATAGCAAGCCCCGGATTTTAATTTGCAGCCTTTTGGTTCTACGTCTTGTTTTTTTTTTCTTGCTTGCTATGCTTCCTCAAGAAAAAATGTCAGTTTAACGATACGGTCATATAATTATAAATATTTGAGCTTGCTAGCATTTTTTTTGCATGATTACACATTCAGAGGCCGTTAATCTACGTCGAGCAACAGTCCTGTAATGTAATAATTCATTCTGCGATGCGATCGGACCCGGGCCCAGTGATTACTGGGCTGTCGCTGTTCTGTTCAGGAGTGGCGTTGACTTTAATTTCAACAATTAGAATAAGAACAAGATGAATTCTGCGATGCTCGTTTTGCCCGGCGGAACTCTGCGTGAGGCATCTTGTTTACTTTAGCGGTAGCCAATCAGCGACTGTCAGTGATGCATTGAGACGGCCTCGGCGCGCTGTCATGTGTGTCGTAATAAAGGGCGAGCACAGGGATGTTAACACGCGTCGGGTGGTTCGGATCGTTTATCGTCTCAGACCGCAGGCTGAGCTGTTGATGGGCACGGCCATCTATATGCTAAATGCTTTATGTATTAAGACCATCATGGATTCAGAAGCTTCAAGGGGTTTGTATCTCGTTTTCCGAGCTTCGTTCTGCCTTTTGGTCTAGGTTTGCGTCTGCTGGTCGGTCTCTTCACGTAACAGAGGTTAGATGGTGTGTTTCATTCACGCATGGCAAGTATTACACCTCACCAATGAACGCGGTGTCCTTGCTCCTTAATATACCCCATTTGACCAATAGGAAATAACAGATGTTCGGTGTCCTCTCCCTTTTCTCCAATCAGAGCGGGCGTGTGCTTAGTCATTCACCAATGCAGAAACAATGCTGCATGGTCAGAGCATTCACTACATATCTGATGCTTATATTAAACATTTTGTATATTTACTAATACTATACAGACAACTTATATGATGAATTTAGTTTGTGACCCTCCCACTCAAGCATTAAGATCCTTCCTCCTGATACTTGCTGTTCTTCATCAGTATCTCCGACCAAGCCACCTGAGGCCGTGTTCTACAGCAGATAATATTCTCCAAGGACTTGCAGTTAATTCTGCCTGATAAAAATCTCTTATTTTCTAGCTAATGCCACGCTTTTCTGTAATCTCCGCACTCGTTGCCGTTTATTAATTGCGCGAGTTAGCGTTAGCCTTTTTCAGGGCTTTTGTCGACCTGTCGTCAGCTCTCCGCGTTTCCGAATTCCCACAGAGCGCAGTGGCCGTCGTGTCTGACGCGTTCTGCTCGTCGTCTTAATTAGTTTCTGTCTGCATTATTGTCCCCCCCCCCCCCACCAAACAGAGCCCAGCAGATGTTCCGGCATGCGCTGCGGACCCCTGTCATCCTTTTCCACGTGGTCCCTGCAGCACACAAGCCCCAGTACGAGTGGCTGTCACAGAGTGAGAGGAGTCCCGCTTGCTCCCCGGGTCCATTCTCTAGCAGTTCCTGGGCCGGCGAGAGAAGCAGCCTGGTGGTGAGAGGCGACCGCGCACCCCACAGGATGTCTCAGGCCGGCCCACGGACCCAGCCACCAGCCGGCATGCAGCAGGAGAAGGTCAGCTTCTGCTCCACAGTGCCTCACGCCACCGGCCCCACGGGGAAGCCCCCCCTGGGCCCGCCGCTTTCCCCTCAGCGCCCGAGAAGCACCACGCCCTCTACAGGCCAACCGACAACAGCAGGCTCCACCCCGAATATGGGATATGCCAAGAAGGTTGGCCGGAGACTTGACATCCACCTCAAGAAAGGTCAGCCGAATGTCGTACTGTTGTGACTATGTATTTGTTCTTGTCAGTCGTCGGCTGTTTTAGTGTAATGGAACCGCACTGCGCTAAACTCCCCCCCCCCACCGGGGGTTTGGAAGCCTCATTTTTGGTATTGTCTGCCTCGGTTTTCGAGGTACACTCAGAAATCAACACCATAGTTAGATCACAAAGGCAGAGCGAAATCCAGCTGATCACCCGGGTGTCAGTCGGCATCCGTCAGCGTCATTGTGCCATTGTGCAGAATGCAGCACGCCGCTGAGGGCCTGAATGGGGAGTGACAGTGGCTCATTCTGAGGGAGGGGCACCAGGTGCGCCGCTGTGTGAATAAATAAATGAAACGAAACGTGGCCCGATGCCCCGGCGCTAAATGATTCATGGCGCCTTCGCCGCGTTTTCTGGGAAGACGAGTCTTCGTTAGGGAGCCTGGAATTTGGGAGAACAATAAACAAGCTCAGCCGTCGGGAGATCACCCCGGAAACGTCGTTCGGAGGCAGCCGGGTGCGGAACAGCGGAACGCCTCAGTGGTTAACCCCGTGCTGTTAGGGGTTAATCGCTCTGTTCGTCAAGGTGATGTGAGCGGCATGCAGTCGGCTTCAACTTGGGAAAGTGGAATGCGAATTAGAGACCTTCCTGACTTGCCTGTCATTTAAGGGAGCAGTAAAGATGCCACTGTTATATATCAGGTAGCGCGTGTCAAACCCAGAGGCCCGAGGCACGTTTACAGACTTCTGTCTTCAAAGACTCCGATATTCGACCTTTCGCTGGCATTCATCCCGAGCTGGGGAAGTCTTTCCATGCTGCTCATATATTGATTTGTTCATGTCTTTCAAGGGGTATGTTTGCTGCCTGGAGGGTTCTGAGGTCATGGTAGAAGTTAAAGGGTGATTTCCTTACGGGGACACAAACAAGAGCCTTGTTGGGCTAATTGTGCCTCAAGCACCGGTTCTGTTTGGATGCGGAAATAGTTACACGCACGATTGGGGGGGTCTGCTCCTTCCGGTAGAGATCCGATAGGCTGATTTTATGCTGTGGGCTCGGGTGTGATTAGGATACTTTTGTATTTAACCTGCAGAAGTCGGTAATGATGTGAAGTTTTTTGCATTGATGTTACTTCTGTAGCCTTGCGTGTCATAGGACATGCAGGCCAATCACTGGGAGCCTGATGTTCTGCGTTGTGTGGTGAAAGGAGCCACGGGTCACAGTAAGGGGGTCCCTGTGTGTGTCCTCAGCATGTCTTACTCGGCGTCATACAAGATGCAGAAATAATCTGGCACTGATAGAGCATCCTTGGCATGGGTGGAATGGCGGAATTTAGGTCACATCTAAATAAGACCTTTCCAGTAGTACAGGTGGCCAGTGACGGATGAATGGAGCAGCATTTTATAAAATATGTACCAGAAGGTAGTAAAATGTACAAGCACTGAAGCAGCTATTAAAGTCAGAGGTCCCGACATGCTATGGGGAAATGGATGTAAATAAACTGATTGAACTGTCCAGCTCAAACCTCGCTTCCTTATTGTGGCGTCCGGGCAGGGCCAGAGGGACTTGGCTTCAGCATCACATCTCGGGACGTCCCCCTTGGAGGTTCTGCACCCATTTATGTGAAGAACATCCTCCCCCGAGGGGCTGCTATCCAAGATGGGCGACTGAAGGCGGGAGACCGCCTGCTGGAGGTGACATTCATTTTTGAGTAGCTGGTGACACCTTTGCGTCACTCGTCCATTCACACTAATTTCTTGCATTTCAGCGAATCGCATATCAAGGCGTGTCTGCTGTGACATTTTAGCTCATGCGAATTTTATTTACACAAAAATATTCTGACGGCAGAAGATAAAATAATGAGTTCAGAGAGATAACCAATCAGACTGTGGAGGACGTGGGTCCAAGCAACTAGAGGAGGCAAGACCAACACATATGATTGGTTGGTAAGCCTCCTCTGGTCGCCTGGACTCACCTCCTCTACAATCTGATTGGTTATCTCTCTGACCCAATCATTTTTTTCTTCTGCCCTCAGAGCACTTATGTATAAGTAAAATTCCCACAAGTGACTTCTTATCCCCGCCACTTGCAGGTGAATGGCGTGGACGTGAATGGAAGAACTCAGGAGCAGATTGTAGGCCTTCTGCGGGCCACACCTCTGGGGGGCTCCGTCACCCTGGTGGTTCTGCGACAGGAGCAAGAAGATGCCGTACAACCACGGGAAGGGGTGAGCACCTACCAACCGCCGTCCCTCGAAACCCAACTTGTTTACCCCCCATCGTCTGGAACTTGCGCATTCTCTGTTTTTTTTCCTCGAGAGGGAATGTGAACCTCATTAAACCGCCAAGCAAAAAAAAAAAAATGCACTTAATGGCTTGCTTAGCTTCCATGTCGTCGGGACTGTTAAGACTGCCGGAGTCAGCAGCACATAAGTAACAGTGAGAAGAGAATAAAAGAGAGCCAATCATAAAGTAAAAAGTCTCCCTCGGTTGGATTCTTTCGGATCCCGCATTGATTCATTAGAAATGGGATTTATTTTAGGGGCTATGGGTTACTCATTACGATTCTGGGGTGCAGCCGGTACTGAGAATCTCCATTTTTCTGCTCGGTGAGATCACAAGGTTGAATAATTTAAACTTTGCCTGGTCCTCCTCCTGAGTGCTCTCACACTAAGCGGCCCGGCAGCTTAAATCACCTCCAGGGCCTGTCCCTGCTCTCCCTAATTAGTCATATGTAGGATCTCATCATAGGTCACGGGTTTTTTCTAAAGCCAGCTGATTACAGTGCGCCTGTACATTCTCGCCGTCGTGACCCATGATCGAGTAAGTGGGATAATTGGAATATAAGGATGGACGTTCTCCCATTTGTAAATCAGTCGCCTGCTTCCCATTTGTGCCGCCTGGCCTGGAACAGCCAGGAGTCAGGTTAAAAAAAGTCTTCATGGAGTTTTCTGGACGTCAGCCTAGAAACGGCAGTGTCGGGTGCACCAGTAAAGTTGTTTTAGCGATTATTTGCGATCAGAATTGACCTTCTCTCGTGAATATGGTGCCGCAGTGACCATGTGCTCGCCGACATGCTGCAAGGGAGTGCCATCTTGAAAGAGGGGTATTCAGGGTTGAAATGGATTTCGCTCCGCATTCGTTGGCATTCGTGTGCGACCACGGATACAGACGAAACCTTGTTTTTCTCGTCCCCATAGCAGCAAATGGGTTTGGCTCCTCCTCTTGATCTTAGTTATTGCTGCTGAGTTATTGTCGTCTATTGAGGCTGTATAGTTACGGCCCTGGAATTTGTAGCAGCCCTGACACTGAACCGCATGATTCACATGATTGTTTTGACCGAATCTAAGTAACCGCGTTTCTGATCTCTTAATCATGTAATGGAACTTGGAAGATATCTTAAAATCCATGTTGCAGTACCATAATTGAATATCGCAGAGGTAAACGAGGAATACGTCTTGCTGTAGCCTTAGGCGTTGTTGTTTGCGGTTTAAGAGAGTTTGCACACTGTGTGTGTGTGTGTGTGTGTGTGTGTGTGTGAGATATATGTATGGGTTTCCTCCATATTCCTCAGACAGGCCAGGAATTGCCCGCAGTGGGTGCCATGTGCTGCCTGCGATAGGCTCCAGGCTCATCGTACCTTGTGCTGGATCAGCAGTTATGGAAGACTGCTATAAGCGTGATGTGAAGGAGCTGTCATTGAATGGTGGCGGTGGGTGGAGGGGTTATGTGGTGTTTGGACAAGTAGGGGCGGAGTCTGGTTGAAGCCACTAAGTCTCTTCGACTCTTGATTTAGTTATAAGTCTAGACTCGTATTACAGCGAAGAGCTCACAGAATGAGCAGCTGTCATCAGCGTGACAGGCTGCGGCCGTGATCTGAGCGAGACAGGCAGCAGGGAGATGGGCTTGTAAATCTTTGTACGGATCATGCCGGGGTGTTTAGCATCAGGATTCATTCTGCACAGTGTCAATGTTTGCAGACACGGGCCTGTGTTTCTTCTTCGTCGGACAGCTGCATCGTGGTGCTGACAAATGTTTGTACATTTGCCCCTCCCATTAAGTAGGCTGGAGACATGCTCACGTATGGCCGCAGCTATCGGAAGCTGTTCATTATCGCCATTTCGCTCTCGGGGCATCTGCGCCTGTCACGTTTTTCCTAGTCATAGCGAATTCGGCGGAGAGGTCTGGCAGACATAGCCAAACGGACCTGGAGAAGGTCATGCCTGTTAGCGGAGCCCTTGTCAGCATCCCACTGCTTTGGACTGGGCGTGCCCTGGCTTGTTCAGTGTGCTGTTTTGTATTCCTGAGGTTGTGTCCATCTCCGTCGTCGAATCGAGACCGTGATCCGTCCTTCTCAGCCCTGTGAACGGTCTGTCGAAGCTCCTCTCGGTCATTCGCGCTTGTCTGCGTTCTTCAGCGGAGCATTTTACGTGTGCCGTTTTGAGAGCAGCAGCAGAGGCTCGAGGGGGGGTAGGCAGTGGGTTCGAATGGCCCCGAGTTTCTGCGTGTATGCGAGAGCCGGGTGAGAGAGTGATCAGCCTCTTACCATGGAGAGTACACCCGGGAGCCTGTTAAGTGCCCCTTCCCTCACATGCCCTCCCTGTTAGGGGCCGCAGACAACTGTGAGAGAAGCTGGATAAGTGGGCTATTGAAAAAGGACGGACGGACAGACTGTATTAAAAAGACATTTGCGGAGTATCGGGCGTCGGCCGAGGAGATGATGTTGTGGATGGTTTTTGCTTGTGAGGGAATGGGTGTGTGCCAGGGTAGCAGAGGCAGAAAGGTAAACGGGGGGGAAACGGAGCTGACTGGGGGGCTCAATATTGGGGGAGTCAGATGAACAAAGGAAAGGGGGGGGGCTTGAATGTGACAAGAATGCCAGGCAGCAGTGGAAGCAGTGATGATAATATGGCAGGCTGGAGGCGAACGCCTGACAAAACCTTCCCTCTCGTCCTGCATACATAAGTTACGGGGCTTTGAATAATTCATCAGCCACCGCATAACCACAGGTAAAAAAAAAAAAAAAAAAAACTGCCAAGGAAGAGGGCCCCCGCAGCAGCCAGCACTAGCTTAGCAACGCGCTAGCCACCGCACTGTAACGTCAGTTTCGCTTCTCGTCACGTTTATGCTCCTCCCGCTGAGTGCCGGCGATGTCGCGCGTACCCGGCGGATACCAGATGCCTCCGTCGGGCCACGCCGGGTCGGACGGGGTTCTGTCACTCCCCGGGGAATGCACATTGTCCCTTTGTGCTGGCCGGTTCTGGAGGAACCACGAGATGCCAGAGGAAACGCATCAGTCACTGCATTTAACTGGCCAAAGGTTTTTTCTGTTGTGTCCATACGCCAACGCAGATTCCATGTAGCAGCTGAATGATTCAGGCTCTTGACCCAGAAGGTCTGTTTTATTACCCGCCGACCGTTGAACAGAATCAAATTGTGGAAATCGTTGTGTACACCAAAGGGACACATACAAGAAAAAAAAAAAAAACTAATTGTAAATAATTAAGGCTAATTAACTTGTAATTAAGAAAAATCCTTAGACTGGGCCAGTTATTGATTTCCTTAAGCTGTAGATAGTGTGCCAAATGTCACAGTATTTGTTTTACTGCTGTTGTAAGCTTCTGGTTTTACTTGTTGTCGACCAACCGGTAAATGGGTGAAGTGTCCTCGCTTGGGCCCTGTCGAGGCATGGGTCAGGCCAAACGTTGACCCATCTTGTGTTGCACTCTTGCGTGCTTTGTGTTGATTTGAGTCCTATTGTTTTGGTTCGCGTCATCTCCAGGTTTCTTAACTCTTCATCCTTTACCTCTTCTAGAACTCCCAGCCTCGGATGCAGAGTCCCAGAGATTTGGTAAGACTCTACCAGTACTAACCTGTCCTGTTGTCTCAACGGAAGACCTGTCCATTAGGCAGCTCTACTCCCGCTGTGTCACTAAACCAGTACTAACCGGTCGCCACGACTTCTGCTATCACTTCATCTCTGGCTTCTTTTCAAGGCTTGTGCTATATCTTACAGTTGACTTCTGGAATTTTCTGCGTATGTCTTCATCGGTGTTCCCTGGGGGATTGCTGTTATGGTGTGTGTACTCATACTGGTTGCACTGCAAGCCAGTTTTTCAACAGTGGTTTAAGGTCATATCACTGTCCATGTTTAATATCAGATTTATTTCACCCATTCTCACTGTATAATAGCTTTCTTCATGGAAAAGTGCAGACTTCCCATCCCGTCTCCGATTGCTTTTTGCTGAGGAAAATATTTCTATATAAAACACCGGCAAGCATGTTTACCGTGCTAGGTTTTCAAAAGCCATCCATTCTTCTCATAATTATATTGCCGTGTGCGGATTGATTGTGAGCCGTCTCTTTAAATCCCCTTCTCGCCGGAGGGATGTAATTTTAATCCCGGCCGCTTCTTTAGAATTGCAGTTTACGGTCGTTTGGTCCGATAACATTCATGCGTGACTCCCGTGCTAATGCGTGGCGAGGACACGCCGGTGTTGCCCGACTAAGTAGCATTGTGATGCACGAAAGCTTCTGAACGAGAAAATAAACTATTTTGACGAGGCCCAAAGTTCCCCTTTTCAGTGGAGTCTGATGGAAACGGCGCGATGAATTCCCCTTTGTGATCATCTCTGCCGTTTTCGGTGGTTCCGCGACGAGCCCGTATCTGTCAAGCGTCGCACGTCTTAATTGTGTAATTAACTCGAGCCTCAGTGTCTGCTTGACAGCTGGGTGTATGTTTCTTCTTGAAAGACGTGAGGCAAAATGAAAAACAGTGTCAGTTGTAATTACAACTGGCAAATCATTTCATCTGGGCGCTGGCCTGGTAATTTAGCCATTGACTGTTCAGTGTGGTCCCTTTCTCAATAATATAATTAGAAACTATTATGCAATTTTTGCATTCGGGATCCAGTCGTCGTAAGTGCTTGGCATATTTTTGCAAGACTTCTCTCCCCTCCCCCTCTGCTGGAATTCCTGAGACTAAGGCCATGTACTTTGAGTAAAGGCAATTAAGTTTGATTCCAGAAACTGTAAGCTAAATATATGCTATCGTTCTCTTTTGTTATTCCACAGATCTGGCAGCGAACCTTCTCCTCGCATTTTAGCTCTAATGGGTACAATTATTCGTAGCAGATGTCGATCTTTTGTTTTAATCTACATGCTAAACAGCAGGGACAAATCGCCGTCTGTCACGGTGCCAGCAGAACTCTAACTTTGGTTATAAGCAGAGCTCGTTGACTCGGCGAATTAAAAACCTTTTAGCGCAATAGTCAGGGACATGTGATAGGAATTTTTTGGGGAAAATACGGAAGGGTGCCAGGCTTGAAACAAAAGCGAAGCAACAAGCCTCGCCATTGTTGAGGGGCTAATTATCCGGGTCTTTCTCTGGAGGCGAAGGCGCCGGTGACGGGGCTGACAGCGACGCGGCACATTTGCCGAAACGTGCCAAAATAAGACAGCCTCGTTATCAAGTCCTTGAAACTTCCCCCCCCCCTCTTTGGGGTGCTGTGGCATCACCCCTCTGGCTCGGTGGGGAAGGTGAGCGAACTGGAAAGGATGGATCTGTGATTCGTTTCAGGGTGATGCACGCGGCAGAGGTGATGCGGCATGTGGGCACGCCCTCGCCTCCGTGGGGGGGGTATTCAGGTGCTTCCCGCTGACGTTGAGTCCTCGAGGACTGGGCTTGTTGCTTTCGCTGTTCCCTCAGTTGCACTCTGGGAGGTTTGTGGGGGGCGGGGGCTGGGGGCTGTCACTGGCAGATTGAGGTAATCACAACACTCTCTCCTAGCCCTGTTTTACCCCCCTCCCCCCACCCCTCTACGTGGTACAGCCCTCGCGTTCCCATCATGCTTTGGCTGTTTGATATCCAGACAGTAACCTTTGCTGCCCTGACGCTGTCTGCGGGTTTGAGGGATCGCATTCATCTGTCCGGGGTTCGACACTAAAGTGACGCAGAGCAGAATCTTAAGGTCGCTCTTGACGTTCTGACCTCAAGAAGACGCTTGCTTGATGCCACTGCCGTATTCGCTTTTGGCGGGGCTGTGCTGAAAGGTGCTGTGATGGGTGGGATGAGATGCTGAGGTTACAGGAGGGGGGTGCGGCATCTCAGCGTGCGGTGGGAATGAGGGCTCGCCTCAGGGGAGCACCAACCGCCAGGCGAGGGGGGTGAACAAACCTGAGCAGATCCACGGGAAGCAGGAATTGGGGGGATGGAACGGGGATGCGTCTCGGCGCCCTTGGAATATCAGCCCCACATGACAAAGCCGCTCAGAAGTAAGTTCAGTCAGAGAGAAAACTTAACAATAACTTATGAAAACTGGACCAAGTTTTAGTGATAAGGTTACAGGTCAGTAAAGGGAATTGTCTCTTAACCCCTGAGTTATACAGGCCTTCTGTTCTCTAATGCTCTTCCCTTCCCATCTTCCTGTGATGGTGATGCCAAAACTATGGAATATTCTAGAAGAACAGTGTTCCTCGACCTGGTCCTCGGGGACCCACGGTACCGTCCACATTTTTCACTCAGGGAAAACATCAGCTGTCTGTGGGTCCCGAGGACTGGATTGGGAAACGCCGTTCTAGACTAACTCGTGGCTTTTCCGAAATCGCAGTCGCGGCTCTCGGAGAAAATGCTCCCTTTTCTAACGGCGCGGTTATATTCGTTACTGCGAATCGTTTGTGCGGGGCCTGGCATTGTGTCTACGGCAGTGCGAGTGCCAATTATAGCTCGGAACAATGTGCTCGCATAATTAAACGTATGCCGAGAAGCGGCAGAAGCCAGCGCTGCCTCGTTAATCGGCTCCGAAAGCGCGTGGGTCTGCCACCTGCTTTTGATTAGTAAACGAGAAGAGTAGAGGCTGTTTACGGCGTCCAACCTGTTGTTTCTCGAATGAAAGCGAATCCCGGAACTACTTCCTTTATTCTCTGTACAGTGTGTGATGGCTTAGGGTGGGCCTCTCTGATCCAGGATCTTTTCTGATGACTGAACTCCCTCCTCCGTGAGCTCTCTTCTGACAGTCACCCAATGAAAGGAAAGCAGAAAAAATTTTAAAAATTCTTGAACCCTATCGGTTAATTGTGTCACCGGTAGAGTGCAGAATTGGGCCGTGCTGGGCTGTGAGGTCACCGTCTGTCTTGTGGTCTCCCGAGAAATCTCCCTCCGGTCTTCCTGTGAGTCATGTGACCTCCCAGGGGCGATTGGGGCCCCGTCGCCAACGGCCTTTGTACGCGGGCCCACACAGCGCCGGGCTGTGTGACGAGGCAGCGAGGCACTTTGGTATTCTGGCGGCCCTGCTCACCGTCACCCAGGAACAATGCTCATCAAGCGTGTCGCTCCTCTCCCAATTATACCCTTCATTGCTTCCTTTTAGGATTTTTAAACTCATCACCGGTGTGACCAAATCAAGGCATTTGTGGAAAGTTTCCTGCTAATCGTCCCAGGTGACGCTTCGCCTGAAAGATGTGATTGGACGTGGTGGTGGTGGTGGGGCTGGGGGGGGAAAGTATGGAGAAATGTAATGCGAATGCCACCGCTTGACTGAGATCACTCTCTACCGTGCCTAACCTCCATTAATTCTACTTCTCCCTGCATAATGTGATTCCACCCTGGTCTATAAACAGCTAGTGTTAATTACCATATGACATGGCTTGATTGTAAATTAATTAATTATTCAGGTACGTGAATGACTGTATACCTAGTGAGGTCTGTGTAATGGATGTAATGGATTGTAGGCTGCTTTTCAAGGGCATTGAAGAGACATGTCTATAAAATCTTTATTTTAAACCAGTTTGAATGGGGTGAAACATTCAGATCATTTCCCATTCATTTTACAATGTCCTCTATATATAGGGATATATGGTAATCATTCGTAGCGTCATTTGTTTTTTTAGTCAGGGTGGAATAAAATGTAGAGCTTTAGTAAGAAGTTCAGCGCTGGAATAAGTTTGTTTTCACATTAAGTGAAGCGCTAGTGTTGTGGTTTGCAAATGAAACCCACTCTGCTTTTCTGCAGTCTTGTAATGGCCTGTTGAACAGAGATCTGGGCTCTTCTTACATCTGTTAACATGATCTCTCTCTTCCAAACCGTGGGTTTATGGCCAATGATTCCGGGAAAAATCTGTCTCTCTGACACTGTTCTGCCAGCAAAAAGAAAAATAACACAAATGGTCTCGTCAATGTTGCTGAAGTCATCTTTTAATGTATATCGTGATGGCTTCAGCAATGCCAAGTGTTTCTCCCGTCGCAAACTTGCGCGCCCTCTTTGTTTCTGCCGTTTGATGCATGTCATAAAAAATGTGTCTAATCTTCCGTCGCGGCCTTTGGCGTCTGAGGAATATGTCTCTCTCGCACTGTGAGGGGACCGTCACCACTTCTGCACAAACAAACAGGACACTAGTATTTCCTGGCTGCCCTGATATTGAGAGATGTGGGATTTGATCGGGGGGGCACCTTAGAGGGCCCCCTCCTGTTCTGCAGCCCCCGGCACACAGGTGGGTTAAAATAACCGGGGGAGGAAGGGGGGGTCTTTGACTAACGGGCCTTTCAGCCGGTCTCCCCGCGTGCCGTGGAAGGGCGCAGCAAAGCCACGTCTCCGTTGCGTACCAGCCTCGTTGCACAATTAACACTAATTAATTGCACGTGGGCCGCTCGGGCCGCTCGCACGGTCCGCTGACTGCGCCTCATGTTCTCCTGAGCTGGAGCCATGTGCGTTATTTATGCGACAGAAATGCCCCCCATTTTCGCACCCCACGCGGCTGATTAGGATGCAAGGGAGGCTGCCGGAAAGGTTCTCTGCGTGTCACCCCCCCTACCGCCAGGCAGTGGTGCTCTGTCCCGCGTGGCCGTCGCCGTCATCAATCCCCAGCTACTGGCGATCCTCCCTCATTTCTGATAGACAAGCAAGCCTCCCCTTTTAGCGACAGAGTTTATCATGCATGGCTTTGGAAGACCGGCCGCTTTGTTTTGACACTCCTTCCCTGTAGCCTGCTCGGGTTGGGGGGGTTGGGGGGGGGGGATTTGATTTTGGCGAGCGCTTGATTGAATGTGTTTCTGGCGGAGGTTTAATCAGGTTTCGCTCGTGTCTGCAGCCTTAAGCGGGGGCTCATTTAAATTTCAGAATGACCTCAGATGGAGATGACAATGTCGGCAAGGTGCTACTCTTCATCAAGGGGGTGGTGGGGGAGGGGGAGGGGGGGGCGAGACAACCAATCACACAAGAACGTCAAACTGCTTCCTGATTTTTCTGGCTAATTGTTGCTGGTCTGAAATGTGGAATATTTTCTGAAAAATAATTGCTATCATTGCAACTAATAAGGTACATTTCAAAGCGTCTTGCTAATATGGAGCCCATTATGGAATTTGCACAATTCCTCTCTTACGCTCCATTTCTCCCATAGAAATCAGAGGATGACGACCTGGTTCTGACACCTGATGGAACCCGGGAGTTCCACACCTTTGAGATCCCGCTCAATGATTCGGGTTCTGCTGGGCTGGGGGTCAGCGTCAAGGGCAACAGGTCCAAGGAAAACCACGCCGACCTGGGCATCTTCGTCAAGTCCATCATTCACGGCGGAGCGGCGTGCAAGGCAAGGCCGGGCTGCCCTCACCACTTCTGTCTTCTAACCACCCAACATTTCATCCTCTCAGCCTCTTCCTCTCCTTGTAGCTTTGTAGATCTTCACCTGTAACCCAAACATGCCTGTGGGAGTATTTGTACAAAAATGAGATAACCAATCAGATTGTAGATGAGGTGGGTGCAAGCAAATAGAGGAGGCGGGATCGGTTGATTGGTTGGTCCCGCCTCCTCTAGTTGCTTGGACCTACCTCCTGTACAATCTGATTGGTTATCTATCTGAATCAATTATTTATCATTTTGTCCTCAGAATATTTTTGTGTAAGTTAAACTCCCATGAACCCTAAACATCTACGACTCAGATGCCCACGGATCGCCTGCTGTTGTTGCTCCCAGCCAAGTAGTTAAGCCGAGAGTCCCAACAGAAAAACAAACATCCAGCAGTCTTAAAGGACAAGGTGTGGAAGATGTAACTAAATTAAACAAGTCACTCCACCTCCCCAAGCCTCCCGGACACGCCTTCCTCAGTGCTGTCGCCCTCAGATCATTAATTTGCCCCTGTGCCGGCTGCGACACCCTCAGTAATATTAATGTTCACCTCAGAAGATTAAATGAGTCTCCCTCTGCATAAGAATCCAAAGTGCAGTAATACAGGAGCACAGAAAATCAATACTTCCTGAATAGATGTTTACTCTCTGCTTGGCTCATGTCGTGCGTCGTCAGTAAGATGGAGTGCTGTGTTCTTAATGAAATATAGCAGTGGCGTCACACAGAGGGGAATTCCTTATCGCCTTTCTTGATGGCGATTGTGTATGTAGAACGTTCCAGATGAGGTTCATTTAAATAGCAGATTTATCGTCCTTTGTTTTTATGTTTTTTTTTGTTTCTTTTTTTTTTCTTTAGGATGGGAGGCTTAGAGTCAACGACCAGTTAATCGCGGTGAACGGGGAGTCGTTGCTGGGCAAGACTAACCAGGACGCCATGGAAACGCTCCGCAAATCCATGTCCACCGAGGGCAACAAGCGTGGCACGATCCAGCTCATCGTTGCCAGGAGGGTCGCCAAGCGGAATGAGGTAATGAGAGATGATTAAAAAATTTTATTCCTGCTCCGTTTATTATTTCTGTGAAGATCATCACATTTTTACAGGAACATTAAGAATGTTGACAGATCCCCCCCCCCTCCCAAAAATATTAAAATCAGGAGGAGGAGGCGGCTGCGACCCCCCTCCAAATATCTTCCAAACAACATGTGTAATATTCCTGTACACACCACTCATCTACAGATGCTCTCACCTTATTGCTAAGACAAAGGCTTGACGGTGTCATATATTGCTCATGATTACTCAGAGATTAAATTTATTGGCTATAGGTTTGAATCTCAAGTAGGGCAGTGCCATACCCGAGTTCAGCTAAGCTGTCCTCCTCTGTCGAGTGTTGAGGCAGTTAGCCGATTCGTTAGTATAATGAAGTGTTAAGTGACGAATTAGTGTCAGTGATGATTGGGATGTGAAGAGCGCTGGATGTCGAGTGGGCGGGCTAGATGCTGGGAAGCATCCACCAACGGCGGGGGGACAGAGCGGGGGCCGCTCTCCCACACCCCGCAAGACCGGAGTCACGTCCGCACTTCCGCTTATCTCCCTTCCAGCACGTGCTAATGTTGTTTTCTCAGAGTCCCATGTTATATGAATGATTCCAGTAAGAAGAAGAAGGAAAAAAAGGCTAGTCCTTATCTGGAAGGTCTGTCTGGGCTGTAAAGGGAGTAACTGTCCTCGTTTAGTAAATGTGAATTGCGTGGAAGTGCTTCAGCCTGTCAAGCTTCTCGTCGGTGCCGGTGGAGCGGTATGACAAAGGCCTTCTCCCATTGCATCTCAAGAGGTTCCTCCTGCCTCCATGTTGGTCCTGATGAATGCCTGTTCCATCCTCCCTAAAATAAGGGTGTTTATCACCGGGACAGGAGAGCTGAAGGAGTCTCGCCCCCTCCCTCGTCACCTCCTTCCGGCCGGGACGCACCGACGGATCGTTTACAGTGCTGCCCGCACGGCGGGAACAATCGTCCACTCGTGCGTCGCTCTGCGCCAGACGGCGGCGGCTCCGAGCGGGAGCCATTTGTGATGAGATGGACGTCAGCCCACGTCTGGCTGGCGACTGGGGAGTGCGTGTGCGCCCCGCATCTCAGACGGAGGGTTAACGTCTCGCTCGCGTTCCCGTTGCCTTGAACCTGGGGGGTGATGTGAGCGGTCGCACATGTACACGCTGTGTCTGTGTTGCATACCCCCGCTGTCTCCACGTCCTTCTTGGACTAAAAAGGGGTTGTTTTTATGCTCAGTGACCGTGAGTGTTTCAGTGCGTAATGGTGGATTCACCCGCCTCATTGTGATGGCAGAGAAATGTCCCGGCCCAGCAGACAGAGAAGAAACTGGCTTTTTCCTGAAAGCCGCAGGATCCCTGCAGGGTTTTCCGGAGACGCTTGTCAACTACTGATGCCCATTGATGTAAATCAGTGTTTTATATATATGTGTTTGTATAGATATGTATATTGGTTTTCTATACATATCATATAGAAATACTCTCTATATGTAATCTGTTTGTTTAGTTATTTGCAGTTTAAAACATTCAGCATGCAAGTCTTAGTTCTCCGGTCATTAAAAATACACTTTATCTTTTAAAGTGTGGTTGAGTTCGCTTCCTCCAAGATGGCTGCCTTTCATGAAGGAAAGTGACATTTCAGTTGCCAAAGTGCCCATTTCGAGCTGTAATAACAATAAAAACACCCCAGAAAGCCGGCATTAGGTCTGACGGCGCCTTTGAAAAGCTCGGCTGATCGGGACCGGGGAGTCGTCACTCTGGTGAATGCTCCGGATTTAGCGAGTTATGGGACTCGGGGGGCCAGAGCACCTACGGAATGATTGCTGCGGCTTGGCGGGTGAGGGGGCACCACGGGCTGTCCGGGAATCCCGCCGTGCCGGGGTAGGGGCACCTTAAAAGTCAATTTGCGTCTTCCCCTAGTTGCTATTATAGGCACTAGGGCTGCTTGCGGCTCCCTTAAAGGGGCTGTATTTACGATCTTTTAAGCCCATCGAGGGGGGTCCTTTTAATGGGGGGCAGAGCGAATATTCACGTGTTCGAACCTGGGGCAGGAAAACCGCGTCCGGCTCTGTGTTTTTCCTCTTGACTTCAGTGATTGCCCGCCTGAAAGTGTCTGCAAGAAATGCATCCAGCACAAGTTTACAGGCTAATAAAGGCCTTGTATCAATGAAACTCACTAATAGACGGTATGTAAGTTTGTAAAAATAAAAGCTGACTCTCGTTAAAAATACCATCCCGTTTTCCAGAACCTGCTTCTCCAGCACACAGCCGCGGTCTGTCCCCGGGTGTGAGACCCTATATGGGCCGATTAACGGCACCAATCCACTTAAACCCCCATGTTTTTCGGCCGTGGGTGGAAATTCATGCCGACAGAAGGAAAATATATGAAACCTCACACACACAAGCAGCAGGGGGGCAGCAATCGAACCCGCAACCCTGGGGGTTTGCGGCTACGTTGCTTCCCAGAGAGACTCCGCAACACCCCACAGTTAAAATAAAACCTGGTTTAAAAAGCCATACTAGTAAATCTTCCCAGTTTACTGCACTAATAAACTTAGAAGTGTATTACTCTAATATACCTTGCATATGAACCTAGGCCGGTTTTTCGTGTGAAATGTAATCTGCCGGGTAACCTTTGGGTGGCGCTCCAGGGCACGGGAGAGACTGTGATTCCCCCCCAGACATGTGTGAGTGACGGACGCGCGGCTGGAAGGCGGCTCACGGTGACAGATTGAGGGGGGGGTGTGATGCGCCGACGTGCAGCTGCTCTGCTGCTATGCTGATTTTAAAGGCCTCAGACCATCATTTGCACCTGACAGATGGGACAGACGTCACCAACATTTTTGACAGCAGGGGGCGCTCTATACTTGTTGCCCATAACAAGTAAACAGATACAAAGGATTTCATATATCTGATGTCTGCTTTCCGCCTGTTTTCAATGTGTTTCCCGGATTTTCACATCTTCCACGGACCATCTTAATCGATCCGTTCCTTCCCGATCCTTGTGCCGTGTGTCGGCACTGTTACGCTCTGGAAGTCCGCTGAGGAACCAGGATCGGTAGCTTGTCCTAAATCCCTCTCTCTCTCCGCCTAGTTTAGTAATGACCGCTTTTTAATGTCACCCGGTCACGTGACTCTACACAGAACTAACGGCTTCACTGCTGGGCTTGAATCTCCTTGACTGCCAATACACACCAGGAGCTTGAAGCTGGAAAAAACGGCTTCCGCTTTGAGCTGCGTGAGTTTATTCTGTGTCTGTCGATGCCGGTGGCTCTCATTGTAATTGGGTTGGCCCCTTTGTGCATCACTCCTGTTTTTTACACCAGCTGTCTCTTGCTATCAGGCCTCCTTAGACTAGCGCTCCGCCTCCACCGCAACTCGCCGCCTTTCGTACCAGATGGACGGCAGGTTTTCCTCGGAGCCGCGAGAGGCTTCGGTCGCTGGGGGTAGCCGTAGCGACGGCGCATCCGGGTTTCTCCTGGGCGCAGGCACGATGATGGACGACCCTGGCGTTCTGCTACGAGGGCTGTCCGAGGGGGTCCTTCTTGTCTCCCGGCGATGCAGCCGCCCTGCCTTAGTGACGTGTAGTTCCCAGGGAACGTCGGAAGCTTTGCCGCCAGAGCTGTGCCACTTTCTGGGTGGCGTGTCTTGCTGTCTGCCGGTTGACGATCCCTGTTTGTAAGGCAACGAGCACATGTCCAGTCAACACACAAAAAAAAAACGTGAAAATACCTGGCCACCTGCTGGTGGCAAAAAGCAGCTTATTTGACTATTAATGGGAATCCTGGCATGTTTGTCCTTGCGTTGAATGCCAGCTCAGATCGGGGGGGGGGGGGGGGGGGGGGGGGGGGGGGGGGG
>JAABNX020000090.1:11129320-11149561 GCA_015163995.2 Mormyrus lacerda | reverse complement strand
CAACCCCCGCCCCCCCCCCCCGCTGGCTGATATCCGGCACTCCCAGCTGTGGTGGGGCAGTAGCTGGGCCTCTCCTGCTCCCATGCTGGTGTCCCTCGCTAGCCAGGATGGCAGGTTTGGCATGGAGGTCAGTTTGCCTGGGGTGGGCCTGGGTGGGGGCTGTGGTATTGAATAGTAAGCATCTGCTAACCATTAAATGCGTAGTAAAATGGTAATAACCAAATAAAAATGGTGTTGGTAATGCGCTCCATCCTGTTCTGATTAAGGCTCCCGTCTTGACTATTCCTACCCCTCTGTGTTGCAGCCGGAGGTCCAGGGAAGCCCCTCTGGGTCCGAGCTGCACCTCAGCCCCCTGCTGGATGACCGGGAGCGCCGCATCTCCCACTCACTGTACGGGGTCCTGGAGGAGCTTGACGTCAGCCTGTCGCCGCGAGCGTCCGCCGCGCGCAGGGTGATGGGTGAGGCCGGCCGGCACTGTCGCCCGCGGGGCACATCTAGTCCCTGCGCTCCCGTACGCCCTTTCACCACTTGTGCTTCAGAGCCAACCAATCAGATGCTGGCCCAGAAGCATCGGCGGTCAATGGCAGAGGTAGAATGCGTCAGGGTACGCCCCTCCCAGCGACCCCCCCGCTTGGAGGATTCCAGAACATCGCAGCAGGAAGTGAAATGACAAAGGGTTGGCGGCCTTAGACTCAGACAGGAAATATGCGATTGGTGGATGGTCACTGGGGAATATTTGTCTTTTCCTCTCCCAGTTCTCAGCAGTAATTACATGCCTCCAGCCCAAGCAGGGTAGAGGCACTTTACCTCGACTCAAGGCTCTGCCTCAAAAGAAAATCTGTTTTTATTCAGAGTCAGTGTTTCGAGTCATTTTCTCGCGACAAACCTTTTCACGTGCATCTTCTTAGGTGTGCTCCCCCCCCCCCCATTAATATTTATTTGGTGTTCTTAGTTTTTGAAAATCAGCCCTGCATGGAGATTTAATTTACTACGGCACGAAAGAGCTTCAAATGGCCTGTGCCTGTGGGATCTGGTTCGGCACCTGGGGTTGCCATAGCGATGATGGGATGCTGGCATCTCTGTCAAAAGAGGGACCTCTAGCAGGAGGTAGACAATTTAATGAGCTGACCTCTCGCGCATTTCGGGGTTCGGCCTGGGCGTTGGGGATACCGCGCGGCCCAGGGTTACCCTCTACAGGGGGGTTAATGGACCTTTGCATTCATTGAGCCACTGTGGCAGCTTATTAATCGGGGGAATAATACTTTATTGTGTTCTTTTGTGTTGAAAATGAGTTGAATGCCTTACACTTTCAGCTTTTGTGGGTTTTATTAGCTTTTATATGGCTTATTAAATTTTTTTTAAATAAAATATGAATATAGTTTCGTGTTCCAGATGAACATGCCATTAATTTTGAATAGCAGGTTAATTACTTCTTACGCGTTTATAAATCACTCTTTCGAAATCATCGCCGCCTTTTCCGGTACGTAAAACATGACTGTAAAGGGCTGTAATGAGGTGGAAAGTGCAATTACGCACTGTGGGTAGGTTAGGCGTGTAACTGGTGTAGACTTCTGAAATATTCCACACCATCCTCCCGGGGCTGGTTGGGAAGCGTAGACCTCTGAAATGTTCCACACCGTCCTCCTGGGGCTGATTGGGAAATGCTGGGAGTGAAAGGCTTTGGGTGGAGGCCAGTGGTCTAGCCCCCATCTTCCTGAAGCTTCCAAGTGTGCTAGAGTGAGCTGGCCTCTGTGTTCAGTCAGTGATTAATTATTAAGAATTTATGTGTCCTGGAAATTTCTGATCTTTGGTCAAAGGATCCCAAGAGAATGAGCGAAGAATTTAAAAAAATCCACCATAAAGGAAATTGCGATAGTCCTCATTATCTCCATCACCAATGGCTGTGGGACCCTATGGCCTTCAGCGGGGTTAACCTGACTCAGGGTGACTGACTGAAGCATGCTGATGATCTGTTGTGTGTGTGTGTGTTTGTAGAAGGAGCAGAAGAGTGCAAGGGTACCTGTAAATGTCTGTGTGTGCGTAGTTGTACAAGAAGGAATTATTGGAAAAATGGACGGCTGATGGACGAAAACTGATTGAAGTGACTTTTAACTTTAGGTCAGTCCTTTCTGCCACATTCCCAAACGTTGTCCGGGGAGATGGAGATAAACTTGAGAACCCAGGGATCAGAAGTCAAATGAAATAATCAGTGTTTCTAGAGCTACAGCTGACTGATGAGGAGCCACTTAAACAAACCAGTTCGAAGACTGAACCACTGTGCTTGTTTTAACTACCCCGTGTTTAACATCTGCAGTACAAGGCTGGTCACCTGAAGCAGCTCCTCCTTAGGAGACCTCATGATGCTTGGTTCTTATCACGACTCCTGTGTCTGATCCTCTGTAGTCGTAATGCTTTCTGCCTCGCTCTGTTTCCATAACGTGGCGTAGCATTTAAGTCGGAAATGCATTTTTGACCCCTAACTGGGCCAAGGCAGAGTACAGGAGTCACTGGTGAATATCCTGTGGCAGCAATTAAAACTCAGCTTGCATCATATCACCAAACTGTTAGCCGTAGAAAACATGCACCCCCCCCCCCCCCCCCCCCACCCACGCTGGGACACAGGCTGTTAGCGGGGCCCATCAGTAAGGCCTGGAGCTACTGTTTTGTTCCGCTGCTAGAACGCTGGAGGTCTGCTACCTTCCGACGGGGCTGGGCTTTACTTCATTCTTAGGTTTCTGCATGTACTGCAAGCCGGCAGCTTATTTTTTTTGTTCATTCCGCTTGTTTTCCCAACGAGCGCGTCCTTTCAGACGTTTCCGCGTCGGCCCCTGCCGGCAGCCGTCCGCCTCGTCGCATCAAATCCCGGTCCGCCGGAGGTTCCGCTTCTCGGACTCCTCCGGGCCTGCCTCCCGCCTCGCTCCTGTCTGCCGGCATTCCCGTCGATGGCGTTCCCGTCTCGCATCGCGCATGGATATATCGCACGGCGCTTGTCAGGACTCGCTCCTTAGGCGTTTTGTCTAAAAAAACAAAAAAATGAAGTTGTGGGAAGAGGCTCTGGTTCTCCTTGGCTCTGCTTTGTACTGGAGGTGGACTCCTAGAGAATGGCGTGCCCCGCCCACTTCAGTCTTCTGCGTTTGGATTGGCCCCCGCAGTCAGCTGTGCATGTGCTGAAGACGCCGTACACCCACACTGCGACCGCGCTATCGCCACCTCTGGAGCGCAGCACCTGCGGCTTTCTGCAGAGGATCCCGCCATGACAGGGAAAAGTCATTAATACTGAAAATATAATTCTGTCATAGCAGTACTGTCAGAAGTAACGCCGTTTTATTTTAGTTTCTGGGAGGGAAAAAAAAAAATCTTGTTTTTCGAGGGGTATAAAGTGAAGCAATACTCACTTGTAGCATGCCAGGAAATGTTGTGTTGCCCTGGTAATAATTACAGCTGTACTGGAGCAGTACAGCAACAAAATGGCAAAATTCCTGCAGTCTGTGGAAAACGGTCATTACAGGGAACTGAACCGAAACCTTAATGGAAAATATGTTTGATTGTTACTTGTTTTGCTTGCTTGTTTTAGGTTTATTTCCTCGTGTCATTCAGCGATTGCCTGCGTTACGCTTAAATGCTGGCCTGCGTTTTTCTGCCCAGAATGCTTAGCTGACTAATGGTCGTGCTGACATCAGCTCTGAGATCAGTATAAAAGAAACAGGCCTTGTGAATAGGAACAGGGAGATGCTATGAATATATGTAAGCATGGCTAGCATCCGTGTGTATTTATCTGAAATGAGTCCGGCTGCTGTCGTATTATGAAAGGACGTCAGGTGACCGCGATGATCTGTGATAACTTGGCTCACCTGCTCCCGTCCCTCGTGCAGATACACGCCTCTTTGTTTGTGTTTATCTCCTCTCTCCCTCGTCTCCTGGAGCGATGTCCTAGCGCTACTCCAGAGATTAGCAGCGGGCTAGAAACAGCTTCTTTTTCATTGCTCTTTGTTGATCCGCATGACTTTCGCATGGCGTCAATTTCACTCTCTGTTTGCTTACTGTCCCTTAAAAAAAAAAAAAGAAAAAGACCCCCACCCTGCAGCCCCGTCACATGGTTCCGCTCACCAGCCTGAAGATGTTCTCATAGCGTATTTATGTATTAGCCTGGGGGGACGTAAACACGTCGGAGCAGCCAGAAGCCAGTTTACAGAAAACAGAGCCGTGACTTGTTCTGTTCTCCGTGATTCATATTTCATTAACATACGTATCTGTACCGCATATATGTTTATTCCCAGCTTGCTGAATTAATATGGATGGACGCATTGTAACAATATCCCATTCATTAATCTTGTAAGCTATTATCCTCGTGGAGGTCTTGCAGTCCCAGGATGCACCTGGAACAAGCAAGGGAACGCCAAGGATGGGATGAATATGTTTGTTTAAGCTGCTCTTCGATGGCAGATATGCTACCTGTGTACATTTTATACTGGATAGGTGGATAAAACGCTTAATCCTTAATCTCTTAGGCAAACGAACGATTATAAACGCAGATCTAAATGTCAAGAACATGAAGTAGATCCAAGACTGACATGCGCAGCATTTGCTGACTGCTAAAACGCTTAGCGGCTCATTATCATCAGCGATTAGATATGGCTAACTGACCCAAGGAAAGTGGAGGAGGGTCCCAGCCTTGTCGCTGTTTGTGATGTCGTTCTTCTCGCAGACTGACTCCCACTCCTTCCGCTCTCTCTCCCCACTCAGGTAGCTACCAGCTGTCTCCCACCGTGAACATGCCCCAGGACGACACCATCATCATCGAGGATGACAGGCCCCCCGCGTTGCCCGCCCCTGAGCTCTCCGACCACTCCTCCTCCAGCTCTCACGACGACACGGGCTTCGCCGCAGAATCCCCCGCCTCCTGGACCAAAGAGATTCACACGCGAGCCGAACGGTGAGCCGGTCCGTTTATACCTGCTTCGGGTCATTATCCCAACATTATCTTGGCAACACTGACGTGTTTATTAGCTACAGCACGCAAGCGTGAGAAGTCTGCTGTCCGCTTTCCGCGCCGCGCGACCTCTCCCGGCTTTATTCTTTGCGGAAAACCGGAGGGAGGCAGCTGTCGGTTCAGATTCCCTGGCTTCCGGTGCCGATGACGGCAGTAGCTAATTTCCGAGTTTTCGTAACGTGCTAACGTCCCAAATCTCTCAAGCCAAGCGGAGCACCTGAAGAATGCTGGTTCAGATCCAGGAATCCTACACCATGTACGCTCACTGTTTACGCACACAGATATAGACACACAGCCGTCGTGTGGCTCCTGGGTGAAGAGAGGAGCAGTTCGTTTTGTTGCGGTCGTCTGTGCTCACGTTTAGTAAATGGTGGTCCCCATGCTTTCGATTTCTTCTGCTCCTTGGATGTCTCCGAAGTAGTCGATGACGGTGGAGGTTCAGAGGTCACATGACCTGTTGACACGCGACCCAGTTTCTGCCCGACACTGTCGGCTGGGGTCCGCCACCGGTTGCTGTCCAGGTGGCAAGATGAATGGCCGCTCCGGTGGCAAAGCGTCGCCTGCATGCAATCCATTAACGCGGCAACCTAGTTTTGCGCATTAAATGCAGTTTCGTCACATGCGCCATTCACATCAGTGACCCGGACCGAACGCTCTTAGAATTGTGCTTTTTTAAAAATCGTTTTTTTTCTTTTTCAGAGCACCCACATTTCTTGTGAAAGAAGCATTTTGTTTTTAGATTGAGTCCAGATGTTTTATGTGAAGTTTTATTTTAGACTTATTTTACCTGAGAAGGACAGCGGGTGAATGCTTCTGTCTATCCGTGCTGCTTCTTTTTTTATGAATTACTTCGGCCCTCAGATCGCAGAGAGTAGCTTATTTTCAGTTTGGCGCGTTCCTTAAAAACATTAGCTAAGTAACTATATAACGCAGTAAAAGAATGAGGGCGAGCCGTTGGCGTTGGAGGACTCGCACAAAGGCGTCAGCTCCGCAGCTAAATAAATGTCAATTATGCGGTGTAACTTCTTGGCTGAGCAGTGGGAACACAGACGCGGTGTTGTTCGCAGCGGGCTTTGTTATCTACGGCGCCCGCTGCTTTAGCGGACGTCGGGGGCGCGGGACGCCACCTGAGGCGGCGGGGGGGCCGAGGAGGCTTCTCAGTGAGCTACTCCAGGCGCCAGAAAGAAAGAGAGAGAGAGTGAGAGTCCTCCGGTTTTTCACTGGCCCCTCGAAAGAAAAGCGTATCTTGAACGCGAGCCACATACAAATCCCTTCGCCCGGCGGTCCAAGCGAGCATATGGCAGCTTGTGGCGAAGCCAGCCAGTGTGGCTGCAGAGATTAAGGTTGAGGCGCCCGTGGGGCGGCGCCCCCCGGTGGACAGACAGAGAACAAGGCGGCCGATCCGGAATGACTATGCATTAACTTGGCTGGGCTAATGCGGATCAGCACATGCTGGCAGCATTCATCATACACTCACCTAGCCCCGCATCAATGGGGGGGCGCGCAGGAGGGCTGCGACTTTAGAGGTTTCCCGTATCGACTGCTTCGATGAGCTCTTGTGAAGATTCAAGAAGGGAGAAAACAAAAATGCACCTACTGCTTCCTGAATATCACCCCGAGGACTCTCGCCGCGCTCCGATGACCAAGGGCCGTTAATGCTGATTGGATCGACGGCACTGCTCTGCTGCGATCGCATTAGTCCGAGCGCGGCAGGGAGCCGGACGCAAAGCGGCAATTCCTGAAGGCGCCGGGAAAGGAGGCCTCGCAGATTGGATTGGCCAGAGGCCACTCGCCGGGAGAGAGCGGACCGGCTTGCCAGGCACGCTCGGAAGACGACGGCTCTCCGAAAGCGCTTCGGGCACAGCGGGAATTGATGGAGATCCGGTCAGGCTCGCGCATCACGCATCTCGAGACCCGCTATTTATAGATTTACTGAAGAAAAATGAAGTGGGATGCACTCTTGACCCGATGGGGAAGAGGATGAAGATACAAATGGCACTGGGGGGCCGCTTATGGTTATTCTGGGAATTCTGGGATGTTTTGTGTTGATCTGATCCGTATTGACATGCAGAAATACATACCAGCAAATATCTTGAGTGACCAGCTTGAGTGAAATGGAACTTTATTTGGCATTTGCTGCTTGGTATGTAGCCCCTCCCCCTTTTTTGTTATGCAGCAAATGGCTCCTCCCTTTTGTTATGGCCACACCCCTTCCATTTATAAGCAGGTGTGACTGCACCTCCCTATCGCTACTTTGGAATGCTTCAGTTATTGCATATCCCATCTTGTCCTCCTTTAAGGAAAACATTTTTCGAAGAATTAAGGTGCTTACTGAAGGGCCCAATGGAATTCCGTCGATTCAATCAAGGACGGGAGTCAAACCTGCAACTTTCTGATCACAGTCCATCCCTACCGTCTGAGTTATGTCAATGCTGTAATCTTTTCCACTGTGTGCTGTGAAGCAGGTGGAGGATGGGAAAGTTCGAGATGCACCGAACCGAATTTAAGTTGAATTCAGTGTTTGTTAGGGAAGAGACCAGGATCTTGAGGGCGCCAATCAAATCAGGCCCGCCCCCCTCACAAATCCCCCTGTCCTCGGGATTTGGTCATCATGAAGAGTCCAGTTTTTCCCACATACACTTGCTCTCGTGCCAGATAATTCAGCTGTAGTTTTACCTTTGGCACCTCACCGTCGTCCAGAATCACAATACTGGCCGTGGGGCCTCGGAACATCAATGCGCTCAACGCTGCCGCGGCTCGATAGCGAGTGCGTCCGCAGCCTGCCTGCCTGAAAGGTGTGACGTCCTACTTAATGTACAAGAACTGCATAGATGATAATCGGTGGTCAGTGCCTGGAGCAGCCAGTGCAGGAAACTGCGACTGTTATCGTTTGTAATTTGGAAAGAAATGTCATCTGCATGCATAAATGGCGTGAGAAGTCAAACAAAATGCTTCCCTTGCGGCAGATGGCCAGAGACTAGGGAGAGTTTAAGAGAGAGTTCCTCTATCCCCCTCTAAGGCCAGAGTTGATCTGTAATGACTGGAAACGGCGTGAAGTAGGTCTTCATTGGATAATGGTGGATTTGATGTATTGGACGAGATTGGATTTGGGTCAAAATATCGAAGAAAATGAATTTCCCTGCATTGTGTGTGTGTGTATATACAGTAAACGGCTTGTTACCATCTGCTAACGTTTAGCATGTAATAAAAGGTGACTCAGGAAGGCCTGGGTCTTGGTCACGATTATTGAACACTGGATGAGAAACAGTCATGGAGAATAAATAATGCTGATCTCGTCAGTGTGAAACATCCCCCCGCCTTTCTGACAGATCGCATTTGACACTGTTTGATCTCAGGCTGCAAGAACCGTAACTGGCCCTTGCTTTTAGAGTAACATTCATCCTCAGAGAAGAAAACCATCGCCCGCCTTGTCAGATGGAGGGGACAGGGTGCATGCTGAGCCGCTACAGGAAGTGACATCAGCCAGAAGTCGTTTTGACAGCGCCTGTGTCAAAGTTGCATCCTCTGCTGTCAGGGACAGCTTGTCTTGGCGAACTGGTCTTTTGGAGTGTGGAGGCTGGTTCTGAAGTGCTGCAGGTCAGTGGCGGGAGGCCAGCAGTCCAGACACCTGGACACTGGACTCCCGGTGACATGTTGGGGGCGCGAGAACGCCTTTCCCTCCCCCCCACCTCCGAGAGAAACAGGATGTGGTGTGGCACCGCCCACTAAGCCGCGGCAGCCTGACTTTTACGCCCGGGTGTTCACTTAGTGTGAAGGTGAATGTCTGCTGTTCAGGGATGGGGAGGGACATCATTTCAGCATGACTCGCCTGCACCTGCTGGTGAAGAACCTCTGCTTTTGCTCATAAGCGTCTCCTCATGTCTCATATTCAGTTCAGGTGGAAGGTAGGCAGGGGGGATGATGTAATTTAGGAATCATTTTTTATATCATAAAAATGTCGTCTTTATAGTCAGGTAACTGCATCATGGGATGCCTGAGGGTTCCGGTACCTAGTTGAGTTCTGCTCCCTCTAGAAGGATTTGTTCTGATGCTCACTGGCACCGCCAGCAGCGTAGCATCTACGGCGACTCGAGATCGAATCGGTGGGGGTTTAAAGTCCCAGAAATGCATCCTGCTTGATGTTGCTTTGAACAAAGTACTTAACCTGAACTGCTTTGGAAAAAGTTCAACTTTTTAAACATTTTCTGCTAAGTAATTAAATGAGGTAGCCCTGGGGGCTACGTGTGTAATAAAAGCTAATTGCTGAAACTATGCAAAAGCAATTAAGAGTTTGTTGTAAGTGGCATTGGCTTGTGGCATCTTCCTTTTGTCCTTAACTTCATAGCCCCTCCCCCTGCCCCAGTGCCCCTCCCCATTTAGTTATGCAGCAAATAGCTTCTCCCACTTCCTGTTGTGGCCCCGCCACTTCCATTTATAAGCAGGTGTGACTCCGCCTCCCATGCTTTAATCTCCCCTGTTGACTCCCACAGCCTAGAGCAGGACCTGGACCAGGAGCTTGACGCCGATGACGCCTTTCAGAGGGAGGGCTTCGGCCGGCAGAGTATGTCAGAGAAGCGGACGAAGCAGTACGGAGACGCCGCCCAGATGGAGGTTATCAAGGCGCGCAAGTCCAAGAGCATGGATCTAGGTACCTCCGGGGCGGCCTGTCCCTCATCTACTCCCCGTCTCCACATTAGATCTCCTTGTCGGTAACCTCCTGACCTGCGCGACTGCCGTTAAGTGGCGTCTCTGCTGCTCGGAGTCATTGGCGATGCACATTTTTGAGGGCTTTACATTGATAGGCAAACATTGCCTGACCCTGTTAGCGCGGAGGGCATCCCAGAGGTGATGCTGCCGCAGATGCCAGATGATCTCTGTTTTCTTAAACGGTAAAACAGGTTGACCTTGGGAAGACCTGGCAGCGCCATACACTGAATGGTAATACTTCGTAGTTTATGGATGTCACATGACACGTCACACGATCTCCGAGAAGTTGAAGGATCCACATGTGCCTGGCTAGCGAAGGAGCAGCGCGTGTTGTGGGTCGTTGGGCAGGGGTACCTAAACACGACGTAATGCACAAAGTAACCACCCTCCCCCTGCCACACTGGCTCAGCAATTTTTTTTCACGTTTGGAACAAATCCCTTTCCCACCCCCAGCCCCCAAGAAAAATTTTATCAGGGCCCAGTGGACCTTGGCTTTGTGCTTTGTATTGCTGGTGGAATTTGGACCTCGGGGAAAAAATACTTGAGTGCCCCTCCCATAAGCAATGGGAAGAGTGCATGAAGAATATACATGACCTTACTTGCCTCAGTGAATATCGAAGTGGGTAAGGTCTCGAATCAAGAAATAGTGTCTGCCCCCCGGGGTGAAGCTGTGTACAAGTTTGTGCTATGCGCTTGTTGACTAAACATTAGCAGATAAACCACACGCAGAATTGCAGCCTACACTAATAGGTCTGGCCTTTTAATGAGACCTCGTCTGTGGATATAATTTCCGAATCTTGTCGAGGGTTTTTTTTTTTTTTTCCCTTTTCTTCCCAGACTCCTGCACCTCTCATCCTGAACCTTTTCATCAAAACCTCTTCTTTTCTGGAGTGTGAATCTTTCAGTCGTGTCTCCTGGTCTTTCTGAAGCTGAACTGGCAGCTGAAATTTGTGAATTTGATATTTATAATCATGCAATTATGGCTAACTGCCGTTGAAGTTTTGGGTTTTTTCTACAGAAGAGGGGATCAAGACTAAGTCAGAAATAAGCATGAGAATCTAGCCCTGTGCCATAGCAGAGGATGTAGCAGGGTAACTTGCCTGCTTCTGACTGTGTTGCAACTGCACCTTGTTTAATATCTTTGCATCCCTTTCTGTTTTTTTCCCCCTGTTGACTTTGGCAACCTTTCCCTCTTCTTTGACTGTGATTTGCATGTGTTCCGATTAGGCTGGTAAATTTCCAGAAACTTTCCATGGGAAGTTAAGCTGGGGAATTTTGGAAATATTGAACTCCGTGAAACTGTGCAGGAGCTGTCAGATACGGCAAAGAAAGCGAACTGAATGAATAATACAACCTAGAATATGATTTATAAGCAGTGCGTTTTGATGCGTTTGCTTATTTTGGGCGTTTTTATGCTCACAGTTACTCACGAGCCCTTGGTTGCACAATGACATAACTGATATGTACAGTTTTGCAGATTTCCAGTCTGCTCCTACTATTTCCCATATATTCCTGTTAATTTCCAGGGAAAGTTTCCAACTTCCTTCAAAATTTTGCAACCCTAGTTCTAATTTGCATGGTAAACGACGAGGGGGCGACGCCACTAACCAGATCCTGCTGTCCGTACTTTTAACAGTAGCCGGTGATATTAACCTCGCGGCTCACCCAGAAGAGGTGGAAGGTGAGGAGCTTCTGAAGATAAATGTGCCTACATCCATCCCCCTGGCTTCCCGGCCTCATCTGCTGACATCACTTCATCCTCATAAATAGTGACAGCCTTGGTCATCCTTCCCTCAGACATCGCTCATAGTGTTTCGCCAGCCATTTCTGTGCTCCTCCATCAAATAAGCTGGGGATAAGTGCCCATATTGCCCTGCAAGCAAAGACAGTCTTGGCTTGAGCAAAAAGTCCCACAATATGTATATGGTGGCTTCTTATTCTAAATGGGGTGCATAACACCGTTGCTTCAGATCTGCTTTGGTTGTGGGTTCGAATACCACCCATGTACGTGACCTTGTTTCCCGTGGGTCCTCCGGACACTCCAGGAGGTGAAGTGGTAAATTATCCACAGGGTGTGCCTGAGGATGTGCAGCTCTGTGGCCTCTGATGGACTGTCGGCCCATCCAGGGTGTAACCCTGCCTGATGGTGCCTGAGATAGGATCCAGGCCCATGACCCTAACCGAGCTAAGCAGCTGGAAGATGGATGGATGGACGGTTATCCCAAATGGGGTGGAAAATCGGTTTGCGGTTAAGCCTGAATAGAATGATTCACAGCAGTCTCTGAAATGCGAAGTGTCCTTGACCTTGTTCAACCCATCTCCCTCCCAGAATGCATTGCTCGCCATGCTAATTTTCATGTTTAGTTGATTCTCATACTGAGAGAGTCTTGAATGTCCGCACACCCTAACCCACCCAGAAAACTCAGTTTCGTCAGTGTACATCCCTTTGCTGTTAGATCTGGGGGCATAATCCCAAAGCTACGTAAAGCCCTCTATGAACAGTCCCCGAGGCGGACTCTCACCGTCTGTTTTGAATCACCGTAGCCTTTTATAAACGCCATGATCCTAAAGTTATTCCGGAACAGTATTCCTGGTAAATTCTGCAGCGGAAACACAGACCAGCCAACAGCGGGTAGGAGGGGCGGTTCCCATCAGCAGCGGTGTCTGCGGGCGGCGCCCATAGAGCGGGCGGAAGGGGCATAAATGCCAGCCTGCTTCATGTGCATGTGCCCACAAACACAGCTCCTGCTGATTGCAGCTGCAGAAGGTCTGGGGCACCCTGGTCTGGTGCTGACCAGCATCTGGCAGCACCCTGGCTGCGTTTCTTCATGCTCCACAAAAGCCTCAATCACTTTTATTTATATTAAAGCTTCAGTAAAGGTCAGAGTCACAGGCCCTGCATCCGTCTTCTCACTGTATGTTGCTCTCTCTCTCTTTCCCCCCCCCCCCGTTTAACCGCCCACGAATCACATGATTCTGCTTTCGTGCCAGGAAGTTCCTCTGATTGGCCCGTTTCTCACGGCGCACTGCTGATGTAGCTGCTGAGAGAGCTAAGCTTGGGATTGGATTTCCGCAGGATCTGTTGAAACAAGTCAGCATTTAAAAATGTATCGCCACCAAGAATATTCTGCAGTATAACTGATATAAAATTTAAGCTTCGTCTCTAAACCGAATTGAAATTCACGTTTGCGTCTATTAATGTAGCAGACACTTTCACCCAAAGCGACGAAAACGGGGACTGCCAGTCCCTGGAGCGATTTGGGTTAAGGGCTTTAGCTCAAGGGCCCGATGTTGACATTACTCTGCTGGCCATGGGATTTGAACCTATGTGGCACGAGACAAACAAAAAAATACTCGCCGACGACTGCAGTGATGGCTTCCCAGACGCCATGATAACTCTCCCACCCTGTCTGGGCTATTTTTTCGTGGAATGTCGCTAACCTCCTAGCGGCCTCCACCGAAACGTGCCTTATGCAGATCTTCACTACGGTTTTTCGCCGAGTCGTCGCCCCTTGGACTGTGGATTACCGTTTCCTCTTCTTGCCGCCCACTCACATTCCAGGCTTAGATCTTCTAAGACCGTTGAAGTGAGGCTTAGCACTTGTTAGTGGCAATTGAGGGGCTTAATCTCTGGTAGAACCCATGGTGTCATGGATGTCTTATCTGGCTTTGGGGGGGGGGGGATGCAAATCGATGTCCTCCCCCTTCTACTGCCTCCCACATACAAATGTTTGGCTTAAACAAAAACAACCGACCCATTGCCCTCTTTCCCTTTTCCCTTCTGCACCCTGATGATGTCATTTCCTCTTGAAACAGCAGTCCACCATTACATACGTCTCCCAGTTGAGAGGCTGCCTGGCTTCAGCTGCCTCTCCTCTCAGACCCTCCACAGGAGTGCTTTCCATCTCTCCTCACCTCTCGTCTGCACGCTCCCTTTCTTCCCTCTCTGTCTGTCTCATCTCTTTCACGCAGCCCGTTTCTTCAGAGCAGTCTGCATTTCTCTGCGCCTGCTGGGGAAAAAGAGGGGAGCGTTCTCAGTTCCTCAAGACCCCCCCTCACCAAGTTATTGTCAAGATGCATTGAAATTCAGAGCCAGTTACTGAAAGTGCTCTGATTAAAGGCACTGGCGGCTGTTTAATGCTTTGTAATGTTTTTTGTCTCCGTGAAAATTAGTTTCTTTATTTTTTATTTTTAAGGAAATAGCAATTTCGTTGTTAGGATAACCACCGCACCTCATTACCAAGGATGTCGAAACTCATTATCTTCTGTTGTTCACTGTGTTTTTTGTTTTGTTTAAAAAGGGTCTTCGACACCAGACGTGGGCCCTTCCCTTGGCCTCAAGAAGTCCAGCTCTTTGGAGAGCTTACAGACTGCTGTTGCCGAGGCAACCCTGAACGGGGACCTCCCCTTCCACCGGCCACGCCCACGGATTATAAGGGGGCGGGGCTGTAACGAGAGCTTCCGGGCTGCCATCGACAAGTCTTACGATAAGATGCCCCCCGAAGAGGACGACGAGGGTATGGAGACTTGTGAGTTTTCCGTGGTCGCAGAACCCTCCAGAAGCCCGAATGCACACGCACAAAGGTCTTATTTTTAACCACAGAACAAATAAAGAGCCCAGGAGGCAGTATTTCATTGCAAAGCACTCGTGGACGTGCTGCAGCTGTCTTGGAGCGTGTGCTGGAAATATCTCTGCCCATATGTTTGGTCCATGATTCTTAGAGCGATGCCGTTAGCTGGAGCGCCCTGTTCTCAAATGGTCTGCCTACAAAACGAGCAGGCAGCCGAGGTCACTCTGCGTGGTGGCACCGATTTCCTTAGCGCTCTGAACATGGGATATAAATTCATATCAAAGCAGATGTTTTGAAAAAAAAAAATCCCTTTTGTGTTTTTATGCAATGTGATAAACACCATTTACTGCCGTCTTTTCTATTTGAATAAGAATGCAATGCTGCTGTCCTCTTTAACGTTACCATTTGGTACTCAGATACTGTATGCAAATAGATCTCTGCTTTGTTTTTGTTCTCCAAGACCTGCTTTATTACCCTGAGGCCGTTTCACCAGCATTAAGATTAAGAAGCAGAGTCCAACGACTTTATCTTAGCGGAGTGGGATTTGCCGGCTAATTGCGGTCCGTGTTTTGACAGGGACGCTGTCAGCTTTGCTGTGTCTGCCGTAGCACGCAGTTGTCTTTTAATTCCCACTCAGCCTCTCTAATTCTGCTTATGGGGCCGCAAGAGCCAGCCAGGGAAGGGGGTCGGCGTTCCGCAGCGGCCCGCTTTTTCCTCGATGCGACCTGGACCCGTCGCCTGGCAGCAACGAATGCGGTTCGTGTCAGCGCGCCTCCGGGATCCCTGGAAAAGGCCGCACTCTCTGCCGCGTTATCTTTCCGCGAGATGAACGGCGCGGCCTTATCTCCACAGGCTTTTAATTCGCCCGCACAAACACCGCAGCTCTGCGAGATAAACACTCTCCAAAATGACTGATAACGACAGCTTCACATCTTATAGTTTTGCCAGCCAAAAATAGTCGTCATTAAATTGCATAACAGAGAGGGTCCTGCCTCATAAGTCAGCTTTATGGTCAGTTCTTGGTATGATTTTATTCTGGTCCCTCTGAAAGGGAGCGTTGTAGAAGGGGCCTCCCCTTTTAGCCGTTAGCTGCCTGATACAGGCCTGCTTGTCCTCCTGTGGGATAGTAATTCCCCGGTTTTGATGAAGCTTTATTAACTGTCTAGACTTGGAGCAGAGCTATGAAGGGCCCGTCCGTGGTGTTTTTCTTCCTCGAGACTGGTTCGCTTGGTCATTTTCGCTCTGATCTGGCACCGACTTATTTGAAAGTACACTCAAATAGCGTGAGCCTGTTTAAATTCTGCGCGGCCGTCGCTAGGACACATCCTTTTGCCGCGATTACTCAGGGTCAGTCTGGGACATAAGGCAGCCCTTAAGAGGTTTTCCACAAGCAGTTATTCTTTTGGGTGGAAAGTTTCCCGCCTCAATATAGTCATTCCTCCCCCAGCTCCTCGCAAAATGTCAGTTTGTTTCGCTTCAGCCCTTATCTGTGGAAGATAAGCATCTTCTGAGTGAGCTTTGGTATCCACCTCCTATGGGTGTGAAGAAAATAGCTGGAAAAAGCAACCGGCACACATCTGCACATTTCAAAGACAGCGCGGTTGTGATTGTGGTATGCTTGACATATACGAGTTTCTTGAGGAACATTTCCATACAGGATATTATGTGAATAGAGACTTGGGGAACGATCTGTGGATTATGGGAGTTATGAGTCTATAAAATAATAAAACCTGTTTAAACATCTTTGGCATCTTCTGAACCATAAATTATAATGATTAATAAAAGATCCACAGTCCGCTAAACAAACAAATCTTTGTGAAAGATGTCTGCTTCCTAATAGCTACCTTTTGTCACTCAAAGTGTCAGACTGAAAGTGCTTTATTGACGTAGACAGTGCCAAGACAGTGTTGTTAAAACATGAATTAGGCTAACTACACCCTCAAAGATGTGAGTTTCTGCTCGTTCCATTCCACGGATCAATGGAAATCAATTGAAAGTAGGGCTGTTGAAACATTTTGCCTGATTGCCTGTGAATTGGGTTGGGGGCAATCAATTAAAAACAGCAGGGCTCCCTTTGACTTGTATTAGAAAGTTCTGTGAGTGGAATCTTTTAGTTTTCTGCTTGATGTGTGAAAAGAAGGGTTAAGTCATCGAGTGACAACCATGACGTTGGAGGGACTAAAGACACAACAAAGGCCAGTGAGGCGGTCAGCCAGGAAGGCAGACTACCAATGCTATTTAACCATCAAATGCAGAGGTGCGAAGTTCAACTCCAGAGAGTACAAATCCAGACCAAGCCACACATGGCCGCTATGACAACAAGTGTGCGTAAAGAAAAGCACTTTCACTTTAATGTGGGCGGGGTTAATGTTCTTGTGGGCCAATCAAGCACATTCCCTCACTTCACCTGGGCCGCATCACTGCCTACTATCATATAACAGTGAGTTCTATCTTCTGCTTCCCTTGTCCCCGAAAGCCCGAACCCTAATACATGACGCCACATTCCACTGCATCTCTTCCAGAGACCAAACAACTGATTTTGTTTTAACCAACCAGTTGAGTACTCTGTGAATGTAACTCTTTATGCTGGTTGGTTGAAACAAAATCTTGGTCTGGATTTTTACTCTCTAGAGCTAAACTTTCCACCTCTAATCAAAAGTATCTGGCAATCTGATGAATGTATCAAACATACTTATGATGAAATGCATCTCAGAAGAACCCTCAAACATGTTATCTCCAAATACAGTAATTGATGAAGCGTTTCTGACGATCAGACGGATGCTGCAGTCGATTTTATCAGCGATCAGATGTGCTAGATGCTGCAGTTCAGGCCAGATGTAATTTTGCACGCAGCATGTCAGCCAGCCTTGTACCCCTGGCAGCCTTCCTCCTTCCTCCTTCGGTCCAATATCTCTCCTCGACGTCCCTGATTCCTTCTGGTGGTTCTGTTTGTCCATCCACCTGACAAAGTGTCGATCCGTCTCCCCCCCCCCCCGTCCAGTGGAGGATGACACCGAGGAGAGCTCCCGCTCGGGCCGGGAATCCGTGTCCACCGTGGCCGAACTCACCCCTCCGCCCGGGGGGGTGGCCCCCGCAGAGAGGCAGGTCAACGGCAGCCAGAGGATCAAGGAGGACAAGAAGAAGGAGAAGGGGGCCAAGGAGAAGAAGAAGACCGAGAAGGGCAAGACGAAGATGGCCGTGCTGAAGGGCCTGGGCGACATGTTCAGGTGAGACCCGGCCCTTGCCAACATGTCTGCTCCGCCTGTGTCTGTCACTCTTCACCCTTATCCAGTCAGGACGGCTGAAAAGTTGAATTTCCATTCACTCGATCTGTCAACCCATGCAAGGGTGCAGAGATGAGCAACTTCTTTTATAAGTCTTTATTGACTACGCCATCTGCTGCCCAGTTATGGACAGTGCGTTGTATATAATACAGTAATGAGTATGAAACATGCTGAATGAGCTGCTTAAACCCACCCCCCATATTAATAAGTAACCTTGATCCTGAACTTTGGCAGCTTCAGGATAGATCTTGACACCTCACTGCGTAAAAGCTTATTATTTTTAATAAGTCGGACATATGTGCCATTGTGTACACTTTATTAATATTCCCCGCACACTGTCTCCACCAAAATGCATTAAGCTTATTTAAGCATATTTAAAAACGAGTGACACGTACAAACAACTGTGCTGTTAGGCAATAAGGAAGGCGCCCCCCCAAGCCAGATTACAGCCGCGGCAGCAGCTGTTCTGCGCACGCGGCCAACTCCTAGGGGGCGCCACTGAGACTGCAGTTGGCAGGCCTGCGGAGCTGGCAGAGCGCGTCGCGTGAAAATGGACTGATGGCGCTCGCGAAGTGCCAAATTGGGTTTTGGGTTGGGCGGTGGGGGCAGTGGACCGGAAGCTTCGCGTTACTGTGAGCCGCCGTCCAGGCAGGATGACAATGGGGGTGGGGGCTTTCACTGCGGAACGAAAACAAAAGAATCATTTAGGCATCAGCACAAAGAGAAACACAGGGAACCTAAACAGGTGTTTGGTCTCTGGAAGAGATGCAGTGGAATGTGGCGTCATGTATTAGGGTTCGGGCTTTCGGGGACAAGGGAAGCAGAAGATAGAACTCACTGTTATATGATAGTAGGCAGTGATGCGGCCCAGGTGAAGTGAGGGAATGTGCTTGATTGGGCCACAAGAACATTAACCCCACCCACATTAAAGTGAAAGGGCTTTTCTTTACGCACACTTGTTGTCATAGCGGCCATGTGTGGCTCAGTAGGTTAGGAGTCTCCCTGGAACGTCATTGGTTCAAAACCTGTGGCCAGCAGATTGATATGTGTGACTAATTGTCCTACACTGGAGGACGGGATGTGTCCCTACACTGGAGGACGGGATGTGTCCCTACACTGCAGGACGGGATGTGTCCCTACACTGGAGGATGGGATGTGTCCCTACACTGCACTTCGTGCGAATGGCATAAAGTCATTACAGAGTTTCTTAATCTGTCCAGTAATTAAACCAACACTTTTTCGTGTTTTGTTTTTATCTCTTTGTCTGTCCTCCGTCACCTTTTGTCCACTCTCTAACACTGACTTGAGGGACCTTCCTGGGAATGCGGAGGGCGGGGGGGTGCCATTTAATATTGGGATGATTAAACTGCAAGCTGCAATTAATCATTTTGATTAGCGGTCGGAATGGATTGCCGGCTGTACCCTCTGTTCCGCAACGTTCAGCTGAGCCAACAGCATGTGTGACATGGTAGCTACTCCTACAGTATGTGGTGGTTCATACATGAAGGAACCCGCTGAAGATGTCATGCGCTGAAATCACCTTTACGCTCTGGTGTTGTCTCCCCTGGCTGCTCTGTAATTTAGCCTAACAGGCCCTGGGGACAGGCGGGGCTGAGAGCTGACAGCGAGACTCACAGCCAGGTGGTGCTCTGGCATCCCGGTGTGTTCAAATCTCAGATAACTGACAGGTATAATTACTGCTAATTACCAAGCCAATCGCGTCTTCCAGAAAAAGGGCACGGTGGCGGAGAATCTGCAGCTCCGGGGCCAGGCTGCCTGTGTCAGACGCAGAGGCGATAAACACCAGCCTGATGGACAGCTCCCTTTGTTCTTCTGGGTTCATCAGGGTCTGGATGGAGGGGTGGTGGTGTCCTAAGTGAAAGGGGAGGATTCTGCTCCCTGGAGCCCTCAGCTGCTCTGGCGGTGTGTGGGGGTGGGTGCGTGCGTGCGTGCGTGCATGCGTGTGTGTGTGAATGCGTGCGTGTGTGAGTGAGTGTGTATGGGCACGCGTGTGCCTGCCTGCCTGCCTACGTGCGTGCGTGCGTGTTTCTCCATACCTGAGGCGCAGGCTGGGTGGGAGATGGAGCCGAAAGGACCGAAAAGGGCAAATAGGAGCTTATTTCACAGCCAGGGAAATCGAGTGTGAGTGTGGGCTGACGCCAGGCACCTTATAGGTCACACCTTCAAATAGGGGCCAGCGGGGGGCGCCGGAGTGATGAACCGGAGCTGTCAAATTGAAAAGATGAAGATGCTGAGTGTAGCAGGTGCTCCCGAAGAAGCAAGTAGAATCAGAACGCACATATACAAAAAAAGGCAAAGCGTGCCAAAGAGTGCGGTGCATATTATATTTTGTAGGTTGTGTATTGTGCACGGCTGTAATATACTTTATTATTGTAAGACACAATGGAGGCAGTCAGGTGAAAGGTTTACAAGTGCACAAGTCAAATGAACTCAAGGCACAAGATGCAGCAAAAAATATCTTGAAGGTATAATATCCTGCTGTTCAGCGAGATTCTCACTGCACTGGGGTAAGTGAGCAGAGCATCTGGGTGGGGGGAGAATAGGGAGGTGGTGCAGGGCGAGGAGGCACCTTAGAATAGGAGAGACGAGGCTGGTGCAGAGAGGGGAGACGCCTTTAAATGGGAGAGATCTGGGTGGTGCAGAGAGGGGAGACGCCTTTAAATGGGAG
>JAABNX020000090.1:11079623-11098488 GCA_015163995.2 Mormyrus lacerda | reverse complement strand
ATCACCTCCCCACCACTCTACCTGGCTCCCTGCCCCGCCTCGCCCCCCACGCCGCTGTCCTCTTTCGGAAGATATTATCACCAGCGATACTTCGCTCTCATGCTGCATCCATCACTGTCTCAGCTAATGGCCCCGCGGTGGGGGGACATAATGGTTATTTTTTCTAAACCCCCAGTAGCTCGCTGCGCACTCATAACTTGAGTCATTGCGGCCATTTTTGCTATGGAATCATAAATGGGAAACGGATGGCCGTCATTTGAAATGGAAGCGCCGGGGAGTTACCCACCAATACCGGGAGACAGATGTTTACAGCTGTCTCTGCGTGGGCTCTGTCCTGGGGAGGGGCCGCTCATCCCCATCACTAGGAAGCATTTTGAGTTTGTTAAAGAGAGAGGTGCTCCGCGATAAGAGAGACAGTCACGGATCTCGCTTTGCCCATTTATTGGAGCTGTCAAAGGCTGGAGTTTGCCAGAAGGAGCTTTAAAGTGGGATTCAGATGCTGTAAGCCCTGTTTGTTTACTCCGGCGTTTGTGTTGTAATAAGACGCAAATGTAGCAATGCACATGACTAGCAAAAACTTCTGTGATTCTTCAACAAAGGACTGTAATTTTAACAAGTGAACTCAACTTCCACCCCCCACAATATATTTTGCCCCAAGCACAGTACTGTATTTTTTTTTTTTTTTTTTTAGTAAGCATACAGACTTGGCATCTTAGGTGCGGCGCCATCCAGTGGTCGGTAGCGGCAGCAGCTAATTGATAAGCATTCCTGCCCCCTGTGAGGCCGTAGCTGGGTGGTAATGATTGCTGCTGACTGTGAGGCTGGCTGGTCAGGAACACTCGGTAACTGAATTGCTAATTAGCATGAGTGCGTCGGTCGGTTGGGGGGGGCGGGGGGGCAGGCGGGCGGACAGCTGACGGCGGGATGAAAATGAGCCAGCTGGGCGGCCGAGGGGAGCCAGGGACACGCCGGTCGCGTGGCTGGCGGGAGGCCACGCTCTGTGCGTCGCCAGCCTATCAGAGCTGGAGGGAGGCCAGGGCAGAGATGGAGAGAAAGGTGCGAGGCAGTTCTCTGAAGGCTCCTTACACGGTCATGTCAGAGTGGACAGGGTCAGTCTGAACAAGCTTTGTTATTCTGCATTGATTTTTATGGTTTGTGACATAAGGAGCTGGGAACCAGAGAAACAGTTTGCTTTATAAAGAGGGAAATGCTGCTTGGGGGGGGGCAGAAAAGGTATGAGGGATGAGGCTTTTGTGTTGGCACTGCCAGGGTGCTTCCTCTCGAGGGGGTCATTGTACAGGAAACGTTTTGTAAAAGGTGAGGTAACCCCCGCTAGCCGCGCCCCCCTCACCACCACCACCACCACCCAGTGTCACAGTACTGAGAACGTGAAGAACGCGTATCCTTAGAAGGACACTCTGTTTCAGACTGAGCCCAGATCAGCGCTCCTTGCCACGCTCTTTATCAAAATGCCGCACTCTGTTAGTACAGATCTGTCAGATCCGTCACCCCTTCTGACATTCATCTCGCTGTCTTCGCTCCATGTTCCTGTATCTCCTTGGGTCAGACACGCATACGTGACGAAGCAGGTGTTACCTGCGGTTCTCCTGCGTCACATGGCACAGTTGCCACAGAAGCCCTTACTCTCGGCCGCTTCCGGGCCTTGGATGGACGGCATCCTGTGTTTTCCCAACCAAGACTGAGTGTGAGATGAACGAGTAGTCAAAGCCTGACCGGCCTGCAGATATCTTGCGCGCCAGGCGGCCGTTAGTAGCCTGGGTACATTTGTAGATGTAACTTTGCTTGACGAGGGTGTGGCATTCACGCACACATTAAATCACTCAGTGTCGTCAGTGGCGCCGGCGGGTTGTCAGGCGATGATCTGACTCTTGTGGGCAGTGGTGGCTTAATGGTTAAGGAAGTGTACTTGTAATCGAAAGATTGCAGGATCGAATCCCCACCAGCAAGTCACCACTGAGGTACCCTGAGCAAGGTACCGTCCCCAAGCACTGCTCCCCGGGCGCTGAATTAGCTTCCCCCTGCTATGTCACGAAAGTCACATATGGGTTAAATGCAGAGGACACATATGTCACACACTGTGTGCTGTGGTGTGTTGACAATGACCACTAATCACCAAATTCAAATCGGTGTGATATTCCCGCCTGGTTGGTACGACAGCACAGATTCCTTCATCACCCTCTGCCACGTGCTGATAAAGCCCTCGTTAAGATGTGCGCAGCCTGATGGTATCTGCCAGTTGGAATGAGATACTGTACATGCGACCTTTCATCTCACCTGCAACACCCTCTTATCTCTATTAAACTCGGTTTCATTCCTTTTGAACCTACTGAAAAAATAGATGTTGTAGCGTAGAGATGGTTATTTTTAAAAAATGCATCTTAGGCCACCGTGGGGCCTCTTCCAATCAGTGTGACGGGAGCATCATACTTCCTGTGCCACCAATGCACACGCTCTGGTCTCATTTTCCGAATGCCTGTTTTTGCTGTGGCATCGTAACCGAGGCCCTGGGGACATTACGGGGATTCCGGGTGGCGGGCGCCTCGTCTGATTGGCTGAACCCAGAGGCAATGTATCACAATAAGCCGGGGTGTCAGTTTGGGTGTGAAGCACCACTACACACCCCCAGCCCCGTAATCCCCGAAAAGGAATTTATATGTATAAGAAATAGCCCCCCCCCCTACTTGGCCAGACGCGAATTACTTTCCTGTCCACTTCCATTTATGTGCGCGTGTGTGGGGTGAGCATACTGCGTGTCAGGCCAACTTTGATCATGATGGATATTGGTGCTTCCTGTGAGGTCACTTCCTCTTCCTCCTCCAGATCATTAATGGCAGTTGAATGACAGGATAGCGATGGGGCGTCCTGTCCGAGTAGGAGGTCACGAGTGCTCCCAGTGGCCCTGCGGGATTCTGTTTATATTGGGTGGGGGTTGCGGTTGTGGGTTTGGAGACCTCTAGATCGCGCGGGGGGGGCAGGACGCAGGAGGGGGTCACTTCAGTACACAGCATGACCCCTCATGTAACATGAGCAGCACTCCGTTGTTGGTGTGAACTTTAACATGGCAGGGGGAGTAGAGAGCCCCCCCAATTCACTGACTCTGCTCATTTTATGGCCTCCACAGGCGACGCCTGGGGGGGTTTTATGGGTATAGGATCCTGGATGTCACGGAATGGATTCTCCAGGAAGACAATGCAGAACCAAAAAAAAAATGACTTTAATCTGTGTACCTTATTATCCGTTATCTTCTCTTTCATCACACCCTGAAAAAAACAAAATGTCTGTGGTAAATATAATTAATTTTTTGAACCTTTAATATTCAACTCTTGGCCCTTGCTTACGTAGCATTAATTTGATTTAAAAGGATTCCAATGGTCACCACTCTCCTACTTTAGAGACTGGATTTTGTTCCAACGACTAGGTCATTAAACTAAATGGTCGCTAAATGGTCGAATCGTGGTAACCTAGTCGCACTGCAAAGATCACATCCCGTTCAGATAAAGTTCCCGTATAGCTACACCGGTGTCACTCTCACACTGGCATGCGTTCTTGTCAGATGTACGCAAAAATGTGGTCGTAAAATGCGCACATTGGCTGGAAATTAGTTTTTCTTCTCTTATTATCGTCAAATTTGCAAATGGTATCTTACCCTGGTGTCGCTAAATGAGGAGAGGGTGAATTTCGCTACAGCACGTCTAGGTCTCTGGAACCCCCCCCCCTCCCCAAATTCGTAGAAGGCATTTAAATTAATAAAAGCAAACAGGAAGCAGTTTCCTCATTGTTAGTGTTCTGGCATCTGTTCCCTGGCTGTGTGATGCCATCAAGGGCTTCAGAGAGACGAATTTCATGTCAGCCTTCCTGGTGCCAAGCTAATGGTCTAGAACGTTTGGTGTCGGTGTTGGTGTCGTCGGGTCCAAATTCAATATTCCCGGCTCATATTTTACCCTGTCTGGATGGAGTTAAATGTGCGGGGTGTCGACGGTGACCTAAGGGCCCCGAGTTCCCAGTTTCAGGCCTTTTGCTGCTCCGGTCTTCGTCACACTTGTAAACAAAGCCCTGGCATAATGCTTTCATGGGTGAATTCAGTCAGGAACAGTAGCGCATCCCTCCCCTCCCTCACTGCAGCCTCGTAAATTTTTACGCCGATCATAAAACGTGAAACACGACACGGGGCCGCAACCTGCTACATGCGTGTGGCTCGGGTTCGAACGGCGGGATCTCAACAGCCGCCGCCGGTTCGTGTTCGCCCGATGGTGCAGTAACCACGCTCGGGTCTGTGTGGGGTCGCGTTTCGCGACACGTGATACGCTCATCTAAATGCTGCCCGCCTCCACTGTCGGGGGAGCGCCGAACGTGACGACTCGGCACCGGAAAGGCGACACCTGAATGCAAGCCACTGTTTCGGTCCCATACGACAGATATCCCATATGAAATCTGAACATTTATTTATTATGTAGATGCTAGGCAGCAAGGCTGAGCTTCGAATGAGGGACCAGTGACAAATGCTGGTTAGCACTGGGGCAGGAGATATACAATATGCAACAGACATAGCAAAAACCTAATAATAGAGCCACTTAATCAAGCACAAGAGAGTGTCCAGGATGCACCAGTGACCAGCTGAGGAATTATAGATTGAGAGTGAGCAGGTCAGTGCTTGGATGTTTAGTTTTCTTTGTAGAGCTTCTTTGACCAGATGGTTCCTGAAGCATCTCTTGAAGACTGATAGTTTCTGATGACCATGCGATTCTGTGTAATGGGTGTGTCTGTTGCATTGTGGGTACTGCACATTCCCCCAAATTTACCCGACTCCCGATACGAACGGCGATGAACAATGATGATTCTGTTGTTTTGTCCCTTTTTGTCTCATCTTGCTTGGGTCCCAGACGAAGGGGGCAGACATCTCAGAGTAATTATGCATTAGATTATGTAAATGATGATATGCCAGTGATCCCCCCCCACCCCAGCCTTCCAGGGAGCGATATTAAATCGCAAAATGGGGGTCGCAGTACTACTGCGGAAGCGTCATCAGTCTTGCTGTTTCGAAGGTCGCATTCAATTTGCGGGAGAAGCCGCTTTGTGTGCAGACAAGCCGTCTGCCGAGAGCAGTTCTCCTCGCATGTGTACACGTGTTTACGTTTGTCTGCGCGAGTGCTAGTTTCCCACCTTAACACCATGAGCATTTCAGCAATAAACATCGCACCCTGCAGGGAAGAGGGCGCCGGTGCTGGAAATGAGTGATAAATGCGATGCCTATTGCTGCCATCAATTTGACTTGTCTATGTATAAGGCAAAGATGTTGGTGAGAAAAAGCACGTTAGCCTGCTGGAATTATGTGGGTTTGTGCATGAATGGCTGCAAAATGTAATCTGATTATGAAGTCTTAATGATAAATATAGACGGTCTTATTTAACAAACGACACCGGTATATGTGTATGAAGGACTGTATATTATGTGATAGTGGATTTATTCCAGAAACTTCATCCATAACCTCGCTGTCACAGCCGGTTACGTAACATGAGTCTGGCAGAGTCGCATACCTGCCAGCTGCAGCATATATTCACCCAGGCGGATCTTGCTGGGGAAGATGTCAAGAATCATCAGGTTGCTGGTAAAGGGCAGGATAATAAGATGCTCAGCTGGTTTCCGGGAACTCGCGAGCGAATGGGCGAGTCGTGTCCGGGCATGAGGTGCACAGGAGTGTACTGAAACGAGACCTTCGCGTGATACCGCGGGCCTTCAGAACCCCGGGATGGCCGGGCCTGCCGCTGACGTTACCCTCTCGGAGAAAACTCCCGCCTCCGTGCCGCTACTTAGCTATTAGCCATTGTGCTTCTCTGGCGGCCATTTTTTTTTTCCCTGAATAAGTGCCTTCATGAAACGAATAAAAGTTGATAATATGGTGCTGGGAGCTGGACCAATTTAGTCCTGCCGCCCCCAGACAAAAACCGCTATTCTTACGCTAGCTGGTGAGAATATGTATAATCTCCGAGCTCATTCGCTCACCTATTATGGTTTGACACACAAAAGGCCCGGACAGACGCCTGGCAGAAGCGTGTAGCACAAAGGAGGTGGGATTTGCCCTGAATTATAAACATGCGAGCGGGCAGGCTTCCTGCGGATACTCCCTGACAGTGTTATTCCCTGCAGGGCCTTTGTCTGCAGAAAGTGCCGCTTCGGCCCGACAGCTGCTTTTTAATTTTAGTGTTCACTCTGCTGAGGTCAGTAATGCTGGGATTGAAACTGAGTGAATGAGGTTAATTAAACATATATATATGGCGTACAGGTAAGCCATTTAACTCGTTCAAAAGAGACGGAGGCAGAGTTTATGCCTCCTGCCGTTCTCGTCCTCAGGAACTCTGGTCTTCCTTTGTTCCTCGCGTTAGCAACATTAAAAGGCTTCTAGAAGGTTCTTTTTATTACGTCTTGCCAGTGTCGTGAAACTTCAGCGGGTCCGGTTATGAAACACAGAGCCCTGTCTTGGCTGCTTCCTTGTTTGCCATCTTTAAATAAAAAAAGAAATATTTTGCATGTTTGAAACTTGCATGAAGTGCAGATTTAATGTAGTTTGTTAAATGTAGAATGAGCTTACAGTGTGTGTTTCTGGTCTGAAATGCCAAATATTAATGGTCCAAGTGTTTCCCAATCTGATTCTCGGGGACCCACAGCCGGCCCACATTTTTCTTCCTTCCCAGCCCCCTACTGAGCAAAAACGTGGACTGTCTGTGGGTCTCCAAGGACTGGATTGGGAAACACTGGGTTCGGGTGGCTCTTGCAGGAAGACAGGAAGTTGCATGCAGGAAGTGGGTCCTCATTGGCTAGTTATCATGAATGATTTGTCCCCTTCCCTGCATGGGAAAGTTACGGTCCAGAACCCACAAGAAGCCCGCAGGAAGAAATCAGTTATCATCAGCAGCGATGACACCTTCAAATTATGTCCGGTTCAGAGTTAGCACTCAAATTATACGCTAGGTTAGCTATAGACTATATCAGTTTCAGTTAATCGTTGCAGCGAACATCATTGTGAGGATGTGAATGAGACACAGGAAGGTTTGTCTATGATTCTGGTGTCCTGTATTCTGTGCCTTAGCCCTCCGTGCTGCAACTAATGAACATGGCAAACGTATAGGCTGTATACTCTTTGTTTGGTTAGGCAGAATATTCTTAGTTACTGTTGTGATTATTTAATCTGTTCTTCTTAAATTCGGGTCTTCTCTGCTCCATTTTCTCTCGTCCATTTCACTTTCAAGTTTCATCCGTCCATTTTGCATGGCTGCGTACCCAAAAAGTCGCCATGTTAGAACGGGCCCTAGGTAGTGGATACTGCGGACAGGTTAGCGGTCTTTCCCTCAGTGAAACCTCAACTCATTTACAGCGAGAGAGCATCTTGTTTATTTAGCAAGCCGCAAACGCTAACTGAAATATTCCTTCATAAACATGCTGCTGTCTTTACAGACAGTGTATCGAGCAGTAAATTTCCTCCCATCTGAGATTCTCTTTGACATTAACTCCATCCCGACATGGCTGCCCTGGCGCTCTGCTGATCCCAAGGCCTCGGAGATAAAGGTGTCTCGACACGTTTCCGCTTTCATTCCCCTCTTGTCAAACATTAGGCCTCGCGCAGGTTCTGAGGCTGAGTTGTCTCTGACAGTACCGTGTAACTCCTTTCTAGACTGTTCTCCGAAGTGACTTGTCATGAACGGTTTCGTTTTAAAAGAAGCACGGGTGTTAAAATGTTGAGCAACCCTTCGGCACCAGCCTTCTTTACGTTATAGCTCCTTAGCCACTCCGCCCCCTGCAGTCCCGTCTGAGCAGAGCAAGTGTGAAGGATTTGCAGGGCTCCTTCCCCCCGCCGCACGGGCAGTCCCCCCATCCCCCACAGCACATCTAGCGACGCGGTGGGCTTTAATTGCGATGCTTTTGTTGTGCTCCAGCATAGTCTTTCCTGCAGCGCCGGGCCCATTCACAAACCGACGTGCTTCCCGACTCTAAATTGCCAGCCCGTAACTGATGGAGGCTTCGCGAAAAAAAATAAATAAAATAACGAGAGAAAAAGATCAGAACCAATTCGTTCCAGGCGCTAACATCTTAATGGACTGAATCTCGTTCTCATTGTAGCCGGCGACTTAAGAACATGTCACTTCAGACCCGGGGAAGGGGAGCAGGGAGTGGATTCAAAGAACGCGCTGTCAGTGAGACCAAGCGGCCGGGCTTGCTGTTTGCGAAGCGCGTCTCCTCTTTTATTCTCGCTTGTCCTGTAATTTGCCTGAAAGCTGACAGCTCACTGGCTCAGTCGGCAGGCAAAGAGAGAGACGGCGAGAGAGAGCAAAGGGCTGCTTTGGGCTGTTTTAAAATTTTTTTTTTTAATTATTCTTTTTTACTTTTCGCTGTTGCCTTGACAATAGTGCTGCTTTCTCGTGTGTGCGTGCGCACGTGTGTGCCTCAGGTTGGGACCTTGTGAACCGTATTCTTGCTCGCGAACTTGTTCAGTCTTTGGGTTGGGGAACTGGGGAAGACCCCTCCTCTTTGGCAGAGCTTGCGGGAATACGGGGTACTTTGGGCGTAGGCACGGTCCCCGAACCGGGCCGGTGGTTTTGCGGCCGTCCCGCGGGGTATCCCGGGGTAGACCGACCGTCCCCCACCTCCCTGCCACACCCAGCGCCTCTAAGAGGGAGTGATGTAATCCTGCTGCAAACCGCTCTCCCGGGCCGGGGAGGCACGCGTGACGGCGGCTGCCTCCTCACCGCTGACGGCTGCTGCAGTGCCTTCGCGGGGTGGGGGTGCAGATAGACAGATAGACTTCAAAGCCTCCTCTGCTTTACTGTCGCCGATATGAATAAATACGACTTTATCTAAAAGCTGCGGTGCAGCCCGTAGGATGGCACGAAGAAAGGTAACGTCTTAAGTATCTTAAATTCCGCTTTGATGTTCTCCATGTTGTGTTTTGTTGTTTTTTTTTTCTATGTGCCTGCAACAAAAGAAAAGTGAAAAGTGAGGGCATCACATCAAAAAGTACAGGTGACCTGACCGTCCCAAAAGACTCATTCCCGTATTTCCGCCACTGAATCATCTCCGATGTCACATCCTGTTTCACGGCTGCTTTATGCCCCCCCCCCCCCCTTGTTAAACAGGAGCGGCACCCACTCTGGTTTTTAAAGCCCCGCTGTAGAGCCAGACTAAGCACCGTGTCAGAATGCAGTATATGAGCAACCTGGGAGGGACGCGACCTTCCAGACTGACTTCACAACGGCACCGTCACCATGACGCAATCCTGAATGTCAGGGTCTTTGTTTATTAAGGCTCTGGCATTAGTACCTTGGGGTCTGTGTGTGGCTCAGCCTGTGATTAGATGGTCGTCAGTTCAAATCCCAGGATATGAAGATTGATCCCAGTTGGCTCAAAAACCGTCTGACCCGACTCTCTCAATTGTCCGTCACCTTGGATAAAAGCATTCGCTAAATAAATAAAATGTGAATATCATAAACTGAAACGCCTTTTGGAGAGAGAGGGACAAAGACAGGCTGAATGGACGTCTTCCTGATGGACGGGTCTGGACCACAACTGCCCTGTCGGCTCAGACTTGGCTGTACTGAGATCCGTTCCACATCCCTGCGCTCGAGGGCTTGTTGGTGAAAATGCAGTGAGATTTCACATCGCCCCTCTCCACAGAACCGCTTTTTGTGGTGGGACTCCTCCCCCCCACCACCGTATCTCTACAAAGGGAAGCGGGCGGGCGCTTTGAAGCTGTGAGGAAGCGTGTGAAATCGGAGCCCTGAGAAAAGCCGCAATCACACACACACACACACACACACGCACACTCACGGCGCACATTCCCATATGCACGCATGCAGACATACACACACACACGCGCGGCGGCGTGGCACCTGACCTTTCCAAGAGCACAGACAAGGACTATAGTTACCAATTATTCATAATTATGTTTTGTCATATCGCCACCCCATTGTCTGTAAGATAATGCCTGTGCTAATAGTAGGGTTCTGCTAGACGTCTGGGTCAGAGGCAGATAACATGGTCTGTTCCGTTCGGTGCCGCAGGACACATACAGCCTCTGCAGCCTGGAGACCCCAATTTAGTGGTAATAATAATGATTTGCCATTTGTTCAGCTCATAGGAACTCTATAGGTTTCACCTGTGCCATTTTGCTCTCCTGTGAGTAGCAGTTCTTCGGCGTAAGGGCCTTGCTAAAGGCCCGAACGGTGATACGATTACTCTGATAGCTATAGGATTCGAACCCGTGACCGACTGGACACAGACTCCTGAGTCGCAGAGCCACAAACAAGCCCAAGGTTTCGAGCTAGTGGAGGGGTAGACTGGAAAACACCGCAGAAAATAATCGCATTAAGAGCACGTAATTGAAAGCCCGTATCATCCTTTAAATATTCATTTTTTAAACTCTCGAGCTGTCAGGAGCTGCTGCTGCTGTATAGCAGGAGTAAAAGATTCAAGCACCTCTTTTGTGGGATCACGTTGGAAAAAAGGAAAGCGGCGAAAGGATTTGCGAAACGTGAAAGTGAGTGCAGCTGCGAACAGAGGGACATGCGTGGTAGTGAGTGGGCACTTCCTGCAGGCGGGAGCAGAAACATGTCAAAAAGTGAGTTTTTGTTATTATTTCATCATTCGGGTGGTACTCCGAAGATGTGGTAGCTGTACAGATGCTTACCAGGAAGGATATCGCTCAGCATTTCACGATATTAAATGAGAAGGCTGTAATTTTCAATAAGAGATTAGTTTGACTTGATTAGAAAAGTTTGACTATCTTGGTTGATTAGGAAGCCCGCGACTGCCCCTAATGGACGTCTGTAATGTGATAGCCCCGCCCTAGGAGACGGAGATCCTATCCAGCCTTGCTAAACGGTCACTTCTGTTGCAGTTTCATAGCAGGAAATCTGACACCCTTTGTACCGATATACTGCAGCCACTGTGGCGAGTGAATGACAAGGCATGGCTAACGTGATTGAGGGTTGGGAGACTGTGCCCTAATATGCCCCACTGGGGATGCAGTGAGCTTTGCAGTGAGATTACTGCTGATAAACTCAACTGCATCACCCTCAGGTCTCATTCGAGGTTGTTCTATGGTTAAGGAACTATCCTAATGAATCTGATGAAATCCTTTGATGGGAGTTTCTGTTATTCCTTTGAATCAAGGCACGCACCCTTTAAAACATATAGACAGATATTAATAGTGCATGTTGTGATTTTAGGGGCACATTTTGCCGGGAAGACCTGAAAACTGGAACACTGAAGCTAGGTTGAACATTGAAACAGAAAATCCGTCCGTCCGTCCATCCATCCCTCATATCACGTACAAGATCATGGTCACATGGTTGTCCGTATTAATAATACAGCTATATTTACACTGGTTATGTACTAGGGATAAAATGAGATATGTGTGTTCCTACCTAGTGGTCTCTTCGACATCTGTGGCTTGTGTGGCAGGTTTAAGTCCTCCTATAACAGAGGAGATGACATCATAGCATGTTTGCCAGGAAGCTGGGCTGCTCCGCTGGGATGGGGGGGTGGATTAACGGAGGAAAACGTATCGATTGCTATCGACGGCTCCCTCAAAGTCATTAGTGAGATGCATGCTGACAGGTTCCTAGAATAGAATGTCAGGCAGAGGCTGGGGCGCTAAGGCCCAGTATAACCTAGGAATATGGGGTGGAGAAACTGGGGGCGTTCTCATGCTCTCAGGTATGGCGGAGGGAGACGGTCTAACTCAAGTAAAGCAAGAGCACCACTAACTGTATTGATAACGGCTCACCATGTTTTACGTCTGTATGTCTTGTGGTCTACAACAGACTGGAATCTTTATGATGACACACGAGCAAAATTAGGAGTCGGGGGGTTTGGGGTCGCCCCCCTTCGGCCTCTGACCCCAACCGATCACATTAAAGTAATCGTCCAAGGTGTCCTTTCCCCAGAGTCCCTCGTGAAATGGCTTACGTCTGCGTCTTTCAGTCCCTCACACAGCAGGGTCTAGTCTCTCCGTGAAGAACGCAGGTGCGCGATTTCCGGGGGGGGGGAAGAAGACTCCTCATTTATGTGTCCCCCATCCTCCCTTTCCCCCGCAGCAACCGGCCGGCTCCTAGCAACCACGACCGGATACGGAGGCTGCGGCACGAGTTCCAGCAGGCCAAGCAGGACGACGACGACGACGACGAGCGCCGACGCACCTACAGCCTCGAGCAGCCCTGGGTCAGTCTCTCCAAAAGCTTTCTGGTCGACAGTCTTACCTGCACTCTCACCACATGGCCTTGCCTACTGTCTATAACAGTCATTAAAAAAACAAAATAAAAAAAAATTGACAATTCTGTCCTCTGGTATGAGCCGCAGAGCAAACAGGAAACGGGCAAAGTTGAATGTTGTTTTCACGTTAAAAGTCTGACTCAGGTCTGATTCATCTCCTGTTTAATCCCATCTGATTCACATCAGGCCTCATACTCGAGCCCCTACAAGATAGGACAACAAAATAAGGAATTAATAACGCCAGAGATTTCCCCACCAGGCAAAAAAACTAACGTCAGACACGGAATGTCTCCTTTATGCTCTTGGCGGAAACATGTCGTCTCCAAACCGTTTGTTCGCTCGCTGGCCGGCTTCCGAGCCGGGTTTGCAGCCAGCCGTCGATTGTTAGAGTGACATAGTCAGCTTTTGCACCTTCCACAGGAACAACGGTGAGGAATCTCTTGTTGTTTTTATTTTTTTTTTTTTACAACGCTTCAGCACCTGCTGCAACTTGAATTTCGAGGGCGGCTTCTTTGGTGGCCGTGTTATTGCGGCGTCTAGAGAGACTGGTCACCGTCCGTCTGTCCGCGTTTAGTAGTCGCCCGTTTTGCAGTGCCATGTTAGCCGGAGTTCCAGGTGACGAGCCCAGGGGGGCTCGTTTAGCTAAGAGCCAGCAATCCCCCCCCGGCTGTCTGTGTCTGGTAACTGGCTTTCCAGTTACGCTGTAGCCTCCCAGGACGTACACATCCCCGCAGCTGCACTCAGCATCACTGTGCCTGTGGACAGGGGTGGCCCATTAGAACAGATAAAGTATTGAGGGAAAAGTGTGGTCTGTCTGCTCCACATCTCCTGAGTATTTAGCTAAACATATCCCACATCTGTCAGAACCCTCTGCCAAGTCCTGTCAAGACAGACGTGATTCCCGCTTCTGGGTCTGCAGAGGAAGAGAAGCCGTATGAAGCTCAGAAACCCACGTCGATTCCAGAAGGTTCTTAATAGGCAGTAGATGTGTTTTTTTCCCCCAGTTATTAACGTCAGGCTACTCGACATGTAATAGAAGCTTGTTCTCAGATCACGTTTTCTCTTTTTGATGCATAAGCTGGGAAGCCAGTGTTCTGGTAAACAATTTGTTTTTTTTTTTTAAGTCAGCTGTTAACCAGGCTATATAATTAAATTGATATAATTTTATATAATTATAGTATAATTAATCGAAGTTACATTAGGCAGTACTAATTAGGTAGTATAATAATTATTATATTAATAATAATGTAATAGTATACTATAATGTAATTAAGCTAATTTGCATTTTAGGTTATACTGCACTCAGTTAACCTTAAATAGTGCTTTATGCTGGTTGTATTTTGATCTTTTTTTGCATAAAACATGTATAAAGGGTTCATTTCCCCATTACTTTTTGGCCCAGAGCCCTGCTGGACGCGGATCACTTGCAGAATCGGCTGTGTTTTTGCCGCGTTCCACATGGTATCTGCTACTCATTAAACCAGGAGTCCTGGCCAGAAGCCTCTCTTCTCTGTACCGGACCGAAAGCGTGTTATCGGCGGATAACAGAGACCTAACTGACCTGCTGGTTCCTCCCGTGCTGACCCCGGGTTCGGCCCGTTACCCGCAGAGCAGTCTGGGTATTTCTGAGGCTCCAAACTCCCCCCCTCCGCATTTTCTGTAATTATTCTGTCCTTGTTCAGGTTTGTTTTTTTTCTCTTCTCCGTTGCAAATTCCTGATTTTATACTGTTTTGCTCCTTCCTTTTTTCCCCCCATGTCAGGGTTAAAGGTGACAAGTAATGAAGCAGTATTTTCTGCGTGTTTAATGCCATGTTTTCCCCAGCTTTGTTTTATGGCTGATCAGGGGGAAGTAACCCGATTCCCCTGCGACTTACCCCCCCCTCCCCCCCCCCCAACCAACTGCTGCCCTATTTGGGAAAATGAAAGTTTAGATTTATCGGTCTGTTTTGGTAATTAAATTCAAGCCATATTTAAGATTTGTTGTCTTTTTTTGTCAGATGTATTTAAGCCCCTGAGGATTCCCAATCTCGATGTGCCCGCATGGTGTTTTAGCAGAGGGCGAACTAACAAAAGGCCATACGGGCCCTTTAAGCCCCCCAGGTCGGGCTGGGTGGCACGGACAGCCAATCACGCTGTACCAAGCCATGCTAACATCTATTAGATTTTCCACTCCATCACCTCCAGTATGTGTGTTTGGGCAGAGGGGAGTTCAGCACGATTTAAGCGCCCGTGAGGGAGGACGGCCTCCTGGCTGGCGCCCCTGGGCACCTCTCTGGGCACAGATTAACAGGGCCGTCCCCATGCGCTGCTGTCTTCCAGGGCGGTTCGGGGTCGTATGCTCCGACGGGACGCCACTCGGTCTCCGTGGAGCTTCAGCTGCAGAGACAGAGGCAGGACGAGAGGGAGGCATTCGCACAGACCCAGAGGAAGTACAGCTCTCTGCCACGGTGGGTCTCTGTCTGCCTGCCTGTCTTTCTGTCTGTCTGTCCTCCTCTGGCTGTGTCCACCTGTCCTTTTATCTGTCTGTCTGCCTGTCTGTCCTCTGACCGTCTGTCCATCTGACTGTCTGTTTGTCTGTCCTCCTTTGGCTATGTCCACCTGTCCTTCTGCCTGTCTGTCCTCTGACTTTGTACTTCTGTCTTTTTCTCTCTCGCACCCTCATGTCTCACAGACCTAATCAGTGGAGCACACAAAAAAAAAATACCATCTTCGCTACGGAGAGTTCAATTACACACTGCAAACATTCATACTCTGCTTGACCAGATCTCTCCGAAAATCAGTTATTCACATGTATACGTTTTTTTGGGGGGATTTGAGTGTGGCGCCATACTGGACCTCCTCATACTGAAGTAGCATTGTGGCAGGTGCTTCCTGGAATAGGCCCCAGACCACCACCCTGTTCTGGATAAGGAGTATGGAAAATGAATGGATCTGTGCAGAGCCCTTACTGTAGGTTCCCGGGCCTCTAAGATTCATCTTACGTAATCTGTATAACTAATTGATTATTAATATTCAAAGCCCTTTTGCTCCCCATTTAGTCGTAAGTCTAGGTTATTTCACAGAGGGTTGGCTTGGTCTAAGAAAGACATCGATGCCAGTTCCAATCTCTCCAACCCAGATGAGACATTCTTCCGGAATAAGAGCAAACTGTCTTACATACACTGTGGATGGCATTGCTGGATTTCTGGAAAGTTCCTTTAGTGATAATGTGTAGAACTTTCTGTATGTGCTTGACCTGGAGTGATTAACATCAATGGCATCCTTACATTTTAACTAGCACAGTATTTAACATTATTGAGTATAAATTCGTAAGCATATTTGTTGGGAAGTGCACAAGTATTTCAGTTTCTTGAGATGTGTGCAGAGATTTTAAACCGGGGCAAACATTCAGAGTGATTATTCCTCCCGGTCTGTGGGGTTGAAACAGGAAAGTACGCAAGCTGCCAGTGTGCGAGAGCATCAACGTCCTCGTGGACCCGCATGCTGTCACTCTGATGCCAGCGAGCGGGCGATCCCGGAGAGATTAGGGTGAAACCACTGGTAGGGGAAATGCTGTTGACCTTTCCACTAAGTGCTTCATGTAAATAGTTTAGTAAAATATCCCACTGCTGTGTAAATGAACAAATGAGAGGGAAAATGTCTTATGAATAAATAACGAGGCGTATTTTAAACCCAGCGGCAGTTATAGTCTCCCAAGCAGTGGGCGGGGAATATGCGACTGCCGTTAGCCTGATTGGTCAGTTACTGCCTGGGTAAGAGTGGATGGTTTATGATTAGCCTCTTGGCTGCTTCAGCTCTCCTCAATAAGCCCCGAGCTGCCTCCAGATCGAGGGAGGAAACGCTGTCTGTAGACCAGACCCAGGTTCTGCCCAGAAACCATCCGGCGAGTCGCGCAGTGGGTGAACTGAAAACTCCTAAATTCCTAGACTGTCGATTCGTGCAGTTCATGTTAAAAGACCGTTTCAAGCCCCGCCGACACCTTTCAGCTTCAGCTTCCGAGGCTCGTCTGGGTGCCGGCCCAAGACGCTTGTGCCGGGAGAGCAGTGGCAGTGATGTCAGCTTCCGGCTGGTTCTCACCACAGCTCTCGCAGCCCCCCCACCCCCTACAGCTGTACATTTCCCCCCCACATGACTCGCTTCCTCGTATGTGCTTCATATTATATCATGAAAAACAGCTGATCCTGCAGGTATATAAAGTCCACCTGCTACACAGTGGCCCTTTTAATTGTACCACACGTACTGCAGCTGCCGTAGCATAGACGTGTGTATGAGATGGGAGTATGTGGGTGTTTAAGCCAGAATTATGGCGTCAAGGATTTTATTTTTCATTTTATTGTTATCCCGCAGTTCTTTTGGACATCTGCTGCGTCTTTGATTCCCGTAGACATTTGATGTGTCTGATTTCCCGCAGCTGTTGTGACTCTAGCCCGTCGTGCACAGTCTTCACGTAGAAAGCTAAGAACTGGGTGTTCAATAATGACTGCTGGGCTATGGAAATAAAGACCCCCCCCGTGTATGTTAGCGTGTTACAGTTGCCGTGTGCCTGTGTAGCCTGTAGGTCAAAGAGACAGGCCAACCGTACTTTGACCTTTCTGGGTCAACTGTTTCCACCTCCTGCTGCAAAGTCACATGGAATCTTACTGGGAGAACTGGTTATATTTCATCACATACAGTACAGTACCAGCGAAATGTTTGGTGTCGCATCACATGACCTGGCCACCCGACCTAGAGATGGTTTTGGTGGTGACCAGAAGGAAAAGCAGCCAATGAGAACTACGCATTTATGTGGGACCTCCTTCAGGAGAGCTGGAGAAGCTTCTCAGGAGGCCTCTTCATGGAACTGGCATAGAGGAGACAGTAGGGTCAGCCGGTCCCTGGGGCAGTCGAGGTTAAGGGCCGTGCTCTGGGGCTCAGTGGTTGGGATCACCCTGCCAGCCCTTTTCTTTGGTTCTTGCATAATTTCATATGTGTTATTTTATAGTTTTGGTGTCTATAATTATTCTAAAATGTAGAGAATAGTACAAACGTACCTAATGGTAAGTGAATCCAAACTTTTGACTTGCATATTCCATAAAATTATACAGCAGTATGTTACATCACTGTTCACAATAGAAACTTATAGCGTGTCACATTATATGTGCTGCAATGATTTATTACAGTACATTATATAGCACATCATTACATCATGGCACAGTGTGATGTAATTTACTGTAATTTAGAATAATGTAACATTACATCACAATGCATTGTAGTTTGTTACAGTATATCAGTCACATTGTGTTGTAGTTTCTTTCAGTATATCAGTCTCAGTACTGTACATTGTAGTTTGTTGTATATCAATCACAGTACATTGTAGCTTGTAACAGTATATCACATCACGTCACTTCGCTTGACTCTGGTCACCATTTGCGGTTTGTTTTCCTGTGGTCCCGTTATACGATTGGTCATGCCTTCTGAAGCACTTTGGGCCTCGTTCACTCAGCGCACTGAGCTCCTCCCGGCTCTGTTGCTGGCTGGACGTCCCACATGCTCGCGGTCCTGTCAGCACTTCTTATTTAGTTTTATATGCATTCTTTCCTCCCCCCCCCCTCCCCAGGCAACCCCGGAAGAACCCCAGCACGGTGTCCCAGGACTCCTGGGATAAGGTGTACCCGCCAGGCGAGGGCTTCCACACCGCAAAGTCGGACCCGCGCTACGCCAGCTACCAGGGCCCCCGCAACGGCCTCCCTGGGACGGGCGGGGCCACACTGATGGGTGGGGGGGGCTTCAACGCACGCGTGCTGCTGGAGGCGCAGGAGCTGCTGAGGCAGGAGCAGCGGCGGCGCGAGCAGGAGGCCAAGACCAAGACTCTCCCCCAGCAGAGCTACGAATCCTACACCCCCCAGGAGGACTCGGCCTCCCCCCCCAAAGGGCCCTACAGACACGACGTGCCCCCCTCCCCATCCCAGCTAGCCAGGCTCAACAGGCTGCAGGGGCCAGAGAGAGGCCACCCCTTCTATTCCTGAGGGAGGGGGTCACGGGGGCAGATTCTGGGGCAGGAGCGCTGAATGGGGAGGCAGATGGCCCTGAACACTTCTGAACATAACAAAACAGGATGTCATCCGTATGTGTCGAAGCCGCCCGGTCAGGGGTTGCCAGACATTTCACATCGTTCCCCCCAGTACATTATTCATTACCGGGCTAACCGACCCCCGATTGGCCAGCAAGGCCCTGTGTGTGGTACCAGGATCTCCTCTGTATCTCTAACCCTGTGAGGGACCACCCCCTGCCTCCCGACTGCGATAACCCACGTCTGTCCCCACAGTCTGCCATTCCCCTGGCGTCTGACACTGTTTTATTTATTCTTTTCATTGTTTTATTCAGTATGAGGTTAGTAGCCATCTTGTATGGTTCTCCTTGTTCCCTGCGACCCTCTGCCGAATGTCTTAGCGGAGGCAGTGGGCGTCAGAGCAGGGTGTTATGTCGGTGTCCCGTTCATCTCGGAGTCATTGATTGAGGAGGAGGATTTGGCTGGGCGCCCAAACCGTGGGGGGGGGGGGGGGGGGGGGGGGGGGGGGGGGGGGGGGGGGGGGGGGGGGGGGG
>JAABNX020000090.1:11037954-11048092 GCA_015163995.2 Mormyrus lacerda | reverse complement strand
TGTTTTCTGCCCCCCCCCCCCCCATTCCGTGATTTCTGGCTCCGCTATTGATATAATGATTTGTATTTTATTTAGGAAATCAAAGAAGGCTGGGGAAATTTTTGCCACACATCAGAAGCATTTAACTTTATGTCTGTTTCCTGTGTGTTTCACAGCACATGTGTTTAGCTGCCAGTCCTAGTAAAAATTCCACAATCCAAAGGTTCCACGTCGAGATAATAACTTCAGATCCATTCCAACATACCTCTGTGTGAAAGACCAAGAGAGAACACCTTCTAGTGAACCCAAAATGATCTCCAAACACGAGCAAATTTCAAAAAACTTGGGATTCCTGTTTGTATAGTTATAGCTTTAAAAAATATTTTTCACTCAATGGGATGAATTGACTGAAAAATACCACTTGATGTTCCCCAATGCTGGTCCGTATTTGTTGAAGAATATCGCAAATGACCTTCAAAGAACTGAAGTTTGCGCACCAAGAAAGGCATGTATATGTATATGTAGCTGATGTTCCAGAAAGAACTTGCTGCTTACAGAGCTGCACAAGGAATATAATCATCTTTATAAGGAAATATTCCGCGGCGAGCAGGAAACAAGTGAATTCAGAGCTGTTTAGCAGTACACATTAGCAATTTACAGACAACCGAATGAAGCAAGGAACCCTCCCTAGAGCCAAATATAAGAACGGTTCAGTAATGTTTTGGGTAATGATCCCAAACATAAATCTTAAAGCACCCAGCAATGTCTCAAGAAGAAATGGAGGATTGTTCCGGAGAGGCTAGCGATGAGTTCTGACCCGAATCCCAAGATGAAAACCCATTGTGAGATGTGAAAATAGCAGCTGGTCAGAAGAGCTCTTTGAGAACTGAAGCATTGGAGAGCCTTGCAGGGAATAATAGTTTCCTCTGATAAAGGCCGTGTCACTCAGCACCAATCACTGGCTATTCTTAATTTCACTTTAATGTAGGATGAGAATTTTTTTTTCTAAATAAAAAAAAAAAAAAACGTTTCTTTTTTTTCCAATATTATGCTTTGCTTGTAATAAAACCAAAAAGAATGTGAGAAAGATGTTTGGTTTCAATTTATTTGATTTATTTAAAATTTGACTTTTAGTCCCAATGAAACGGTAACACGACTGTAAGCCGAGGGTGAGTTTCTGTGGAATGCAGAAATGGTGTCCTCTATTTATAGCTCGTGCAGAGTGTCTCCTGCCTCGTGCCCAGTGCTTCCTGTGATAGGCTGCAGGCTCACCCTGACCCCGTGCCAGGTAAGTGATTATGGAGAATGGATGGATGTCCTTAACATGTCCTTAGAAATATAAATGTTATCTTAATATATTACAATTGTCTCAGAATTTAAGTTATTTGAGGAGGAATGTGTCTGGCTTGAAAGGATTAATTTTTTTTCATTTTTCTTTCAAGATTTCTCCACGTAAATGAAACACAGGATATGTAGACTTTGCTCCCTTGCGATATGAATATCGGTTCTCTGCCCTACTCTGCTGTGTCAAATACCTTGCAGGTTGCGACAGATTGACTGTGGTTTCATTAATTGCGGATCCATCCTCTGGATCCCAATGAAACTCTGAAGTAGATGTAACACGCTGCATCTGGGAGCCTTTGCATTGATTTTAGCTGTAATTTTCCAGGAGTAGACCTTGCCATAACTTTTCTCTAAACGCCACGCAGGAGATTAAGGAAGTAGCCGTTTAATTAACTCACATAATCAATCGATGTAGTCGGCAGGTGTGGACTGTGAATTTGTAATTTAGGAGTTGGGGGAGGGGGTGTCTGTGACCCTGCATGTTTAATGTGTGAGAATTCTTTCATGAAGTGGTCTTTGGTTTGAAGTGGGCTGCTCGTTTGTCTGCTTTAAGGAGAACGCTGTCCAGGAACAGGTTTCTGAAGACGTAAGAAAAGAAGATGACGATCGGCCGCGCCAATGCGTCATTTCGTTCCGTCGCATATTTTTTTCCCCTCTGCTTTGTTTTGTTTTTCCTTTCATGTTTCAGTTTTCATTCCGGGTATATATTATATTCTATTATGTCATCCATCTGAGGCTAATTTATCTGACAGGCCTGTTGTTTATGTGAAAAATGGTGCACTTTTGTATAGCAGTTATTTTCTCCACAGTTTCACCATAACCATGGAGTCAGTTTACACCAAACGGTGGCTGAATAGCCTCGGTCTTCCAGGCCCGGAGAGTGTGTGGGTTCCTCTGCTTTCCCTTAAATATTTGTCCATTTGGACAGGCTCACTCAACCTAATGCCCCATGGGTAAGTCAACCAAGGAATACAGGCCTAGCGTTCAAGGGTTCCTTATTGTAGTAAAGCCATTTATTTAGCATAAATTCTGCCTTCAAAATATGGTGCTTGTAGTGCATTAATTATGGGCCCTTCTTCTGTAATCACCCTGGTAAGTGCATGAACCTTAATGGGTCACTCTGGATAGCACGGTGCATCAAATGAATGGCACTCAATTAAATTTATTTTCTTGTGCGTAGCAACATATTTTGCCTCATCCCGCAGATCAAATGAAGATTAAATAAAATGAAAGGCCAATTTTATTCAGGCTTTTATGGCCTTGTCTGGCAACTAGAACGCGGCGGCCTTCTCAGTCTCGCATACCTGTGCTGACGATAGCATTAGCTACATACCTTGACCCAGTGGCGCAAACAGAACCATTAATTTCTCCTTTATCCAGCAGAGTCACAAATCAGCCAGGGGTGCACAGATATTTTATTTATTCCACCTATCACCAGCCTCTAGCCCCCCCCCCCCCTTGAAATATTAATCTGAAAGGTGCTACATTCTGTTGACCCACAACCTTGACCAGGAGAAGTGGTTAGAGAATGGATTTATGTATGGGTGGATTAGATGTTTGATTTGTTAGGTATTTGGCACTCGTCAGAATGAATGTTTGGTAAAGCAGTTTTTTAAACTGTGCTTCAGTGGTTCTCCTCCCTGATGCTGAAGGGGCTGAAGATCGCATGTGCAGGACTTCACTTTAACTGAGCACTTAGACACTGGGTTGAAACAGTTTTAGGCCTTTTTCCTAGAATGCTGAGGTTGGTAGCAGTTTAATGTGGTCTACTTGGACCAAGGTGGAAGATTACTGTTGTTACACGTGCTCAGATCAATGCCTGAAAATCAAATTATCTCCCTATTATTGACCGTTTATCTTCAGATTTTCTTCCTCATTAAAGTCAGGTGTGCTTGAGATTGCTTTCTGATGTCCCAGCGATGGATAATTCCACCTGAACCTTTGACCCCTTTGTCACGATTTCGACAGCAAGAGCACAGGACACTAAAATGTTATTTATAAAGGGAAGAATTAAAGTTTGAGTTCAAGTGCATGCATAGCTGTAGCAATGCTGGCCATTTGTATGCACAACGATCTGTGGAAGCCTGGGAAAAACACAATTAAACACAGGCCCATCTATCACGCCACTGAACAGCACAGTGTTTTTTTTTGTTTTTTAATGAAGAAACATTCGATGTTTGTTATGTAACGCAAACTAAAGCTACATGGGAAAACCCGGGAAGTGCAGTTGTAATGAGAAAGATTTTTTAGGAGGGAATTTGATTGTTTCTACCAGGGATATTGTTTTCAGATATTCCAATGTTTTATTATGTTTTTTTTGTTTTTTTTTTAAAAAAAAAAAAACTTTCATTAAAATGAAGTTTCCAGGCAAGCCGTGGGAAGGAGAAGAGTTCTCCGTGTCTGGCACAGAAGCAGATGCTCTGAGTCTTCCTCAGCCCCCTGGCAGCCGATGACAGCGGCGTGTATTTCCTGTCACGGCGAGGCCTCCTGCCCACCGCAGAGTGTGGCATCACGCCGTGCCCATGTTACCCCGACTGCCTCCAAATCAAATAAATGGCTCGTTCCACACAGACTCTTATGCTGGTCTTTTTTATGCCCTTTTACCCTGTAATGATTCTATACAGTAATGAATTTAATAACTCCCCTGTGAGTGCAAGTAGAGGAGGTGGCACAAAGACATCTGATTGGTTGGTCCCACCTCCTCTGCAATCTGATTGGTTATCCCCCGGAACCAATCAGTTTTCCTTCTGCCCTCAGAACATTTTTGTCTAAATAAAACTCCAATGAGTGGGAGTTGGACTCGATGAAAGCTAAATGTGGACATCCCTCATCACCCCTCTTGGGTTTTCTGCTCTTGGGGGGGCATTTAACAGTTGTTCATCAGTTACTCGTCCAGGTACCAACAAGCTCCACATTTTCATTACCAGGGGAAACCACAAAGACGTCTAACTTATTTTAAGGCTTACGTGGGAATGACTCCCAGAGCGCATTTCAGTTACTGACCTTATTATACGCCACAGTGAGGCAGCGTTCACTTTACAATCAGTCTACATCAGGAAACCACGAAATTCAGTAACTTTGACCACTTGAAAACAAGTTTTATTTGGGACGTTCCACAGTTTTGCTGACCAGCAGCGCTTGATTCGGCGCTTTCTCTTCCTCTCCCTTTGAAGCTGTCACTGCACAAACCCCTCCGTAACCCCTAGCTTTAACCACCCACGGACCCGTAACCTCAAAGGCCCAAACCCATCCGGTCCCCGAGACACTGCCTTTCGCAGCCAGTTCCGCCATCTTCTTCCTCATCTCCAGTCAGACCGTCTCTCCCTGAAGAGCAGCGGATTAAAGTATATGTTCGACGGTGGCGATCGGAATTGTTTCTTCTAAATTCCATCATGAAGTTAAATAATCACTATGTCACAGAGGGTTCTCTGGAGTGCATTCTGGAATTAAGAATGCTGCTCAATCTCTCCACTTTGAAGAATAAAATTAAAATAATGCGACATGCAATTCATGTCATTTTGTGCAACATAATTTAAAGAAATACCTGCTCGGCCTTTAAACTTGTGCAAAATGCAAACACTGCATATACTGTAGTACTATAATATTACATTGTCAATCGGTGGTCAGCACTTGCATTTGCAGGACTTGGGCCTCGAATCCCACATGCAGTCAGTGTCTGTGGGCTTCCTACAGCGTTTTGCCTACTACTCCCCTTTCCTTCTGCTAACTGGCTTCCCTAAGTTGCACATGGTGTGTCTGCCTTTTGCCCCCCGGGGTAAGACTCTCTGTGAACCTGGACTTGGAAGACTTGCATTTTTTATACTCTTATTATGAGCATAAGTAAAAAATGATGCTGTTCAGCTGCTCTTAGACATAGTTTCCATTTAAACCGTTTAACCGTAATCTGCCATTGGTTGTGCAATTGTCATAATGTACATACTCAAAAAAATACTGTCTGAGAAGAGGAAGGTTTAATTTTGGGCTGAGCGGTCGCCGTCTGTGGCTCTTGCAGCAAAGCTTGGGCAGGAAGTTCTGCTGTAACATTTGACAATGTCATCGGAATTGGAAATGAAAAGGGGTCATTTCAAAAGCATCCTGGGAGATCGGATCGCGAGCGGACAGCGTGCGTAAAGACATAATAGCATACAAACGACTACCAAGGCATGTTGTGATATTGTGATCAGATCACTCAAACCACTTGCCGAGGTGGTCTAGGATGCGTCTGGCTACATAACCCTGATGCATCCCTGACAAGGACGTCACTATAGCTGTGCTCGGGGCAGTAACGATATCTGAACACTAGTGGTCAGCTGGACACTCTGGAGACGCATGGCAGGCACAGGTGTAAACGGCGATGTGTCTCAGCTGTCTACTGACGATCCAATCGCCCGAGATGCATTTTAAAGCCAAGCATAAATAGGAGCACTGATTCCGGTGGCCTTATTGCTGAGCCGTAAGGAAAACGGCCCAGTGGATGAATTCCATAAATCACACAGGACCAGCCACGGCAAACCGGGCCACTGTGAGGAGAGGGGCCATGTTGTGCGAGGAAAGCCGCAAAACTTTTAAATGAGAAAGAAAATTGTTTTGCATAATTGTAAATGAAAATCACAGAGCGAAGGTCAACCTGACCACAAAAAAATATAGCTGTGAGTACTGGAACACGTGCAAGCCCGCAGTTTCTGTAGTCTCTAGGGGACCTGGTCATATCCCTAATATAAATATATCACATCCTATTTTTCTTGAATTTTTTCAATAAACAAATATTTTAAAATCTATACTTTTTTGTGTTCATTCAAGTCATGCCACACACATAATGCAATTGCAGTTAATCTGCAACTGTCTTCAAAAAAAGCATAATAACTCCCATAAATAACTCTCTTAAATAACTAAAAGTGTGTCTGTTTGATGTCACATCCATGATGCAGATAAAATGCTGTGTATCTCTAACAGGCAAATCCATATATGCATTTTGCGAATTTGTCTGTATTCAACGTAAGAAGTTACGTGAAAAGATACGTGAATACACTCACTGACGCTAAGCGTGTCCACACTCTGAGGCAATTCTGTTTGCCAGAATTCTGGAATTGCCCTTAACTTAAATCAACCTGTCGTATTTTGCTCTTATTGGGTCTCGTTCCATTCGTTTACAAATGTCATCGCAGACTTCTTTTCTTCAGTTATGATACGATCCGTTCGGTTCGGTCATGAATGAAAGTAAATCTGTCACGGTTAACGGGCAGAGGGACCCATTGCTGCTCCGCTGTCCTGCAGTCTCCGTCTTCACGATCTGATCCGTCACTTCGAGTGTCTGACATCTCAGCCCTATCAAATCTCTCTCTTGTTTATCTGGAGGTGGGGGCGGGGGGGTCCCCAGAGCAGCAGCTAATCAGCAGTCTGATTCTAATCACTGCCTTCATCCCCGCTATTGTCAGCTCTGATTAATTCCACCGCGCTCTGGCCTGCATCCAACCGGCTCTCCGTTCATTACTGTTTGCACTTAATCAAATACCCATTTGAGATGGGTGTCACCCAGACAGTACCCCCCACACTTTCCACAGCCCGCCTCCCTCAGCTGGGATGGACTTCCTGTACAGAGACAATGGGGCCAAGAGGGTCAGCCCCCGGGTACCGTGCCGCTCTACACACGACGCATCACGCCCGAGCGCCACGGCAAATTAAATTGGCTGCACACGCACCCTAACATGACCCGGAACTACAAAGGACGACCAAAAATACAACGCACAAATGCGAGACGCGATGAGTAAGGGACGCATTAATCCTCACTGGACGCCGGCATAAGAGGCCCTCAAGTTGGTGTTGATGTGCTTCCTTTCACCGCGAACACAAAGCCACAGGTAAACCGTAACTGGGTTTAAGTAGCTCTCATTTGTTACTGGTTGCCGTGCTGTCAGCCTGCAAGCTTACCCATCCCCCCCCCCCCGAAACACCAGGGGAGTCGCTGGCCCCGTTCCCATTAACCGCCGCTCACAAACCCCCCCCTCCAAACAGGTGCATCTGCACCCTCTTCCTGAAGTCTCTCATTAGAAGTTCTCCTCCAGGTTCACCCGGTAACAGAGCGGCTCCCGGCCCGTGGCTGCGCGGCCCGGCCTCTCGGTCCTCCCCGGTCCCCTGTCCAGGGACAGACCTCGAGCGCGATCCTTCACGGATCACGGCGAGTTGGTTCTGCGGCTCATCCTTGTGTTCTAAGGTTACAGCATAAATCATATTGCATCACCCGTACTTCCCCCTACAGAAAGAACGGTTGCTCTCCGCCTCTTGAGGGAGCAGCACCTCACCAACTTTTGTGTCCTTCTACCCTTTTTTGCGTTCGATATTTCCCAGTTTCGCAGATGGAGAGAAATCTCATTTGCGATCTCATTTCCAGCCTGAGACCCGTGCATAAAGTGGCGGTACCAGACGCCCCCGCCCCTCCGCGTCTCATTGTCTTGGCTGGTGTGAAGTGCGAGGTGCAGGTTCTCGCTCCCCCGGCAGTCTGAAGGTGAAGGCAGAGCCTGCGCTCTGACGGACGCCGAGCAGCGAGGGTGCTGCGCCCGCACCTGGCAGCCTCACCTCGCCGTTTTTAGATGACATTTTGCTGGAAGTGTCACCAGATCCCTCAAAAGTCCCAGGGTTTCCTGGAAAGCTCCCACCTGTTTTAAAGCAGTACTGAATAAACGGCAGCTCTCTTCCGACCACAGACTACACGCATGCAGTAATGGACCGAGTGACAGAGTCTGCTTCCATCGGGTATGCTGTCAAGACCAGAATTTATATACGTCTCGCTCTTCACATAATAAACACATGGAATTATGCCCCTGAAAGCACATTTGCTAAGGAAGCTCTGTTTTATTTATGTAACCTCAGGGGTATGATGTACGACCAAAACATCTACTGTATTTAAATATACAGCCTCTCCCAGCATTATGATGGGCTTCCGATAAACCCATCGTTAGGTGAAAATATTGCGAGGCGAAAATGCATTATGATACAGTTCACCTAACCTAAGACATTACAGCCTATCCTATCCTATCCTACCACCGACTGCTTCCAACACTTACAGCAGCCTACAGCTGGGCAATATCATTAACAGAGTTTAAATTCATTAAAAAAACTGCAGTCACACATTACTTAAGGGGACATGAATAATGTAGTAGTACATGCTTACTTAATACATTAATTAACCAGTAACTAAGTGTTGTTTACATACTGACCCCATGCTTGTTCATCATTAAACAATCATGACAGTTCATGTATTCCATTCAGGCATTATATTAGTTAACAGCTAAATAATTAGTTACTAATGGTAGACTTCATTTGAGGGAGCAAAAATCCCCCCCTCCAAACATGTTATATACTACTCAAGAACAAATCATAAACTATTGTACGTGGATGAAATACGTGAACTGTCATGATTGATTAATGATGCATGAACATGGGATCAGTACTTAACACACACTTAGTTACTGGATAATTAATGTATTAAGTAAGCATGTACTGCTACATTATTGATGTCCATCTAGTAAAGTGTTACCCAAAGTGCTAAATATCTCATGCAATTTATTCAATAATCATACCCATCATAAAGTTGAAATATCGTAACACGGAATCAAAAAAGCCTCATTTTCTATTTAAATTTTTTACGCATTTGCTAATAATTCCTAGCATATATACACATCTGACTGCACATGTATAGAGATAGATTGTTATCCTGTATTCACATACCAGATACAGTCAAACACATGAGACCTTTGCAAAATGCTTTTTAGCTGTTAGCATAGCGATGTGTCAATGGGGATGATCTATGGGGATTTTCTCCCTGGCTATTTTCCATTCGTGTTCCGAGTAGCTTCTCGTAAAAGGCCGCGAGGGTCTGGCTCCTATCTTTGGAAACCCGCGGCATGTGCTAAAGCTCACATAATGCCACCGGGGCTTTTGGAAGGACGCGCGGTGTCGGACGAAAGCCGCGGACCGCTAAGCTGTCCGAGACTAAACACCGTCCATCCATCTGCCTGTTTTCCCATAATTGCTTATCCAGTGTGTGGTCAGGATGAGCCTGAAACCCTTTCCCAGGAAGCACCGGGCAGGGGACAGATATGGAAATATGCCTTTTGGAAGGAGTACGGTCCTGTCTGTACTGAGCATACAGTGATCTCCATTCAGCTGAATTACCTCAGTCAGGTTTTCCTGTCTGAATATATCTGGGTTTATATCCGCATACCTCTGAAATCAATATAATGAAGCAAATATGCAGCGTCCTGCCTCTGCACGATGTAATGGGGTACAGGAACACAAGCCTCCAATGCAAAATAAAGCCCACATATATAGGCATCAAAACTATGAAGCTATGAAATATCACATATGGAATCATGCACTGACCAAAAAGTGTTAAAACAAAAATAATATATATCCCTCAATCTATCTTCTGTAAGTACTTGTCCTTTTCAGAGTCACTGGGGATCTGGAGTCTATCCTAGAGGCTGCGGTCACAAGGCAAGGACTGTACAGGACGGGGCTCCCACTGCACATATATCTATTTCTGGATGGGGGTTGCAGGGGTCAGCACTGTTGCCTCACACCTCTGGGCCCGGTTTCATGGCTCCATTTGTGTGGAGTTTGCATGTTCTAGTCAAGGGGTTTCCTGCAGTACTCTGCTTTCCCTCTACAGTCCAAATACATGCTGAGGTTAATTGGAGTATATGAATTTGTGCATTGATATGTGAGTCTGTCCTGTGGTTGGTTGGTGCCCCATCCTGGTTTGTTCCCTGCCTTGTGCCCTGTGATGGGTTGGTGCCCCATCCTGGTTTGTTCCCTG
>JAABNX020000090.1:11013319-11029075 GCA_015163995.2 Mormyrus lacerda | reverse complement strand
AGTATCTATTAATTTAATTTGTTATATATATATATATATATATATATATATATATATATAATCATATTTAAATAATCATATTTAAAGATTTGTGGATTGCTACTTCAGTGAGGAACAAATAATTTATGTTGTTGATGTATAAAGATTTATTGTTTACGCCTCAAACAGCATATACCATTAATTGTTCATGTACACTGAAAATGCATTATGGATCTATCACTCAATAAAGCAAAAAGAAAAATCAATTAAGTGCATTCAAATACAAATCATCACAAGGCAAAACATGTTTTGAAACGTATACATCGATAATCTGAATTCACAAAATCCAGTTATTATGATCTGCTGATTTGTGTCTCTGTGACTTAGGGAGATTAAAAACCACCAGTCTGTTGACTTCCTAATAAACTGTGCATCAGAGCTTGCGGCGAAAGAGGATTTGCCTTTCTTCAGTGTCTCGGGCCATAGAGTGGTGTGACAGGACACTCTATTAATCAGGTCTAAGTCCTTGTCCTCTGTGCTTCAAGGTACACAAATAATTCCCAATAGATAGTGAACCCGCTTAGCCAATAATCCCTGTCAATGCTGCAAAGGTACTATTTTGAGGATAGGCAGAGATAAAAAGAATCTTTAAATTATAATCCCATTGTTATATGACATATGGAAAACTGCTATATGTGTGTCAGAAGCTTTTCAGATAAAATTTACATACCAATTTTATACTCATGTTTTACTGGCATGAAGAAAGTGAACTGTCTCACACCTCGTACAAGACCCATTATGAGAAAGAGATTAATTATGATGATAATTATAAAGGCTGTGAAAAGGGTTCGATCACATGTTCACGTCTCGTTCACTGGGGAGTTCAGTTTAGCATAAAAACTGTAGTGCTGAACAAATGAAGTTTGTCCGAATTTAAAGATATATTACGTAAAACATTTTAAAAAAATATTAACGAGTCGGCTTGGGGGAAAGAGCACATTGGCACTTTGAGCGCTTTTAAATGTTACAGAACGGGATCAATGCCGACTAACGTGCAGTGACCTTTGGGTAACGGGTTAGTGCCCTTTTTTGGGGGGTGTGATTCACAACGCCGCAGTGTAAACACTCGCGAAGGACAATGTGTGTGGGCAGGTGAGGACAGCCGTGACTGCATTCCTGTTCCAGAGCACGTCCCCGTCACAAGGTGGGGGGGGGGCTTATCTGAGGCCGAGTGAAAGGGACGTTAGCAGCTGTTAGATGCATGCCCTTTCGGAGCGAGCCAAACTTCACTGGAGCACGCTCTGACTCAAGTGGGAAGAAAATGAAATCAGGCCCATTCGAACCGAAGCCTGTCATAAGTGCATAAAGAAATGATGTCAACATTATTCAAATTTTGAGGGGTGGTACATAGTCATGTGACCAGCTCATTCCGTCACGTCTCCTAAGCCTGACTGCCAGTCTTATAAGACTGGGTTTGCTTCTTCCTCCTGGTTCTGCTCAGACCTCCAACCCAGACTGGTCCAGGAACCTGGTCCCTCTGCTGGCAGCGGCGCTCAGGGAGGGCTGGGATCAATGCGCCGGCCCCACATGTCCCTACGGGACCTGCCCACTTTCCAGCCGCGCGGGCCGCCGTGACGACCGGCGCTCGGCCTGAGACGCGAGAGAGGCTGCGTTCCTGCACGCTCGCTGGTGCGGAGCTCCTGGCTGTGCGGGCGTGTGCGGGCGTGTGCGGACGTGTGCGGAAAATGAAAGGCAGGCTAAAACCAGATGGCCAGCGGTGTGTGTCCAGGAAAAAAGGGGCCCTTTGACCGCTGGAATGGCAATATCATTAATTCATATTTACATTTATTTAGCAGACGCTTTCATACAAAGTAATGTAACGTGAGGCCAAGGGAGGCCAATAGCTGGTATCGTCCTCTTTCCTTCAGGGTCACACGCTCTGCCATCTCATGCCTGCTCCCACAGTGCATTGTGGGAAGCTGTAATATGTGCCTAACACTTTGACACCTTGTATCTTGTGTCTTGTGGCTGTTTTTAGTCAAACTCAAAATCATTTGTTTGCCTGTTTATTCATTTGTTTGCTTGCTTGTTTGTTTTTCAAGGGCCCCAGCATCCACTGCATGTTTACAGTTTAAGCTGTTGTTTACTGAAGCTGTTTGCGTTGAGTCTTTTGGCCGTTTTGAAGGGACGGCTATGTGCTCCTCTGTGGCGACGTTGCTCACTTTTCATCCAGAATGCCACCGAGGTTAATGGCACAGGGCAACTGCTTTGCATTGTGGGAGTAACATAAACGCGCACAGCTGATTTGCACAGGCCTCTGGTTAGACAATGACATGAACTGTATAAAGCAGTTGACCTTCGACCCCTGTGGCCTAGCAAGTGGCACACATGCTCCAGAAGCCGATCGAGGTAAACTTGAAATATGACAGACATATAATTAATGGGCAGCAGCTTATAATCTTCATGGCACAGGATTTGATATTCAAATGCCGTATGTTTTGCCTTTCTATTGAGTGACTGTCACAGTAGTCGACTGTCAGTGATTTTAAAACAATCCACGCGCTGTGCTGAAGCTTCCCAGCCTGTCAGAGTCGTCTCTGCAGGCAGTAGGCAAATCGACAGGAAGGGGCCGCGTGGTTAATAATTTAGTCTCCTTTCTTAGCGCTTAGAGCGGCTGAGGCAGCCTTTCTTATCTATAATTGTTCTGTGTTTGCGTATTCTGTGAGGCCGCAGACGGGACCTGTGCAGCGAATGGACCAGCGGGCCGTGCTCTCGGCCCGATAAGGCCGGCGTGCCCATAAAGGTCACGGCTCTGTGCTTTTCAGATTGTTCCACGGGTAATAGATGCATGGCGCGGAACCCGCAGCCGTGCCGGAGAGCTTCCCGGGGTCCCAGCACGTCACTGGCAGAGACTGTGGCATCTCGTCCTGGGGGGTACGAGGTCTAACTTTGATTGGTTCACCTATAAATAGGGCAAACTTCATGTTTCCTCGCTTAGAGGCATTAGTGTGGTGACCTAATCACTAAGGACGTCACGCTAAGTCGCGTGTTTTTTATAGAAGTGGGCGATGGGTAGGAATTCAGAAATGATCAATGAGTGCAGAAAGACTTATTTTGGCTAATAGGATGCATTTGAGTCCCACGGTCTGATGGTCCCCCATTTTCAGGGTTTATCACAACAGAATCGTTCATCATTTGGACATTTTAGCCCAAAGTGACTCATATATCTCATAGTTTTTGCTCATTTAAATAGCTGGATATTTTTCAATAAAGTGGTTTGGGATAATTACACGTGTAAAGGGTACAACATCCGGCCCTCCTGGGATTGCAGCCAGGAACCTTCTTAGCCAGAAGTCCTTTACCGCGACTCTGTCTTTTGCCCAGCCCCCGAAGGGGGGGGATGGGGGGGGGAGGTCACGTACCACAGGGAAGTAATTAACAGCGGTGCGTATCACGATCCTGCAGTTCATAATTAACACACACGTGCCGTCCCACGGGGCCAGGGATGGGTGCGGCGTGAGCAGCGTGCAACAGAAACAAACGAAACGCGAGACGTGCCGTCCATCGTTGATTACGCACTAAATTACTCACAGAGAAGCGCAGCAGACAGAGGGAAAGCAGGTATGGAGGTGGGCGGCTGAGACGACGCCAGCCAGGACAGGAAGCAGCCATGACGGGCCTGCGACAGACTTTCAGGAAGTACCTCCTTCTGCCTAGATGCAGGTTAGCAAGCCGTGCGTCCATGAGGAGGAAGGGGGGGGGGGGGCGCTGCGTCTTACTGCCAAGGTGTGAAGGGAGATTAGGGCCCTGGATTTTTCCTATAGCACAGGAAGAAGCATTCTGTCGTACAGGGAGGCCATGTGACCTTCTAGCGCCCCTCGAAAAAGCTGAAATTCACAGTTTTCTATTTGATACAATAATTTCTTGCTCAGTTATGATGGAGAAAAAAACTCTCTTTTATGGTTTGCATCGTGAGGTAAAATACAATCTTTGCAATCACTGTACAATATTGCTGTCGCTTTTTTCCCTTTCTCTCTCTCTCGCACAGACCTGTAACTAAAACACCAGGCTATAAAAAGTCTGTGCATTAATCATACCGAGATCTTCCCGGCCAGCTAACCTTCATACACTGAAAGACGGCATTTTTTTTTTTTTTTAACACCTAACTCGTGTTAACCAGTTTCTCCCTGTATTCTAATGAACCGTCTTCCTGGGGTGGAGTTGCCAGTGGTTTCCATAGTAACCATACAGCAGCGTGTCCGGTTCAGCTCAAGGACGGAGTGACACTGTTTCTACTTTGCTGGACTTATTACTATAATTATCATCGCCATTATTATTATGGTCACTAATTAATTCGGGGTGACTTACTGTGTTTACCATTTACGCTTTGTACGTGCTTGAAACAGGGTAACATCCTTCCCAAGGCTGTGATGTCGCAGCCCCTTCTGGGCCCCGAATCGTGTCGTGTCAGACGTACGTTTGGCTTTTCAACATTCGCACGCACATTCGAGCCTATCGCACGTTTGCAGATCTGATGGTTCTCCCGAAATTCTGCTATGTTCTTACATTTTTAGTCTTTTCATACCATATTTCATCGAGGATATGAGTATAGAAAACCGACTGAAGAAAAAAAACCATCTCCTCCCTGGTCACATGCGAAATGTCCATGGTTTAAACTGTGCATCATTTGCCGAGTCTGCTATGCAGCATTTACAGCTCAGTGAAACTTTAGCTGGGTATATGGTTGGCCGTCCTGCTGGGCAACCGCATTGCTGTCCTCAGCGGGAGATTTCCTGAAGGCTCCGGCACAACTTGTCCTGTGGCCTCGGGGGTCTTTTGGGCCGGGCAGCGCGGCTTATCGCTCTCTGGGATCTGCACCTCCTACAGGCATCCAGGGTAAATGTTTGACTGACCATTGCCAGCTCAGCACAATGGCCTATTGTACGTTTAGCTCCAGCATGTGCATGTGCCACAACTGCAAAACATAATACCAGCATTTTATTTTCTTTACGAATGTCACAAGCAATGGGTATAACCAAACCGCAAAGATTTCAACAATGGCTCAAAAAAAAAAAAAAAAAAAAAAAAAAAAAAAAAAAAAAAAAAGAGCAAATCCCAAAATGCATCTTTAAGTAAATCATACACTGCTCTCTCCACGGCCCTGTTCCGGATAAGTGGTCGGAAGATGGATAGATATCTGCTGCTTAATCGTGGATCACCTCGCCTTTCTCTGCGCGTGTAGAGGCTCAATTAAGACAGGCTCAATTAAGACAGGCTCAATTAAGACAGAATTTAAAAAAAAATAGCGATTTGATTGGTGAAGGGAAGCGTACTGTGTACTGACATTAGGGTCACTTCACTTGAGCAATTTCTGTTTAGAAAATATTACCGAAAGGGGCAGCGAAGGGCGCCGCAGAGAATTATGGGATAAGGGAAAAGCGGGTTGTTTCAGATGAAGCTGTCTTTTAAATACTCCGGAACGGAGTGAGACTCCCGCCCCCCCCGTTAATAAAACTCTGTAACGGTGCTATTGTCTAAGCCTTCACTTCTCCCTGAATAAAATTGTTAGCTACAGTAACTGAATGCAAAACAAATGAATTAGGGATTCTTTAATAGCATTTTTTTCACTCCTTTGTGCAGAAAAGCTATTGCAATTAAGCCAAGCATGCGCGTGTTCACTGGAAGTGCGTGTTAAGCAGTTAGATCAGGAGGCGCATAGTTAAAGCAGCAATAAAGTAACATCATAGTTTTGTCCATACCCGGAGTGTTAATCACCTTTTAATTAGATTTTCTTTTCATGTGTGTCATTAATCTTTTGCTATTAAACGGCAGTAGTCCTAAATTTAGTTCAGTATTACAATAATTTTGATATCAATTAATTTGTTTCTTTCCTGAGATGAAAAGGCTTTGACTTGTTAGCGTTTCGCGTTGTGAAATACCTCAGTGTGGTATAGTACCATACGGGGACAGGAGTTCTTGTTTGCCTTTGGCTGTGAATGTTTTGTATTCCTTTCCAGCTGAGGGCAGCTTTAAGGCTACACAACGTGACCTTAATATGTTACCTAACTCTTTATTCAGGAACACTGTGCAGCATTTCCTAGGCTTTTGCCAGAAGGCTCTGCTCACGTACACTAATGTAGAGAGGCGCACTGGTAAATAGGCTGATTAAATGATAGGGTGACTAATTTTGTTAACCAAACACACTGTTAAACTTTGTAACGGTTTGTGGTTGGTGCGCATCTTAGTATTTTGATTAGTGCACAGTTGCCACATCTTGTATCTTTAAGGTGTGGAAATTTCCAGGCTGAAAAAATGGAGAGATGGAGAAGGGGTTAGTTAATTCTTTTTTGGGCAACGGTGGACAGTTCAGGTCCAGAAAGTACAAATCCAGACCAATGTTTTGTTTCAACCAACCAGTTGCACACAAAGAGGCACAATCATGGAGTACTCAACTGATTGGTTGAAACAAAAACCTTGGTCTGGATTTGTACTTTCTGGACCTGAACTTTCAACCTCTGTTTTTAGGATCACCTAGTGCGAAGGGGGGGCAATCTCATGCGCAAAAGTCCAAGGTGTATGCGGATTTTCAGTGCAACTGCCTAATTAGGTTACTGATTAGAGTATGGATTAGTTGAAGAGTCCTCACACCTGGGTATGTGTGAACTTGCTGAGCTAACAGTTATCCCCTTTGCGGGTAAGATTACCTAGTGTCTTCCTCATTGTGTCTGGAACATATGGTGTGTTCGATTATCTCGGCGAAGTCGTAAATTCTGAGGTGCGTGACGTCACATCCAACCAATCTCCCATTTGAGCTGCACATCTCGGAACAAACACGGCCGCCTCTACGAAGTTGCTTTTGTTGTGTGTCGTTGCTTCATAATGTTTTACCGGATTCAGAGCAAGATTCTTTTTTTTCAGTGAGACAAACAGACAACTGACAAACACCAACCAGTCAAACCACATTATTGTGATGGCTGGCTGCTCAGTAAGAAGATTTTACCCCTTTTATAATTTGGCCCGATACCGTAAGCGTTGTTCGATTTAACCATGTGACGACTCTTTAGGGGAGAGACGGTACCCACTGAAGTTTCCGCTTCTCACGCCGCTCGCAATCCCACAGAATGAACAGGAGCGGCGTTATAATACTGCTTTAGTAGATCCATAGCGCATGCTAGGATACTCATGATACAGTATTCTCTAAATCGACCGTGTGAACTATTAATGCATTTAACAAAATAAACATTTTAAAACATAAACGTAAAAAACGATTTCATGCCGTTTTTTTTTTCCGACTTCAGAAAGATTATCGAACACATGAATAGTCAAGTAGAGGCGCAGAGTGATGACACCAATTATGAGGACCCCAGAAGTAATTCCTTCTGACCTTTGACCTGGCGTGTGGCGTAACCTCAGGACAGACTGAATAAACACAAAACGCCAGGTATCACATGACAAATATATAGGTCCATAAAGATCAGAAGGTATTCCTGACGCAAAGATTATATAGTGTAGCTGTTTTTTTTACCTGGCAACAGAAGCATTTGCGGGATTGTGCGGAAAGAGCTCCAGCGTGTTGATTGGCAGGTGGCCCTGGCCTTGATATCTCCCTGTGCGCGAGTCAGAGCACAAAGCCCTGGGACACTGAAGATATCAGAGCAGACAATTAAACCTTCAGTTGCTCGCTCATCTATAACCCGTCCTGCTTCTAATCAAAGACGGGGAAAGCCGTGTGGGTTCGGCTAATGACGCGATGATTAATTACCCTCTGCTGCTTAACGCGTCAAGTCGAAAGCAACAACAGAAAACCCAAACTTTGCAGAAACGTAAAACCCATCCCATGCAAGGTAAATAAGGGTGAGATTAGATCTTAAACTTTAATTAAGTTTGTTGCGCTTTCTGTGACTTGCACTGAAGATGGATATCAAGCGGTCAAGTCAAAACGGGCAATATTACCTGCAGCCATGTCTGGATAGGCGTAAAACTTGCATCTTCTGCTGGTTAAGGGTGGTCCGTTCTTTCCCAGTTCATATACCACTAAATGTTAAATCCATCCATCCATCTTCCATGAAGACCTCTCCAGTTCAGGGTTGCTTGGAGTCTGTCACAGGAAACACGGGTCAGCTTGGGGACACCCTGGATGGGATGCCAGTCCATCTCAGACGCTAAATGTTTGCATATTGTACTTGAAGCTCAGTTAAATACGCGTTTTAATTATCCTAATAAGAATGTCACCTCTGATGGCTTCACCACGTGTCGGATGTGATCCGGGGGGGGGGGGGGGGTGATAACACCAGGCGGAGGGGTGGAGCCTCCCGTTCTGCCAACACACTTCTGTGATGGGGTGGGGGGGATTTACACACTTGGCTCAGGCTAGCTGTTGCGGGGTGGATGGTAGATGGTGATCTCAGTCCGTAGTACCGTGTGACTAAACCGTGAGTCATCATGGCTGCACTAACTTCTCTTTGAGACGGATGCTAAGTCCTTTATCCATCTATGAAGCCAACTATTTTTACTTTAGCGAATTAGATGAATGATGCTTCCGCATTGCATGACGGCATGGCCCCTTAAAAGAGTCAAACAAACGGCCTATTCCTTAGCCCTGGTCCTTAACCCGCATGTGGCCTTGCTTAACGATATCAACCTAAAGTAAGCAACCTAAGTAAACACTTAATCGCTGATCAGGAGACATGTGATATCATCATTGCTTGAGCTACATGAGAACATAACCAACACGATTTGTCGTGTTTCAACCATGAGGTACATACATATATGATCACGTAATCTCAGAGTCGCAAGAGGCTTATACACCTCTGTCTGTCACCGTGATGTGTAGGATGCTCTGTTTCCATGGAAACAGCCCCAAACCCCATATCCTGTGTTTTTATTATTATGGTAATGCCGGGCTCCTCTATTCTTTGTCTCAACAGTTTCACTTTGCCTGCATTTGTTCACCAGGTCACACTGACTGTCCCCGGCCCGTCCCGCGTCTCTGTGACCCCCCCCCCGCTAGCTAACGGCCGCGCCTACGCTCTTCCCCTGATCTTCCCCCTCATTTACCTCCCACGGTCGACTGGCTGCTTCCTCAAACTCTCGATACCCGTCCTGCTCTGATCGAGTGCCACGTAACTGCCACCGGGGTGAGAGTGCCCTCGCTCGCAGCCTTTCCCGGGCCGCGTCTGAGTGTCTGGAACATAGTATTCAATTTCACTTTTTTTCCTCAAGCCTTGCATTGATTTTCCCACAAGGATGGAGCATGTCAATATTTCAGGTTTCAGCTGAAAATCAATTGAAAGCACACGTCCAAGGATGGGTTCAGAAAAAAAAGAAAAAAGACCAAGCTCTCCTTTATTAAAGAGCCTGCATCCAGTTCCTCATATTTTATTTGTGTAGATTTTAACAGATGGCTAACATTCACTCAGCCCCGATCAATAGCCTGCATTCGTTTACCGTAAGATTTTCTCTCTCTCTTTCACACGTGCGTGAAGAAAAAAAAAAAAGAACGGGTGTTTAGGATCCTCTGATTGCAGTCAGTGGGTTCTGAGTCTGGGCAGTGGGTCAGAAGGGAAACACAGACGCTGATTAATAAAGGAATACGTGTCATTTCCTGCGATTGACGTTTTTTCGGCGCCCGTCAGGAATAACGCAGTCAGCGGTGCTGTGGAGGGTCGGCCTCGCTGGCGAAGCTGCGTCTGCTTCCATGTGATGACCTCGCCCTTCTGAAGGTCAACATTCCCAGCTCCCCCTGGATGACCCTGGAGGTAAGTGGGGCTTAATCGGCCGGGTGGGGTAGCTAGGCCGGTGTGTTGGCCCCTCCCCCTTCCATGCATGCACACATACGCGCTCAGGTGCATGTATCGGTCCATTACCGCCACCTAACACATCATTAACATGCTGCCCATCAGAATCCGGCTTGGAAACAGAGGTGGATCCGGCGGGTCGTACTTTTTATAACGAGGGTGACATTTAGATGATATTTGCTCATATCCCCTCTCCGTTCATTTGCAGGCATTACTGATAACAGATTAAATAAAGCAGGGAAATTACAATGAAGTCAAAACGGGGTGACCTTCACAACAAACACGGCTACATGGCATTAAGAAGTTAATTATCCGTCAGCCTTGTAAATATCTGTCTTTTGCTACTCAAATAGTGACAGCGCTGAAGTGGAATTAAACTTTTGCTTTGGCCGAGGTGCCTCGTTATATTGGAATTGAATGGACCGGCCTCCGCTTGGCCCTGCGCCTCATTACCTAGCACATGTTCTCCTTGGCATTGGAGGAGCTACGGAGGGTGAATAGAAGACGACGCATTTCGCATTCCTGTAGCCGCCATGTAACTCCCGTCGCCTGGGAGGAACGGGGAAAATGGCCAGGAAGCTCCTCCCCCTATGTTTTTTGGACTTAGTTTAACTCAGAATCTGATTACCCATCGATGCTCTACTTAGTCTCAATGTGGTCCAGAACCTCATTAAGCAGAACTTCATTAAGTAGAAACTTTTTGGCACGCCACTCTATGCCAGATCAGCAGTTGGAAGATTGACGGTTGGCTGGATGGTTGGCTGGATGGATGGATGGACGGACAGATGGATGGATATTTTGTTGGCTTCAATCTGGTCCTAAACCATGATATCTGTCATCTGTTCTTTTGTCCTTGACTTTTTGAATCTTTGCTCCAATGACATGTTGTTTTTTGCTGTAGATTGATGCCGTATTTTGTTTCTGGTCACATGTTCATTTTGGTCTCAGTATGGCCCCCAATTTCCTGTCACATGATCCTTCCATATTAACACCATAACCCATGTCTCCCGGTATGGTTGTGTCTATGCTTGGTAGTTAACGATATTAATAAAACAGGGTGCCTTCAGCTACTGCATGTGCTCCGTACATTGACCTGCGACACAAACTCCATTATCTACAAGTGGCTCTCCTTGGCAGCTTGAAGCCCAGGTCGTTCTCGCGCGTGACATATGACAGGGGCACTTACGTCGGTGCTTCGGGTGGAGCCGCTGTTGGCTGCGGCGGGAGGAGGCAGGGACCTGCTGCTGCTAGGCGACAGACGGCTGAGTTTGCCAGCAGGCGAGAAGAGAATGGAAGCAGCTGGACCAGCATCCGGAAGGCTGATGGACACAGATGTTAAATTCAATAATATTCTGATACATTAATCTAACAATCTAGGGGGAAAGGAAATGTCAGCTAAATATCCATCCATCTTGCAACAGCTTATCCAGAGGAGGTGGGGATCGGTGAAGCCTTTCCCAGGCTGCACAGGGCAAAAGGTTGGATGGGATGTAATGTTGGCGATTAGCTTAGCTGCATGGCTCTTGACTGTGGTGCAAACCAGAGAACCAGGAGGAAACGCGACACGGGGAGAGCATGCAAACTCCACGCAAACTCCAGCACAACATGGGAGAGCATGCAAACTCCACGCAAACTCCAGCACAACATGGGATAGCATGCAAACTCCGCACACATTCCAGCGCGACACGGGGAGAGCATGTTAAATCCACATACACACTCCCCATACTCAGCTAGTCAGACAAATTAGTGCGATTGTGCATTTTGTGCTAGGGGTCCAGGCAGCTGTAGGGTGTCCCCTAATATCTGCCCCCTGCAGGTCTCATAACCCCGACGCAGTTACACCCTTCATGGATGGATAATTGGTAAAACACCTACAGTTGCAGCAGCACAATTACTGCACCTTGTAAAATCTGCCACCCTATCAAAGTAAAAAGGTTTGCAGTCTGACTTTTTATTCGTCTCGCCGTTTCTGTTTTATCGGGCAGCTAGCAGTGGCCTCACAGCTCCAGGACTGCGGGGTGGGTTATCTCTCGGTTTGTGGTGTTTTCTTGTTCTCCTGGGTTTTTATGGGTTTCTCTCACGCTAAAAACGACAGCTGGGTTTGGTAAAGTCTTCCCATGTGTTTGTGTCTGTCAATATGCACGCTCTTGGCATCAGTGATTGACCAGCATCCCTTCTTGGACGCCCCGTGCCTAATTCCCAGTGCATTCTGGGATATGTTCCTGCCTGACTGTCTCCTTGTGCTGAGTGAGCAGGTATGGGAGGCAGGTGGGGGTGTCCATGATCTTTACTTAATGCTTATACCTTTTATAGATGCGGCACTCATGATGGCAGCGGTGTCTGGCACCCGCCAATCCGGCCGCGTATGGAGTCAGCGATGCCAGCGGCAGGAGGGTGTGTGCTACTAGGAGGTGAAGAGGAGTGAAGAGGAGGTTCTGCGGCTCCTCAGCCTGCGGTTTAACAAGCTGCCCTCTCCGGACACCGTGTGTCCGCGATTCCGGTGCCCCAGGTGGCCGAGTGCCTCTCCTGATTAGCTCTTCTCCATTCGCCCTATCATCCTCCTCCTCCACTCCAGAGACGCCTTGCAGATGGGGCCTGGGGGGGGGGATGGGTGGGTGGGGATTTAAACCGGTCCCTGCCAGCCAATCCAAGCTCGAAGCCCCACTCCTTCGAAGACTTTCTTCTCCTCGGGCCAGTGGGGAGCTTCTTGGTTTTGACAGCCACTTAAAGTTCACAGGTACAAATCCCAGCAAGAGATCTGCATGAGAACCTAACGCATATATTTCATTTTATTTATTTTGTTTTTTACAAAAAATTGCACACTCTAATCTCTCTCAGCTCCAGGTAGCATGAGTAACTCTGCATGCTTGACCGGTCTTCGAGGAAACAAATTAAATAAATAAGCACCGCCGGCTGATTATCCCAGAACTTCCGTCCATGACCGGTGCAACTTCGCGAGGCCCATCTGTCGCGTGACTCTCCTCTGCGCTCGGGCCGGGATGAGGACGAGAATGTTCCGGGCCAGCGGAGATAGCGCAGCCCGTGTCATGCACTGTTCTTATGGGTTTATTTATTCCTCACAGCCGCAGCCGTGGGACGGTCACATTGTCATCGGGAGGGGGGTGCGGCTTGGCGGGCTCCTGGCATAAGCCTCGGCCCCCGTGTCCCCAACAGTGCCATCCGGCTTATTTACCATGCGGCTGGAACGAGCGACTGGTCACGTGTACAGTCGCTAAGACCCCCCTAACTGCCCCTCCTCCAACAATGACACCCCAGCGAAGTGCTGGAGTGTCACGTGATTCAGTGACAGTCGGGACTCAATCAACCGCCGCAGCCAGTCTCGGCCACAACTCTCCCATTGCTCATACCGGAATATTCTGTCTGCCTATTAAAATGCATGCAGTTGTAGTTCAAAGGATCTATAAGCCTACTACCAAGAACTACATGGCAGTTTTTTTTTTTTTTTTTGGGGGGGGGAGTCCGATCATCTGGACCCGTTGACGCACAGTAATTTTGTGAGTGACAGAAAGACTGATGGGATGACACAGCGCCTCCCTTTGTTTCCACGTGTAATTAAAGCGGCAGGACAATGGTGATTTAATGCTTTGAGAAGAGGCTGATACCCATTAAAGAGCAGCTTGACACTTGGGTAATGGGGTAGGAGTGTGGTTTATTTCAGAATGTTGCCCTGCAGACGGAGATTTATGGAGCCGGGTATCTCTCCAAACCTTTGACAGAACGACATTGTTTCCCAGCCCGGTCCCTGGGGACCGCAGACGGTCCGTGTTTTTGCTCCCTCCTGGCTCCTGGAAGGGAGCTAAAATGCAGACCGTCCAGGGGTCCCCAGGGACCGGGTTGGGAAAAACTGCTGTACAGCTTTGTTTCTCTTGCCATACTGATATAGGGAATCACTGAGGGTGTAGAAACCAGGGCGTGGGGGAATGTCTACATCAACAATAAATATATAAATATACCCTCGCCTTTCATTTTTTAAGTTGCCCCCCCAACTCAAACTCTCTTCTACACCATTGAGGATCACTGTTAGATTTTTTCGGTCTGCACTACATAAGTGCATGGATAAAGATGGATGGATGAATGGATGGGTGGATGGATGGATAAAGATGGATGGATGAATGGATGGGTGGATGGATGGATAAAGATGGATGGATGAATGGATGGGTGGATGTTTTTTTCAAACCCAAGAGTTGGTAGTGTAACTGCCAGAGGCGGATAGTTCAGGACCAGAGAGAAAAAAATCCAGACTGAAATTTTGTTTCAACCAACCACTTGTGTGTAAAGAGTCACAGTCACAGAGGACTCAACTAGTTGGTCAAAACAAAATTTTGGTCTGGATTTTTACTTTCTGGACCTGGACTATTCTCCTTTGCTAACTGCATAGTTGTAACTCTTACTGTTGAACCTTGTGAATCCGCTCAGATAAACAGAATTGAAAGACTTCCATCTTTACAGAGCTGTCCTTTCTAAACACACGTCTGTATAACGTAGGGCGTGACAGTCACACAGAGCCTCAAGTCTCCTTACACACAATCACGCGAGTGTGAAATTAGCCTGCGCTTGTGCCACATGATTATGATGGACGGAAGGGAGGAAATCATGTGGAAAAATAAGCACCACCTGTTGATCTGGAAGGGGCTCTAATCACGGGCCCGAAAGCTGTAATTGTGCAGGGCTGCAAATGTCCACGTGCGAGCAGCGGGGTGGGTGTGAGCCTCACAATGGCGACCACGACGACGGCGAGCTGCACCGGTGATTAGCGGCCCGTTCCCTCTGCGCTCAACGACCCCACACTGACGCTCCCCCCACCCCCCCGGAAAGGGTCGCCTTGGAAACGCAAACCAGAAATGAAAAAATAACACCAATTTTCATATTCGATCCTGTGACCGACGCTGGGGTCACCGTTCATGCTTGCGTGTGCATATCGAAGCACACACTCACGTCTTTACCGAAACATGCGAGACGCATGTAAAGACTAGTAAAATGTGCATAAAGACTTTATTACAGACTTCAAGATATATTTATATTATGAAGAGTTTGCAGCACAATATGCATATTGCATAAAATAGTAAGTAAGGGAGCCATTTAATTAATAACGATAATTGGTTGCTATAGAAGCATTAGCTGATATTGTCTGTAATAAGATGTTTTTGCCCGTTGCTGTCAAACTCGCCGTTCAGAATGCAGGTAGCTTGTCTGTTACAGGCAAAAGGTGTCGCTTTGCATTCTGAAACAGCTCATGTCATTAATTAAGGAGCTATCTTCCCTTTCCATCCTGCAAAGTCTTAATTGAGAAAAATCCTCATGGAGGGCCTGAAGTTTCCATTTGTGTGCGTTTGTTTCCGTCTGATTAACGAGCAAAGTTCCGAAAATCTAAATTCCAGTTTCCACCCCAGTCTTTGACAAAACCCAGGCTGAATCCAGTTCTATTTAATCCTGTTGCTGTGATTCACTGCTCTAACGATGGCAGCGCAGTGCCTCTGAGGGTAACACTGTAGCACCTCCCACCTTCAGGGTTGCGGGTTCGATTCTTGCCCCTGTGTTTAAATGGATCTCCTCCCTGTACTCTAAAGACAGGCACTTTGGGGAATTGGTGTTTCTGGATTACCTGTAGTGTGCCGACCGTGTCTGACTATGTGTCTCCCAATCAGCAGGCATGTCCACGGTAAAAGCCCAGACAGCCTTCGGGCGTGAGGTGACCCTGCGCTGGGTGAGTGGTTATAGATGATGGGATGAGCACAAAAAACAATAGCCAGGTAAATCAGTTTAAAGTTTAGCCTGTTTTGTATAGCATATTTCTTTCCAAATCCAGTCCTCGGGGACCCACAGACAGTCCATGTTTTTGCTCCCTCCAAGCTCCCTACCAGACACTCCACATTTTTGTTCCTAGTCCTCGGGGACCCACAGACAGTCCATGTTTTTGCTCCCTCCAAGCTCCCTACCAGACACTCCACATTTTTGTTCC
>JAABNX020000090.1:10992752-11003417 GCA_015163995.2 Mormyrus lacerda | reverse complement strand
CCCCCCCCCCCCCCCCCCCCCCCCCCCCCCCCGCAGTTCTGCCAAAATGATCCATCTCACCCAGACTCCCTGTCAGGCAACCAGATAATCAGACTGACTTTACTGCAGCATATATACGGCGCTGGGGCTCAGCGGGTAGCTCTGCCGCCTGCCGTCTGCTCGGCTGTTGGCCGTTCTCGTCTCCGACGTGCCTCTGCAGTTTGCAGCTTCTCCGCATGCTGCATTGTTTCTTCCTGCAGTCCTAACGCATGCAGCTCAGCTAAGTGGTGTGTCTAAATTGCCCATATGATGTGAGTGTGTCATTGACGGACCGGCATCCCGTCCAGGGTGTCCCCCTGCCCTGTTCTTCCTCAAATAGACTCCAGGAATCGCTGTATCCTAGATAAGTGGTTAGAACTTTTTGCAAATAGGCTGAAAATTAGCTTTGTAGTACATTCCACTTTAAAAATCACAAATTTGAGCGATCTCCTGTGCGTGCACTTTGGGTGCGTCAGTATTTACGCCTCAGTTTTACAAGAGCTGCAGCTGTAAATGTGCTTATTTAAGGAGTCGGGTTTAGTGGCATGTTTGCAAGCGCTCTCCTGGCTAGACAAGAGCCCCCCGTCTTCACCAGCATTAAGTGTCGGTGACACAGATGGAAAACATCTGGGCTCCGTGCCTGCCGAAGACACCTTCAGCCCCAGGATCGCGTCGCATTTCACTAGGGTGAAATTAAGGCAACCGTATAATTATAATAATGTAATTATGGCTGTTAAGCTACTGTTTGCAAACAAACTCTGTCTCCGGGATTTTTTTAATTCCCTCTTTGTAGTTCGGTTCTGCTTTAGGTTCGGATGTTTGTCAGCCTTTGACGCGTTGGGCGAAACTGACCTCACCTTCCCCCGGCGAATGTTTGTACTGCGAATGATCCAGGTGTCAAAGACAGTCCGGTCCATTGAATCACATCGACTCTTTATACCATTCTACTGTCGCTGCCCCTCAAGCTACTTGCCAAAGCGCTCATTTCCTTAAATGCTGCAAATAATGGTACCATTGTTTCATGTTTTACAGACTGTATTCCTTATTTATTGCAAAACATGGTTTTAGATCTTGAAAATGTGATATATTTGCCAAGGACATCTTGAAATGCTTTACGCTGCCTGCTAGCTAAACCTGTGTTATGTACGTCTAATTTACGTCTTATTTGTGACGACGCACGTTTCCTGGGATTAGGTATGACTCTGTTGAAATTAACTGAAGCCTTTTCACCACGTGTTTGGGTTCCCGAAGTCCTCTTCCATGATTAAATGATCCATAATTAACAATCAATTATGGCTGGAGCAGCTCCAGCGGTCTGTCGCTTTTGGTTGCGATCCAAATGCCGTTGGCTGTCGAACAAGGGATGACCTCATAAGTCAGGTCTCAGAATGGACCGTGTTGAGTCTTCCACCCATACGCGTTATTCTGAACATCATAGATGTTATCTGAGCACTTCTGTTTCTGTAACTGTTAAGTCTCAATATTTTGTGCTGCAATCCAACCTGGAAGCACTTACGGGATATTGCAAATCCAGCATATGAGGTCCGCTGATTGAAACATCACAAAAAAATTGTTTTAACTTAACGTGAACCAGTCATCTGAAGACAGTCTCTGAAGACAGCTTGCAAAAAAATGCATTTTTCCCCCAGTGGATGTAAGCCAGGTGCTAGTATTATTTAAGATGCTGGATTGAATTTAAATTGTCACAATCACATTCGGGAGAAATGGGAAAGATAGAATGTATGCTCAGATGATATCATATGAATCACGCCGCATTGCGCGTTGTAAATCACGGCGGTCATTAAAGTGTAGCGCTGCAGATTGTGCGAGTCACATTCGTCATTGTTCCGTAGTGCCACACATCACACATATCACGCTAGTCATTATAAGAGGGCGGCCCTTCCCCGCATTAATCACCCCAGGCAGCCGAGCAGAGATTCCCAACCGGAGCCTCTCGCTGAATTCGCCGTTTCGGGTTTATCGCCGAAACGCGTGAGCGAACGACTCGACCGTATGAACTCGGCCGGCGCTTTATAAACCCCCATCTCCCTCCCACTGACCCAGAAAAGCAGCCAATGAGATCCCCGGGCTTTTCACGTTGGCCACCCTGAGCCACTGTGCGCACGGACACACATGAAGCCAGGAACCTTTACGGATTGTTCCACAGAAGCATCTAAATGCCTTGTCCCCCCCCACCCCATCCCACCCACGTTTTCCGTTTATGCTTTAATATTGAACCCCGCTCACATCATCAGTCTTAACAGTGGTTCTGGCCAGGTTAAAAGTTCTTGAGACTCACAATTGGCACCGCTAGATTTCCCCCCTGTGATTTTGCCCTGGAGTCTCCCCCAGGGACATGGGGACTCGAATATGGCCGGGAGATGGCTCTCCATAGACACCTGTTGTCTTCAGACACGGCGGAGGGATGGGGGGGGGGGTAGCCTGCCAGGATGCTTGTCAATTTGAGCTCCAGATAAGAATCCTTTATCCAGCAAGTACAAAAGGTACAAGGAGTTTGTTTTTGTGTAGGTGGGCCGTACAAGGCCGTAATTATAATTTATATTTTATTTTTATTTTTTCCCCCTTAAATTGTCAAATGTGCTCACAATGCCCCCCCCCCCCCAATATGTATAATTTATATCTAAATCAGACTCGTTTCTCCGAAATATTGAGTCTATGGCCTTGGTATACAATGAAACATATAATCATGACTGAAGCATCACAAACAACAAATAGAATTTGAAAAATACAAGAAAAATGAGCAATTTATAAGTCAGCACATAAACATATAAAGGTGAGATAACTATACATATCAGACACCTTTGGGCGATGTGCTGACGTCAATAATATCATACAATCGCGTTATTTTATGATTTCTTAGCAGCTGTTAGCTGTTTTCGTACTTTTCGTAGCTTGTATTATAAAATCTCGCCTGTTTTGGAGGCTTTTGGGTTAAGTGCCTCATCCGAGGCCGTTTTTCAGCCCGGAACCTGCGCCCTTTTCGTCTCGCGCGTCGGACCCTAAACCGCAGCCAGCTGTTTTGTTGCCGTACGGCAGCGCGCTTTCAAGAGTCCCTCCCTGATGCCGCCAATAGCAGAAACGGCCCCGTTAGACCCCGAGGCAACGGTAGCCATGGGGACCGGAGTCTGTTGCCTGAAGAAAAGCAGCTGGTGAGGGGCATCAGTATTCCAGGAGAGACCTGGGCTGACCCACTTACGGGCTGCACGGGTGAGGGAGTGTGTCCTGCCTCCATCCTGCCGTCTCCCTTAGGTACCCCGGCACACCTTGCGAGGGTAAGCCTAAAGGTGTGTTAATTTCAGCTGCAATGATAATTTTAAAGATGAGGGCCGGCACAAACACACACACAGACACACTTGTTACTTCAATAAACGGCACATTTACACAATAAATCCTCTGGACAAGCTACAAAACCTAAACTGCGTCCTTACAAACGCGCTGCATGCTGGATAAATAAACATTAAATGAAACAGTCGAAGAACATATCGTTTGACCCATAAAAACCAAACCTCAAGAGGCAATCACATCTACCGCACCTTTGGGCATATTTAACTCAATGCTGTATTTTATTCATCGTGTTCACCGCTCTTCCCCAAAATTACATATTTTCTGCTACCTAGTATAACAGGGTATATCATATAAGAGAAAATATGATTCATGTCTTGCTCTTTACTGTTTTTTTTTCTACATAAAGAATCACTATTTCCGCATCCATAGAGACCCCTACACATTTTCTTCCCACGTTAGGCTTATCCATCTCCACACCTATAGCACCATAAATCTTTTTTTGTTTGTTTGCAGTTATTGTGTTAGTTGTGTTCCAACGCCATCTTCATCCTGATGTCTCTGAGCCGTGGCAAAAAGATTGGCACTGAAAAAGTTATTTCTGAGACATTTCTGAAAGCATCCGATTACCGCCAATTAAGTCCTCAGTTTATTTAGTCATTCTTGCAAGCAGCCTTTGTTGTCATCGACCTGTAAACCCTGGACTCAACTGTGCGAATTAAACAAACATCCCGATTCACGAAGCGGTGACAGTTTGTTAAAAATTAATTGCAATTTATCCATGAATGCGTATTGTACAACTACACAAATTAAATGAGACTAAAAGCTTTATTCACAGTTGGCTATATGTTTGCGTGCTGCAGTAAAACAATTCTAGGCTCAAATGCGATTTAACATTTTATTCATAGCGAAGTCATCAGAGAGCGACTTGAGCAAATGAATTGAGGCGCAGCCCTTTGTTCGGTGCGGTGAATGGAAAAGTGCGTGCAAAATACAATAATTGCTTTAAAAAGGGAAAATATGACGTGCCTGCATTTTGGTTATTTGTGGAAAACGTGAATACCGATATTGCCGGTAAAAAAAAGCAATTTAGATTTAAACGTGACTGTCAGTTATGATGTTGACGCGAGGTTCGTTTGGTTTTATGCATCTTGTCATGAAGTATTTAAATTATGCCTCCGATTTCAGCCAGTTGTGAAATTGGGGGAAAATGCTGGTGGAGTTTCCCAACCGAGGCGATTAAGTGATCAAGAATGTCATGGCCATGCTGTGCTCTGCATTTTATCATAGTTTGAGAAATATGGGGTCCATTTGGGTTTACTTGTCGCTCCACTAACTGGCTCGCTGGAGCTTCAGCCCATCCTGAGTCTTAAATGGACATCGTTTCCTCTTGCCATTTATTTAAAAGACATATTGCCTCATCCGAAGCGATCTGCAAAGCTACTCGAGACGTACGACTCTATGTGCTTTCCAGTTTGATCAAACAACATCGGAGAAGTTCGCAGAGAGCCGAACATACCCCTGTAACAGGTCGTCAACGCTAAGCGCTGTTTCCACCCCGTCTTCTCGTTAATAAACCAGCGTCTTGTTTTGACCACCCAACGGATCGATGATGAACTTAACCAGAGATCACATGTTAAAATCTGTGAGGGAAGATTCGCTTTTTCAACCCCCTTCCCCCCTCAGTGAAACTCGAACCTAGATATTTCTTCAGGGATCCGTTCCTCGGGAGACAGAGGAGGATTGATTGTGTTTTAAGCTGCAGCGGTATCGGTGAGCAGATGCCCTGGCCTTAAGCACGAAGCGTTGCTCCTTGCCACCTGATAGCACAGCCAGGGCTCGACCCAGAGAAGATGCCTTCCCTGTTTATCTTGTACGGCGCGATAAAGTTGGGAGCAGGAAAGGGGAGCAGGGCTTTCCCGTTTCCGAAGGATGCCGCTGCCTTCCGTCCTATTATTCAATTATATATCATACTGTAGGCTTACCTTAACATCAACACTAGACATCGAGGTGTACATGTATGCTGAAGGCGTGATGTCGCCCATTCAAGGCGTCAAGCTGAATGAGAGCATGTACATCAAATCCTTTTGTAGTAGTTATATGACAAGTATTCTTAAGCGTCTCCTAAATTTCAGGTTACTGTTAGCGAAGTTTTTCCTGCACGGGTCCATACACTAAGCTGAAATCTTTACCCACGACTGTAAAGTTACATCCATCCAGCAATCTTACAGCTGCTTAACCCGTAAGGAACCAAGGGGCTCGAGAGGTTATTCAAGTTAAGCCTATATTATCTTTACATGTAACATGATGGGATTCTTATCCCATGACATCGAAATGAGTAGCTCCTTTTGATTAGCCTATTGCACCACTTATCTGACTTTATGAATTGTGAAATGCATAGACCTACTTGTATATTTCACATGCGGAGCACAGAATCACGACCTATACGTTTTGTTGGTCTAACACGACTTTAAATGGCTATAAACACGCTATTCCTTTCGTAGAAGCGAAAAAAATGTTTTGTGACAATACATTGTGTCACTATTCTATATGCTGAGTGCTCTAAAGAGTAATATACAAACGATCTTAAACGATGATCATAAACATTGATTTAAAGTTCCGCCCGCTTTGTTAGTGAATAATTTGTTGCAGCTACGAGGTTATGAGAATTTATGTCCCACTTCACGTTTTTCCAGTTCCCTGCTTCAAGCACCGAAGTCGTTTCGTGTTGGGCGGAGGGGAGTCTCCCTTCTTCACTCCCTTTTTTTGCGATCAAACCAATCAGGCATCCCTATGATTTCAAGCCGAAGCGGCCAACCAGCGCTCCGCAGGCCGGGGGGGGGACGGTCATTCAGCGCCAGTGTCTGGTAGTAATGCCACTCTACAGATGTTGGGGCTGCCTGCTCGCTTCTTGTCAGTGCTGAGAGCGATCGGTACATGCTGAATCCTGACACTTCACCAAAAACAACTAAGACGCTTTCATTTGTCCCCCACTAACAGCCGAGGATTTGCACAGTCGATCGGTAGGATTTTATGAAACTGGACGTGTGATTTTTCTTCCTCTTCTTTCGGATTAGTGTTCCTTACTTAGGAAATGGCAAAGCGTGTACCTGGCAGAAGATCGGGAGTGGGGAAATGAGATTGGAAATCGCAGCTGAATGACACGGGGATGCGAGCGACCTGAAGAGCTTCAAGAGGCATTTCTGCAACGTCGAGGCATTTCGCTTGTTGCTTTTGCTCCAGACGAACGGGATTAATCTTTGAGGAGAGTCGCTTTCTCGTTTTCTTTTATTTTCCTTTCAACACAAGGATGTCTTGTGGATTCCTGATTGTCATTTTGTTGAAAACATTCATTGCTGTAGTTCTTGGAGGTAAGTAACAAATCAAATAGACTTTTTTTTTTTTTTTTTAAAGTAGTTTATTTACATTATGTATTATTCTAGCATACTGGTGATTGGTGGTTAATTGTGTACATGTCACTTACGGGATACATACAGCACGCATTGCGCCGCATTGATTATAACTGTTTCACACACGGACAGATGTCTGGGAAAAAAACACCTGGATTACCTGCTATCTCTGCGTCAAACTTTATAAATATTCGCTTTACTTTAGGATTATTAAAACAAAAAACAATGTAGTTAAGATATGCATAACATGGTGGAAATGTTCAATAGATATAACTATTTAATATTTATTTATATGCACACCTAAATGTAAAACATGGAGAAGTAAACAGGTATTATAGTGTCAGAAGACTCACATACGAACGATAGAGACTAAGAAATAGAAAATTGCCCTCAATCTTTTTTTATGTTGCGGTCGTAGAACTGGCAAATAGGGGGTAACGACTAGTATTCACTGCACTTGTAGTTTAACTGACAGTCCAAAACTGAATGTATTTTAGTTACTGGAACCTTCTTCCAGCCCCGCCACAGGAACCGCCGAACAGCGCCCGTTTTCTCACTCGCGTCGTCCCGGCGATCGGAAGGGTTACAGGCGCGCCTGCAGCCGGATCTCGGGCGGGCTGTGCAGTGTCAGATCGCGGCTGTTATTTATCGCTTTCCCCCATCTGACCGCCATGGTCACCGTGAGCCCCCGTGTCCATCGGCCACTGCTCCCTCCAGTTACCCATCGGTGACAGGATACGCGAAACCTTGCATGACATCGTTTCTTTTAAAAACAGACTTAAAAGTCAGCCTACATGACTGGATATAGAAGGACGAAGCGTCGCTTTACTATTGAGATCAATAGCGCAGATTATTTTTGCCTTTTCATTGCATCAGCACATATTTATGCGAAGCAAAAAAATAATATACGTAATATTATATTTTTAAGTATACACCAGTGTTTATTATTGATTCAGCAAAGCAGCTTGTTGCTATACCCAGTCAACAATAAGGGACGTAGCGGGGCAGTCATTATGGATGGGGCTCTGTACTTTAGCGGGACACTGATATTTTGTTGAATGAGATTAATCGCAGTAAAATGATAAAACTGACATTATTCCAGCTCTGATAAAGGTCTCCTCTAGAATAAAAGAGTCGTGTAAAAGGTTATAAACTGCTCGGTGTTATGTACATGTACGTCTGATTCTCTTACATTATTTGTTGCATTATATTGCATCACATTACATTTCATTTACATTTCCACTATTCTATGGCCGTATGTAGTAATTGTACGTGGTATTGACCAAGAAAAATATATATGACGAATGAAAACACATCATAGCGTTCAAGTAATAAAGTGGTGCTGTTCGTTTTAACGTCTTATTTCGTCTTATTTATTTGCAGATATATGCGGAGGCAGCATCCAAATAACCAATGCAAGTTATCTTACTTCACCTGGCTACCCAACCTCTTATGGACCATCTCAGAAATGCGAATGGCTGATCCAAGCTCCAGAGCCGTACCAGAAGATCTTAATCAATTTTAACCCTCATTTTGATCTCGAAGATAGAGATTGCAAGTAAGTGCTGCGATTTTAAACTGAACTGCGCCACCTGCCGGCAATGAGGGTGTCCCATTGCTGATTATCGCGCGAACGGCATATACAGTTCACCTTTAATCTCCTATGTTTTGGCCTGGTTTCCCTAATGCGCAAGTGGCATGAGGATTCTTCAGCACGGAACAATATATCGTTTACTCAATCTTTCATTTAACCTTCTTTTTTAAAGAGAAATTACGGGAGATCACAGTTATGCTTAATCCTTTTTTCACTTTAACGAAGATTAGGTTTAATGGGGCACGCATAGATCGTATCCTTTTGAGCGATATCTCTAGTTTCTGTTTGACCTGTCCGTGGTTTTGCCTCTGATCTGGAAAAGCTTTGCTACTGTTGCTAAAAACAAGTACATCTTCAATCTTGGCATAAGCAGAGTTTGATGTTTGACCTGGGGGGGGGGGGGGGACCAGCATCTTGCTAACCTTATGTGTTAACACACGTATATGAAGCACACAAAACTTAGTATTTTGTCTACGTATAGGGTACCAACAAACTGCTTATGCAAAGGTGCAAATTGCCAGCGCAGAACATATGTAATGTTGGTCTGGCCAATTAATTCCAACTGCTCTCCCCCCAAACTCCACCCCTGATTATTGGCGCTGTTTAAGTAACCTTCATCTGGTTTGGCCTGCTTGGTGCTTAATGCTGAAGGTCTGACCACTGGTTTGGTGGCACTCGCCCAATTCCAGGGGACTTACCCTTCACCAAGAGTGCCTCTTGTCCCGCCTGAACACTCCAAATGTTTGCGCTGCTTACTAAGGTGACCTTGGGAGGAAGACAAGGCAGCACACTTAAACTAAACCATTCAAACCAGCCCACAGATGAAAACAGGGCTTTTATTAGAGCGTGATGTCATCCATCCATCCATCTAACCCCTTATCCAGTACATGGTCACAAACCTTTCCAGGAAGCGCAGAGTCCACGAGGCCGGGCTAAACCCTTCAAGGGATGCCAGTGACAATCATTCTTGTAGGGATTTCAGAGACACCAGCTAGCCTGACTGCATGCCGTGGGCCCGGGGGAGAGCATGCAAACTTCACACACTAAGAGGAGGCGGGACTCGAACCCATAACTCCGGAAGTGTCAGGCAATTACGCTTCTGTAAGCTGCCTTTATTTAGAACAATTAGTCTGTTGTTTTTCGGCTCGTCCGAGGAAAAAGAAAGTTCTGGAAATTTCTGGTCAAAGAGAAAATATTTTATTTTCTGTGGTGCAGCAGCATTTAGGAGCCCCTGTGGCTTTAGGTCCAGTGACACAGCAGAACAGGCAAAAAGAAAAAGAAAGTTGGCGAAACAAGCGTGTGACTGTTCTCTCGCTGCAGCGAGTTCGATAAAAGGCGTATTCTAAGCAGATGAGGTTGATCTGGGACTCTATTGCATTTCGGGTGGCCCTGTGGATTTTCCGGTAGCTTTTAGTGTCGGGACGTGTCTTGAAAAGCCAGCAGGCAGAAAGTACAGCGTGTTTAAGAGCGTCTCGGTCGGAGAAACGGCCAGTCATGCCGTCAATGGCCTGAGGTGTGGGGAGCTTAAATGAAGCCTTTGTGTGGACGGCGTCACAGTCGTGCCCAACCGGGGAGCCCAGGAGAGACAAAGCCAGCGCACTCAGACTTCTGGTCACATGACCGTCATTCAACCCCAAGCTGTAGATGCTGGAGTCCGCGCGGGAGCGGACAGAGCTCTATCTGCACGGTGCCTCTCAGGGGCTCAGCTGTCATGACGGGGGAGCTGAAGCAGATCTGTCTCTTCTATGCCAGCAAACCTCATAAAAAACCTTGGTGAGAAAGCAAAGGCAGTCACAGGAAGCCGTATCCTCTGGGCCTGGCCTGGGGATCTGGCGAACCTCCCAGACTCTGTACTCTCCGGAGCGCCGTGTGTTTCTGTCACACGCGCACGGTGACGCTCCCCAAGGTGACCGGTGTGAAAGGACCTTTGAACAGTGGGAGCGCAGAAGGCTACTTCGGGCCAGCTTGTCTCCATAACGGACAGGTCCGCGAGCCAGGGGGGAGGGAAGGCCAGCCGTGACCGTACATGTCCTGGTTTCCATCCAATTCTGTTCTCCCACCGGCCATTTGCAGAGTATTTAATGTTTTTTTTTTTAAATAGCACATTATTTGCCCTTGTGCTCACAGCTAGTGACTGATGCAGAATGAAAAGTCTCCAGCATATCCTAACCCTGTCCCGATCCATCGTGAGAGTTTCCCAGAGTCTCCGTTAGCAGAATCCCGCCCCCCCCTTTCTTGTAGAAGGGGGCCTTTTTTTTCACCGTGGACAGCGAGTCTCTGTCCAGCGTTACCGCCTCACCTCAAAGGCATTTCCTCACAGGGGAGCGGCGGTCACGAGGC
>JAABNX020000090.1:10976322-10986773 GCA_015163995.2 Mormyrus lacerda | reverse complement strand
CCCCCCCCCCCCCCCCCCCCCCCCCCCCCCCCCCCCCCCCCCCCCCCCCCCCCCCCCCCCCCCCCCCCCCCCGGCCGGGCGGTGAAGCTTACCTAGGGTGCCACATGGGCAAAGTACGCTATGCTTTCATGCGAAGGTTTGGGATCAGCTTGACTCATAAGCGGTTGTGCACAGCAGGTATGTGTGGCTGTCGTTTATCATTATCTCTAATATATATGATTCTTGAAGTTCAGGCGTGTTCGTATGCAAAACGATTCCTGTCTGCACACGTCTAGCCAAGGTATTTAATCATGACATTTAACACGCTAACTTGTGGGAACAAATGTTAGGCGATTGCGGACCTATCGCCTTCTCCTGCCATGCGTATCCATCTAGGCTTTTGCAATGATCCACGGTGGAACTTGTGGGTATGTCTCAGTTAATAAAAATGGCGACCAGTCCCCACCTGTGATGTCATCCACCCGTGATGTCATCTGCCTGTGATGTCATCTGCCTGTGATGTCATCCTGCAGCTTACGCTCCCTTCTGCGTTGAGTCTGTGCCCACAGCCGCCTCAGCCCTCAGTCATAAACCGTGGACATTTCCCCTCTCTCCTGTACCATCCTCACCACAGCCTGTAACATTCCCCACATTTTCCCGTTAATTCAAGCCAGAAAGGGGAACGTTCTGCAAGGCACTGCCTTGGGACCTAAAGTTTTCAGTGGGTGTCCCATCACCACCTACCCCCAGCTGCCAGTTAACCTGAGAAGCCATGCGACGTCTCATAATTTACTTTACCTTCAGGGGTGATGGAGATTGTTTTGACTGCAGTTTTTACTGATGCAGGTATCATGTCTGTTGGTAATACTGTAACTAACGTTATTACGTCTATTAGGAATCTTGTTACTACAAACGTTGTCGTTTTCCCATCACTCGTTATGTTGTTGTTTTCTCACGTTGCATTGCCTCGGGCGTCTGTAGTAGCCGTTAGCAGGTGCACGACTAAGGAGATGGGTTTCATATTTCACTGTCCATCACTATTCGATAACCAAGCTAACCTTCCGGAAAAAAAAAACAAGTTACGCTGAGCCGTCAGAAGCGATTGCTCATATGTTGCTAACGTTTTGAAACCTCTCTGGCGCCACCATCGAGATGTTAGCCGTCGTTGTCTCTGTCTCCGTGTAAGTGCTCAGATGTTGGACGGAGCCAGACATGGTTTTTCCCCGGTGTTGATGGCCTTCGCTGACAGGGTGACTGTCCTGTCCCACCTTTTCCAGGTATGACTACGTGGAGGTACGTGACGGCACTGACGAGAACGCCAAGACGGGAAAGTTCTGCGGCAAGATCGCCCCCACCCCCATGATCTCGTCGGGGAACCAGCTCATCGTCAAGTTTGTGTCCGACTATGAGACGCACGGGGCCGGGTTCTCCATCCGCTACGAAGTCTACAAAACGGGTCAGTACACTCTGCTCTCTCCCTCCCCCGGCACCCCCCCCCCCCAACCCCGGCAACAGCCTCAGCCGGACTCTGTTGCTATAAATATGGATTTATTTTTTTTGTTACTTATAGCAGGGAATTCACGGCGAGCATTCTTGGTTCGAGTCACGTCTCAGGAGTACAGGCAGGAACTTGCTCAGGAAGCAGTAATCTGTTGATTACCAACGCTGTAAATCTTGTGTAGCAGTCACAGCTAAACATTTTCATCTATTCCTCGTTCAGCTGTACATTTATATTTGTTGTGCGCCGTGAGACAAACGCTGTCAGCCGGCCACACCAACCGCCAGAGAGCAAGGGGCTTGTTTTGAAAGCTGGGCTCGCATTGTTTTGCCGTGTATTGTATATCACCTTGTATCTGGCATGAGAAACCCTCTCCCCTGCTGGATGACTGGGAGTGGGGGAGGGGCAGTTACGTGATGCCGTTGTCAGCTGCAGTCGAGCGCGCGAGGCTTTGTCTCCGAAAGATATCCGCTGAACCGAAGCCGGGAGTGTCGCAGCCTCGCGATCCTACAAATCCTCCCGGTTCCTACGGTCGCCGACTTCCATATTAGGCCGTGCAGGATTCCTCCACGACACGCTTCCTCCTCAGCGCCATCCAGCTGTGCACATGCCAAAAGCGAAAAGGTCAGATCTGACGGTAACAAGTCACCTACACGGACCCCTTTAATCTAACACGGCCCCGAAACCTGGACATCTAACTAAGATTCTTAGCTGGTTCCTCTGCTATCAGTCTCCATCGTCCGTCTCTACTTGCGCTGACCCCGAGAATGCATTTCCTGTTGCCTTCCTAGGCTGCGGATCATATGTTTACCCTCTTACATGCGACTAAGAGAGGTTCCGCAGGACAGACACCGGGAGTCTCCAATGCAGTGCCCTTCACAGGTCATTACAGTCCGAGTCTCTTAGAACCAACTCCAAGTCGAGGTGGCCAGGTTCTGTGCCAGTGTGGACACAGACTATTTGAACAGCGACAGAGTTTCTCCAAACATCGCTTCCGATGACAGTCGATTCAGCTGTGAGAGGAGACACACTTCCATTATATGCAAGTTATGCACAAGGCAACAGCGCTTTAATCTGAAATTTCAGGGCACAGGTACTGTCACGTTTCAGGGCACGGGTACTGTCACGTTTCAGGGCACGGGTACTGTCACATTTCAGCGCACAGGTACTGTCACGTAATGTCTGACATTCTAAGAAGTCAACCGCGATGTCCCTCTGGAGGATGCCTGTATTTACATGCCTCTTTATCTAATTTTGCTGTGGTGTAGTTGACTGGCCAAGAACATACATTTTAGGGCCTAATACTCTGCCACATCAAAGCCACAGTGCAGAACCGGAAAAGTTAGCGAAACCCAACACAGAGATCCTAATGAAAAGGGCCATTGTCGGTTCACCGTCGGCTACGGCTCTTAATGCCACTACTCACCTGCTGCCTTGAAGCAGCACCTGGGGCGGTAATAGAGAGGGGGGGGGGCTGGCCTCCCCCACCTCCTGCTCGGTTTATCTATTTATATCCCTCTTGTGTGTCGCTTTGGCTTTGTCACACCTCAGGGAAACATACGAGCCCAGTTAGCATCAGCACACATGCATGCGTTTCCAAAAAAGATAGTTGCTAGCTACCGTGCAATTGAAAGGTTCCAACCATGTAAGTCGCCAAATGGAAGCCTTTGGGAAACGTACCCCAGCTGGGCATCAAAGGAGCCTATGCTGCAAGCTAGACGGTTCCCACAGTTTCTGGGCCCACTGTATAAGGATCGATGTGTGACGTGCGCTACCTAGAGATTCATCACAATAGAAGCAGAACAGCTTTACAAGAGAACCAGCACTTAAAAGCAGCGTCCGGTTCCCAGCCCGCAGAACGTCCAGTGCGGATGCTTATTTGCCAGCTGTGGTTCCACTGCTCCGTTCGGGACTTATCTGTGGAGCTGAAGCTTCCCGTTCCCAGTTTCTCTTTCTGTAGAAGTTTCACGTTTGTCATTTTCTGAGCGCGTGGAGATGCTGCCTTGCGTTCCAGAAACAAAATCGGCCACAATCCAGTGAGAGAAGAAATTGAGAGGAAATTAGGAGCTGTGAACTTTCTACAGCATTTAACGGGAGACAGGATGACATTGATGTGACTTTTTCCTCATAAAACAGTTGTTGGAAAAATGAAAAAGTAAGTGATCTTGTGGGATCCTCAGATGGCGTTACGGTTGCGTGGAAGCTGCAGATGAAGATCACTTCAGTAAAAATACCAAAGATATAAAATCTATTCTTTCACATGAAACCACATGTTTTTGGCCGGTGGGAGGGGACTGGAGCAGACAGGGGGTGAACTGTGAAAACTCTGTACTCACAACCACACCGTGCAAAGCAGCCCCTTTACGTAGATTAAGTGCAAACTATCGATTTGGATAAAAGCGTTTTAGGAAGAAATGGCTGCTAAATAACAGAGAATAATCATGAGGTAGAAAACCCAGCGATGTACGTAAAAGAAAAAAGACCTTGTGACAAATTACTCCCGAATGCAGCGCCTTCTTGCGAAGAGGGAAACACGCGCCGTTAAATGTCAGCCCATCTCAAAGTCTAACTGGAGCATTTGGTTGCCATTTATAAAAAGTCAGCATTGCCCATAACAGTGCAGAATCGAGGCTTGCTAAAAATGCATCCCAGCTGCTGCTATTAGCTGGAGCTTTTAAAGCGACGATCGTGTTGTCGACTTGGAATGCAGGGCTGGGCATGGACCCCGTACCCCCTGCCCACGGAGATTCAGAAACTTAAAGGGGTGCAGTGACACTTCAGACGGTGGGTTTGACCTCGGGGCCTTCCAGCATGGATGCCATTTGAGTCTGTTATTGTGTGCGACCTGAGAGAGAGCCTTTAAAATCTATTAGCCATGGAAACATGAAAACAAGAGGGAGAGCGGTACAGAGCTCTGGCCTGTAGCTGTGTCCCTTCCCTCTCTGCGTGGGCTCAGACTTCTGTCCCCAGGGGCTTGGCAGGGACCTGCAGACACGCTCCTCTGGGCAGCCTGGCCCGTCTCCCGCTGGGCAAAGCAGCCCAGACATGGCTCGCAGATCCATTAGCCGGCCTTCTGGAAGCGCGGTGCCGGGCAGTTGAGTGAATCATGGGTTCTGGGTCACCTGAGCTGAGCAGGGGTCGACTTCGCTGCCTGGGGAGGTCGATCCATCAGAACAAACAGCTCGTTTGTGCCTGTTCCAAATGAACTATTGGGGATTTTGAGAAGCAACGTAACCAGAAGAGTACTTAAGTGTATGTCCCCTCCCCCAAACAGGACCAGAATGTTCCAGGAACATCACCTCCACCAATGGAGTCATCACATCCCCAGGGTTCCCAGACAAGTATCCCCACAACCTGGACTGCACCTTCATGGTCTTTGCTCCTGACATGTCTGAGATCATCCTGGACTTTGAGAAGTTCGACATCGAGCTGGGGAATGCACCGCACTGCCAGTACGACCGCCTGGAGATCTGGGATGGTTTCCCTCAAGGTGAGATCCTGGGGTGGGGGTGGTTTCTAGGACAGTGCTGGTGTTTGTGTAGCTTCGAAACCGGGGAAAACTACAGAGGAACAGTTCCTTCAAACATTTCCCCGTGTTCATAGTATAAAAGCAGATAAAAGTGAAAGATCAAAGTAAAATAACCGCTTAGAGAGTCTGTGACGAAGTCTTTTTACTCAGAGTGTGTTTGACAGCGCGCCATTTATTGGTCACTGTTTGCCGTCTCTCTAGCCGCTTCGAGGTCAAAAGCGAAAGATGCGTTCGTTAGCTAAGCCTGGGCTTCCTGGCCTGAGCATTGTGTAAGGAGAATGGCAGGAAGAGCTCGCTGGCAAGAATCTCGGGCTCAGAGCACCGGGCTTTATCTTGGCCGATTATGGCTTTCCTCAGCTGTCTGGAATCTGGGATTGCGGGGGGGGGGGCGCGCCACGGCAATTTGCACGGCAGACTGCCCAATCCGACCCTTAGAGTTTTTTTTTTTAGTAAGTGAAGCTGGGGGGGGGTGGAGGGTTAGCCGACCTCAGCACAAAGACGGCAGCCGTTCCTGCCCGGGTTATTGTTTATTTCTTCCTAAATGACCCGGCAGATAAGCAGAGTTCCGGTTCTCACCATTGCCAGCTACCCCAGTGCCCTTTTTATCCTCTTTGACTCCTCGGGAGCCGGTAATGGGTCGGACCCTGTTTCCTGCGCTGCCGTCCGCGCTCATTGCCGCGCTGCGGGAGGCCCGCGGGGTTAGCGGTTCTCGTTCCGCGGGCTGCCATTTTGCACGGCCCCTCCCACGCTCCCGGCTCCCCGACACCGGTGGCCTTTACGCGGTCAGTGTGGCACTCGCCCCTGACCCGGCAGGGAAGGTGAGACGGGATCCGTGCCAACGGAAAGATGCCGGGGACCTAATTTACATGTCAGACAAGTGTTGTTGTGTTTTTTTTTTTTTTTTGCCGAAGCTAATTGTCAGAGTCTTTTTGCCTGCAGAGGATTTGTAGCGAATTATGCCAACATATATCAGAAATACAGACCATTCACACTGACCTAGATCAAAATGAAAGCTATTTTCTCCTGGATTCAAAGTCCTAATAAAAACAGTCTGTGAAAGCCTTGGGGTTCATCTCTCCCACCAAATCATTATCCCTTTCATATCTGACCACTGGAAAAGCAAAGAATAGAATGGAACCTGAGATTGCAGAGGAAAATGTGTTTACCAGGTCTTTTCAAGCTATTTAATCCAAGGTTGTGCCATTTTTCAACCAGGTGACACTAGCAGCAAGATCGGTCGGGGTCCTTATCAAATGGCGTGGTTCCCATCCCGTGCACTTAAGTACGCTGAATATCTACAGCTGAACTTCGTTTTTTTTTCTTTTCAAATGTTTCATTTTGTTTGAGGAAAAAATAAATGACCTCCTTTTAGATATTTTGTTAAAACATCTTTCGGAGGTTGGAAGGTAAATAACAATGGAGCTGGTGTGTTGCTCTGTGACGGTATGTGGTGTGTGTGGGACGTGCGGCGAGCCAGCGTGCGGGTGTGACAGTATGGCGCTCCCCCCCCCCCCCTTTGCCGGCAGTGGGCCAGCACATCGGACGCTACTGCGGACAGGATTCCCCGGGCCGGATCGTGTCCTACACTGGCATCCTCTCCATGACTCTGAACACGGACAACGCCGTAGCCAAGGAGGGCTTCTCGGCCAACTTCAGCGTGGTCAAGAGGACGGTTCCTGAAGGTGTGTGTCGAGTAGCCTCCATCTTTCACTCAAAGTTGAAGGACCTAATCTGACAGCTTCAGATACGTGATGTGTGATGTGATGTTCGTACACCGGGATGAAATCCCATCCTGGCCGGTGTGGTGGTAAGCACTCTCCACCTCAGAGACCAGCCTTCACTCTGCTGTGGATCCCTGTGTGTGGGGTTTGCATGTCCTCCCCGTGTCAGTGGGGGGGGGGGGGGGTTCCTCTGGGTATTCGCGTTTCTCCCCAAAAAGATGCTAAGCTAAAATGGAGTTGCTGAACTATGAATGGTGTGTGCACAACAGGTTGGTGCCCCATCTTGGGTTATTACCTGAATTGTGCCTGGACCCCCATGACCCTGTAAGTTAGAGGGTGGATGGATGGATGGATGGATGGATGAATGAATATGACATCTTAAGACAAGGCCATTAAGGCAAAGGGATACATTTGGCGACCTGATCGGTGGGGAAATTTACAAATTTGGTGTGGAGTCCAATAAATGAATACATATAGATTCAAAGTCCAGAGGTATCAGTCCTTTGAGATATTTGCGACTAATCGGATTTGCGGCTGCACTGCATGAAATGCGCATATAAATGGACCCTTAACGGCTGCGCATTTAACGCAGCGCGGCCCCTTAACTGCGGCGTGGGGCTGTTCATGTGTGGCACAGCTATGGGAGCACCGTGCTCCGTTAGCCCTTTAAGTGAGATATGTTAATTGAGGAATGGTGCTTCATTAGCACCTGATGTAGCATAGCGTAGCATTACAGAAACTTCTGCTTAGTTCACTCGTGATAAAGGAGAGCATATCATCCGTAGCTCAAACATCATTAGCACCTGATGTAGCTTAGCGTAGCATTACAGAAACTTCTGCTTAGTTCACTCGTGATAAAGGAGAGCATATCATCCGTAGCTCAAACATCATTAGCACCTGATGTAGCTTAGCGTAGCAGCGATGGGCTATACCACGCCATTAGCGTCGAGGGTGACTGAAATCAGCTTTTACCACAAGTTTATTTCCCATCATGCCTTGCCTGAGGGCCAATGAGAGCCGGCCCCTTTCCGGCATTCCCTCGGTGCCCCCTACCTCACTCGGCATGTCTTTTCTTGCTCGTGGCAGACTATGTGTGCAAGGAGCCGCTGGGAATGGAGTCGGGGGAGATCACAGGCAAGCAGATCAAAGCCTCCTCCCAGTACAACAGCAACTGGTCCGCTGGCCGCTCGCGCCTCAACTACCACGAGAATGGGTGGACCCCGGCGCAAGACTCCAACAAGGAGTGGATACAGGTTTGTGGCTCGGAGCTCGGGGCCGGGTGTGGGATCCTAGCACCGAAATCAGACCAGATCTCCCGCTCCGCACTCACAGAACCAGCCTATGGAGCTGAATCTGACCTCCTGCTTAGAAAATAAATCAGAGAAGGCAGACCAGTGGTATGTAATTTCTACCGGGGGGCCGAGGTCTTATTGTGCGACAGTGGAACCCCGTAGCTGCCCCCCATCACGAGAATGCTGCATCCCCCAGGGTCCTTTCTGTAGTGTCGCCGTTTCACCATGACAACCCCCCCCCCTCTCCCATTGTCCACGCCGAGGATGGGTGAAGGCAGGGCATGCCTTGGCAGAATGCAGGCAAAGGATTCTGGGAAAGTGTCAGGTTATGGAGGAAGGACTGGGAGGAAGGAGAGTGTTTGCACCTGGCCAAGTAAACATCCCCCCACACACACACACACACTGCACTGCACTGCACTACACTGCACTGCACTGCACTGTCTCACCACTGAATTTTGAGCTGCATCCAAGTGTGTCAGCAGACGTCCTCTTAAAGTCTGCATCCAAATCATTATACCTGATGTTCTTCTGTTCCCAAATGCACAGTCTGCGCGTGATTTTTTTTCTCCGTCATCTGAATCTTCTGTGGAAAAATAGATTGTGGCTTTTTCATGTCCTCTAATAAGCCTCTTTCTGCCCTGATATTCTGGGCTATGTAATTCCTTTTCACCAGTCAGATGTCAAAGTTGAGCTCTGCGCCATCGGTTTCCAAGGAAACGGCGAAAAACCTCCTCCTTTTCTTTGTTTAATTCATAACCCAATAAGATCTGCAGGCTTGTCGGCTATTACAGTGAGCACAGGGTTGGATGGGGGGAGGTATCCATTTGATTTAATTTCGGTTAGGTGTGCTCTGGGGAGGAATACTTGTAGAGCTCTGACGGTGGATTGCAGCATTCGTCTTATCGCCTTGCGGCCATGTTTGTGTGTTACGTTCCTCTCTCCGTTCCTTGCGATTCCTTGGGTCCCGTGGCTTTTCGCATTCGACCGGGGCGGCACAGGAATCCTCACCGTTGCGTTTCTGTATTGCTTCGCTCGTAGCGCAGGTGGTGGGGAGGATTACTGGTGCGGCCCAGTTTTTTGCCAGACCTGTGGGCCACGCCAAACGCTTTTGTGCTTGACTACCAGCTATGCAGCTGTTGTTGCACCAGCGCGTGGCCAGCCTGGCTCGTTTAGGAAAAGCCCTCTGGTCGAAAGATATGCGACTTCTGGTGTATAAAGTCAGGGGGAAATTTTACGGAAGAAGAGACACTAGCATAGAAAAAATGGAGGTAGACATCCAGAGGGACTGAGGCTTAATGACTTCCGGAAAAGCAGATGGGAGGTTTTCACAATGCTTGAGAAAATGGTCTCCGGTCTGATGTTAGCAGACCCCCCAGACTCATCAAGCGGCACGCCAGCCTCCCCTGTCTCTGCTTCAGCTTTGGTCATCCGTAGCTCCATCACATTACTTCATGCTTTCTTTGAGCGCTGACGCACCATCGAGGAGTCTCTGTAGCGCGATGATAGTGGAACTTCTCCTCATCCAAGGGATTTGCCCGTGGAGCAGTGAGACCATTGAGTCCGGCAATTTGGGCTTAAGTTAATATCCAACTGCGTAAATGGGCAGAAATTTTAATCTCTGCAGAAGAGTTAATGTGTAGGCGATTAATCTCGAAGCTGGTTAATGGGTAGATTAAGCAGGTTAAGGGGATGTAACAGTCGCGTTTCTGGTCGCAGATTTGGTCAATCAGTGACGCAAATGTGAAAGGACCCCCATGAGAAAACATATGCTATCCTGATATGCCCCCCCTCCCCCCCCCCCGCCGAAGGAAGCTGTTCCATTTAAGGGGGATATTCACTTATATCAAGCACTGAACGGAGGCAGTAGGTTCATGCCGGGGGCTCAGTGGGTGGGTTTCTGGAAACACGTTCCCGGCACCTTAAGGAAACAGAGGGCCTCATTGCAGCCATGACTCCTCATAAAGAGCCCCCCCCCCATCAAAAACATTCCATCTGTGCTTTTGTCTGAGAGCCGGGCTGCAGCACCGGTTCTGACGTGGGGACTTCGGACAAACACTCGCAGCCATTTCCTGTTTTTCCAGGATGTGCAGAAACGCCACTGAGTGTAACCCCCCCACCCCCCCCACGCGGGGCCATGTCCGCCCTCCATTGTCTTGGGGGGTGGGGGAGGGGCTTCTCAGCTCAGCGTCTTCCCTGGGCCTGGAGCGGGTGGGCCGGGTCACAGGACGCTGATCAGCTGATTAACAGCGGCCTTTCCCGGCGAGCACCCAAGCACCCCCCCCCCGCACTGTGTCATTGTGGGGGCAGCTGGAGAGTAGGGCACCCACAACTGGGCGGATCCAGGCATTCGGAAGCTGCTCTCTTTATAATGCGGCCTCTCGCTGTTTGTTTCGGCCTGGGGGGGGGGCAGCATGTTGTGGGGTCTTGGGGGG
>JAABNX020000090.1:10925526-10935819 GCA_015163995.2 Mormyrus lacerda | reverse complement strand
GGTTGTGTGGCGGGCCGTGCCCCCCCCCCCCCCCCGTAGCGTGTCGGTGATGTGTTCTCCTCCCTTAACAGGAACTGAGGAACCTCATTCCCAAGGCTACAGTGGGGACCTTGTCGTCCAATTCCAGTAACGTCATCCAGCTCATCATCGACGCTTACAATGTGAGTTTGGCTCCGCCCACGGCACCACCTGAGAATCCCAGGTGATGCGCACCAATCACAGAGGCTCGTCTTCCTGTCGTCTGCCAGCATTTAAAGAGCCGGTAGATTCCTTTAATTGGCAGATGAATGTCCCTCTAGATGAATAATCCTATAACAGTGAAAGGAACATGGATGTGTTCTGTAATCTCCACAAGGGGAAAGTTTGTTGTTACTGAGGCCCCACTCATAAAGTCCCTCCCCCCCTCGCCCCCCACAGATATTTCGAAAATGAGCTAAATAACCAGTCAGTACATTCAGAAGATTATAGCTAGCTAGATTGTTAGAAGAGCATTCTGCTTCAGCATCTACTAAATAAGGAACACGTTTATTTAATATTTTGTGTCGTAACCATTTGTAGCCACGGGCCCTTAACTGGGGGTCCCCATGCAAATCTTTGGTTTGACTGGTAGCAAACATCACTGCTGGTCAACATTCCTGTTTTTTGAGTTAATTACTCAGTCTATATATTACTCAAATTTAGCTAACATTAGCCATTATTAGCTTATCGTAGCTCACGATAGTCAATATTATCCGGCAAATAGCTAACAGTGGCTGAATATTAGCTGACGTTAGGCAACATTAACTGATTAGCATAGTTAATAGTAGATGATGTGAATCGCCTGTAACTGACACAGCTGTGTTTGTCCACTAGTCCTTGTCATCGGAAGTGATTCTGGAGAACAGCAAGCTACCAGCTGGTGTGAGCATGGCATACACTTCTCACTGCAAGGATGGCATCGCCCGAAGGGGCGAGGATGGCAGGAAGTGCCTAAATATCTCAATCGGGGACGCGGTGAGTGTATCGTCAGGTCACCTGACGGCCTGCCCAACGCCAGCTCAGCTTCAGCTACTAAATTAAAACTGGAGCTGAAAAATTCTAAGCTGACTAATTCATGCCGTTTAGAATAATTCTACCCGTTTGTAAAAATACAGGTCGTTGTCGATTTACGATCGCGATTGGTTCCGACCGACCGGTCATAAGTTAATCGGTCTTATGTCGGCCCTTTAACTCCTAAATTATCATATGCAGGGGTCCACGTGACAGGTACGTAAGTACGCGTTCACCACATAAAGCGAAACGCGTGGCAAGTTCTTGCCGTAACAGCACAGACGCGTATTTCGCTTATGTGAATTTGCTATGACAAATTGCGGACCTTTTTACCATGAATGAAGTATGAATTAGTCACATAAAGGTTAAAATGCACAGTAATTCCTTGTCATAATGGCGCAAATCCACTTAAAATAAATACGCATTTGCACTGCCACGACAAGAATTTTGCCACGTGTAACGTTTTATACAGTGAATGCATACTTGTGCACTAATTATGGGCATCCCTGATTGTATGTATAGCATACCGTATAATAACATTATATCATCTTTAAGTCATATTGTTTGGTGTTATTTAACCTTTTTATCACTATTCATTGTTGTCGGCACTTGGGGCACTAGCTGTGCCAGACGGGGAGCAGTCGTGGTCACATATTTACAGTCTCGTAATGGTCGTAAAGTCGATTAGTCGTAAGTTGATCGGTCGTAAGTCGCGTGGGTCGTAATTCGACAACGGTCTGTATTTTTTTTCATAACTATTGGTCCATCATCTCCCCCCTCGCGCAAACCTTTCACAGCAAATGCCCATGACTGCCATAATTACAAATTCATTGTCACACTGACCATCCAAACGTGTGGCCATGTGTTCTGACATTTGCAGATTTCTTCTTCCAGGTGACTTTCACCATCGACGTCACAGCACAGGAATGCTTGAAGGACAACAAGAAGCATTCCATCAAGATCAAGCCCCTGGGCTTCAACGAGGAGGTGGAGATCCTGCTTAGCTTCATCTGTGAGTGTGCCTGCCAGCAGCACGGCGAGCCCAACAGCCCACGGTGCCATGGCGGAAACGGCACGTTCGAATGTGGAGCCTGCAGGTAGGCTTCTACTGTGCCAGGCATCCTGATTGGCTAGCCAAGGACGGTCTAGCATTTGATTGGTCAAACCTTTTTAATGCGAGTTCTTTCTGTCACATGGGTTTAGATTCTGCATTTTCATCAGTCGCCTCTCTGATGTCCAGGTGCAACGAAGGTCGCATCGGGCAGCTATGCGAGTGCAGCACGGACGAGGTTGACACCAAGGACATGGATGTCAACTGTCGCCGTAACAATGGCAGCGAGATCTGCAGCAACAGCGGGGACTGCATCTGCGGAACGTGCGTGTGTCACAAGAGGCAGAACCCAGAGGAGCGCTACTCAGGGAAGTACTGCGAGTGCGACAACTTCAACTGCGATCGCCATGAAAACAAGCTGTGTGGAGGTGAGGCCCAAGGCATGGTGGCACCGTGTGTGTGTGTGTGTCTGGATGTGGGTTATGTATGTATTACATTTGATCCACACGTGATATTTTTTTCGGCCCCTCTGCAATGAGGGGAATTTGAAAGTATAAAATGAAAATATCTGCGATGGGTTGGCCCATCATCCTGGGTTGTTACCTGCCGCTAGCCGGTGGGATAGGCTCCAGACCACCCCCACCATCCCCCAGGACCTTGAATAGTGAAAGTAATTTCAGAAAATGGATGGATGGAAGATGAAAGCATATATCGAACATTGTCGTCAATAGGAATCTTATTGTGATGAATGGTGTATTTCTGAACGACCTTTGACCTTCCCTTAGGACACGGCCGCTGCGAGTGTCGCGTGTGCATCTGCGACGCCAACTACACGGGCAGTGCGTGTGGCTGCCCGCTGGACACCACGCCCTGTCTGGCCCCCAACCAGCAGATCTGCAACGGCCGTGGTGTCTGCGAGTGCGGCGTGTGCAGGTGCACTGACGAAAGATACCAGGGACGGACCTGCGAGAGCTGCCGCACCTGCCCCGATGTCTGCATCGAGCACAAGTGAGGCTCCGCCCCCTCCCTTGTCCCCTCACCTCCCTGGCCATAATACTTTATTTTCTTAGCAGAAGCCTATAAGAGATGCATTATGGCCAGACTCCTAGTTCTTATACAGGTCCACCGCCTGGGTCTTTTTAGTCCCGCCTTTTTTGCGGGTACATCCTAATCTCATGCGTTCGTGTTAATGCCAGCTTGCTCACTTGGTTCCTGTGTGGACCCAGATGATGACGAGTCGTTCCCCTCGGCAGGGACTGCGCTGAGTGCAGGGCCTTCGGCACCGGGGAGAAGAAGAAGAACTGCAGCGAGGAGTGTGGATACTTCGTGCTGGAACTCGTGGACGACCAGAAGTCGCTGCCGGACTCCGAGCAACACAACCTCTGCAAGCAGCGGGCCGAAAACGACTGTTGGTTCTACTACGTTTATGAGGTCGTCAATGGCACGCAGGAAATAGTGTATGTGGCTAAAAAGCAAGGTGAGTGACATACTTACCAAACCTAAGACTCATTTGGCCAGGCAGCTGCTTCCGTTCGCTGTGACAGGCTAACTGCGGCCGGCTGCCAGAAGCAGACGCTAGTCCTGTGACATGCTGGCGAATGTGGACTCCCGACTAAAATTAGTCAGGGGTTCTGGCGAAGCGGTGCGGTGAGATGTGTCACTTCAGATGGGCCGTGAGGTGCTGGATCCTGCCACAAGGTCTGCAAAGCACAGCGGCAGTACCCCAGGCTCAGTGCTGTGCCGAATCGGCCTCCCTAGCTGCTGCTTAGGCCGACGGTACAAATGGGCTCTGAGAGCCCCCATAATGATGCCCCTCAAGGCTGAGCTGGCTTCTGGATGACAATGAGATACCACTAACAAACGATACCGCTAACGCCAGCAGATACCGCTAATACCAACCAATACTATTAACGTTAGCCGATACCGCTAACACCAACCAATACCGCTAACACCAACCGATACCGCTAACACCAACCGATACCATTAATACCAACCGATACTGCTAACACCAAACAATATCTCTAACACCAACAAAATACCTGTTTGTTGAATTCTGAAATTTGGAAACATCTTTGTAACCTGTCTAATGGCCCGGAAGGGATAGCTTATGAAATTTTTGTAGATTCCCATTGAAGATGAGCTCATAATTTATTTTTTTTATTCAGATCTGAGTTTGTATAGAAATTTGGACCCTGTCCCCTGTTCTGTATTTAAGTGAACTGATCCAGAGTTTCTTGAGTTGAGTTTTGTACTCTTGTGACTAGGATTAATAGTGTACATTTTACTTTTGTTTAGTTGATTCTTTTTATATAGGGATGGATTAATGGTATTAAAAGACCATGCATTTTATCTTCAAAATAGTGCAGACAGGCTGCCCGAAAGACGATTTTGGCAGGGCCGTTGTTGCGGCATTTGGCTGTGACCCATGTCCCATGATGCCTTGCTGTCTTGGATAGAGTGTCCGGTCGCTCCTGACATCCTCCCCATCGTTCTGGGGGTGGTGGTGGGCATCGTGCTGATCGGCTTGGCCCTGCTGATGATTTGGAAGCTTCTCACAGTCATCCATGACCGGCGGGAGTTTGCCAAGTTCGAGAAGGAGAAGCTGAACGCCAAATGGGACTCGGTGAGATGGTGGTGGTCATGGGAAATGTAGTCAAGGGGAATGCCTGCCCTGTTATTCAGTACATCAGGACAAGTCTGGGAATGGGCAAAGAAAATGGGCCAGCTGGCCTGAGTCAGGCTTCTTGCGATTAACTTTTGGAACCAGCCGCGATGGTTCTCAAACTTCAGCTTCAGGACAGACTATGGAACCCTGCTTACGTGTTACTTGCTAAGTTACACCTCTTTCCGTCGGACTCCCTATTTGTAGGTTCCATTGGCATGGATACCATTGGAAAACTGAGCCATTTGCTCATTCGCCTGGGAAGTGGATCTTACTCCTTTGGGAGTGCCATCTATTGTCACACGTCTTTTGATATAGTGCTGCCACCTAGTGCTCAATCACTAATAGTGCATTTGAGTGACAGGTATAGTGGAGAGTTAAAGGCAGAGAAACATATGTACGCGTGTTTTTATGCTTTTCTCCTACCTGCTTAGCAAATGTCACCCGGAGAGGATTGACCATGGTGGTATCCTGACTGAAAGTGCATGTGTCAGAATTCAATGTTGTAAGAATTTGAGCGTTAATTAATACGTAATGATCTGTATACCAGAACACTTACAAAACAGATGCTTTATTGGCTTACCCGGGGGGGCGGGGGGCACAGTATGAGATTGAGTCCGTCGTTGGTAGAAGCAAAATGCCCATGTTAACAGTATAATGACATCAGCCTCCGGCACTTGAAGATCCCTCTGAAAATATTACCCCCCTTTATTATGTGGGATTTCATAACCGATTCGGTCAGGCGGAGAGCCGCCTCTGATGTGAGGGGTTACCAAGGCGACGGGCTCACCAACATCCTGTCTGTGTCATTCTAGGGCGAGAATCCCATCTACAAGAGTGCCGTGACAACCATCATCAATCCCAAATACGAGGGCAAGTGACGGACCTACTTCCACCGTACGCTAACAGGAGCACTGAGAAGGCTGGGGGGGGGGGGGGGGATTGACTTCACTTGCTTGTCTTTTTGAGGCACGATGCAGTATGTTGCGCATTCACAGCCACCCTAACAGTATGTTTAAAGGATATATTTTTAATGCATCAGTTGCATGTTATACAGTATGTGCATATTGGACATTTTTCAAGGGTATCGTAGCTTGGACTCTCATTCTTATGCCCCAAGAGTGACTGCGGCTAGAGATATGGGCTAATCTGAAAGCCGATGGTTCTTGGATGCTTCCTGTACCATTTGGGGCCGTGCTGTTGGAACCTCGAGTAAGGTATCTACCCTAAAGTACTAGGTAAATAGCCCAGCTAGCTAAATAGGTTAAATCATAAGTGAGGTGTATTCTAAGATTGCTCCAGTGTGATAAGCATGCTGGCTAAATCCCTCCCCCTCCACAATGTCAGTGCATGAAACATTGTGGCTTAATAAACAATCTCGGGCCTTTTCCAGAACCAACGGACGTACAGGGTGTGCCTGTAACTCAGGGAACCAACTGATTGGCCATCGTTGTCAGTTAGCTTTAACTGGGATCCTGAAAGCTTTAACTGGGATCCTGAAAGCTTTATCGATGCTAACATGTTGCTCACTTTCCATTAGAATGCCCAGGACACGTCAGTGTTTCTGCTCTGTGAACAGCGGCTTTTAAATACCTCAATATCACCTATGTGCCTGTGACTGCATTCTCCACAGTCTTGCTTCTTGCTTTTTTTCTGCCTGGTGTCCTCTGTGTTCACCTTTTCCAACCTGTTTCCAAAGTTATTTATTAAATAAAGCGCCAGCGTGACTCACATCGCAGTTCTGTGTCGTTATGGAAATCCCAGTTGCGTCTCTGTGTGCTTCTTTGACCGGCGCTCGATTAGGCCTCTTAATCTCGACGAGTCTTAAGGCGGAGCTCTCGCTGTGTTGAATATAGGGCGACTCTGAATGAAAAGCACACCGTGCGGCCTGCAGATTCAGGGCACTCTCTGTGACACTGCACCTCTTACGCTATACTGCTGCCACACTAATACACACTTCAGTCATCCTCACACGATCCTCATTTCCCCGCACGTTATCCAGTCGTGCGCGTGCAGCCGGTGCGTTGCCGGTGTCTCTCCGTGCTACGGCGGAGCGGGTGATTGAGCGGGAGATGAAAGACCTTACCTCCTCTGTGACAGCAAAAAAGGAAGGGGGGGGGGGGACAGGAAGGCTGCACTTTTAAAGCGGGGGCTCCAGATCTCACTCACGAGCTGAGGCAAATTCAGGCTCCACAGACCTGGGAGAATAATGGGCAGTTCCATGTGCAGTGGTGGTGGGGGGGTGCATTTCTGTGTGGGTCATTCCCTATGCTTCACTGCCGAGCCCCTGCCGAGCCCAAATGCCACAGAGCAAAGAAAACGAGGCACTGAAAAGAAGGATCCAGAACTGGAGACCGGGACGCAAGAGAAAAAAACCCGACAGCGTACTGTACAGCAATACCCCCCCCCCCCCCCATCAGCTACACCAACCACACCAGGTTAGGAGGCCAGAAGTACACAAGCTTTTATCCCAGCATATACACCACCTGCAGTTCAGATGAGGTAATCCACATGAAGCTAAGCCGGACTGGACCTGGCCAGTACTCGAATGGCACACTGGATTGCTGCTGGAAGAGGTGTTGCTATGACCACCAGGTCAGTCTATCCTTTGGTCTGTGTGGATCCCAATGTCCCAGTGCAGCGACAGGGACACTGTGCTGTAAAATGGCGCTGCCCTTTGGATGAGATGTAAAACCGAGGTCCTGACTCTTAGGTCATAAATGATCTCTATCCTTCAGAAGAGTGGGGGGAGGTTATTCCAATGTCCTGGCTAAAATTGCCGACTATGCCCCTATCAAATCTGACCTCCTAATCATCCTCTATATCAAGTTGGTAATTTCTCTCCTGCCCCTTCACCACCTTAGCTACTGTGTGGTGAGCATACTGCCACAGAAATGCAGCTGTCGCGTCATCCAGGTGGGGGCTACACAGTGGAGGTGGTTGAAATGGCTCCCCATTGATTCTGCAAAGCGCTTTGGGTGCTTGAAAAAAACGCTATATAAACGTAACATTTTTTCATTCAACCTTGGCGTAACTCATCCAATAAGCATATAAACAAATGTGCTCTTTCTATCTTCTATTCTCTGGAATTGCACCAAAATTCAACTGAAATAAAATTATAATGCGGTACAATACAAAAGTGGAATCATCGTATTTATGTGTACAGGGTAATTGTGTATGTGGTCAAATACCAAACTCAAATATAAATTGTATGATTTAATAATGTTAAGTACAGTAAAACCCTGTATTGTACCTTGGTCTGTGAGTGTTTTGCAAGATTAACAAAATTTTTAATTAAAAAAAAAAACGATAAACAAGCGAGGTTTTGCAATACAAGTATTACGTTTACGCTTTGTCCGCCAAGCGTCACCTGATCACTACTGAGCCGATGGTTCTTCTCTCTCTCTCGCTGCGGGATTGTGGGTAATCATCTCTCATGCTCGGTCTCAGTCTGCCTCACTCGTATAGTCAAAATTTTGTAGAAAAGTACCGCCCGAATAAGGGCGTAGCAGTGCGAGCAATGAATCCGTTTAACGACAATGCACTGTCCACATTTCCAAGAAATCAAAAAGGAGGCAAAAGCGGCTGTAACTGGATCGGTTTCTTGTTAAAGTCACACAAAAAGAAAAAGATTCCAGTGAACCAACAGATAGCAGTAATACTGTTATAGTGAAAGTCGTCCTACAAAATAACCCTCCTCTTCTCCTCTCTCTCAAATCGTCCATGATTCTTTTCAAAGGTAAAGTGCAGGTTAATTTGTTTTATGTATTTTTACTTTATATTTTGCATTCATCATTTTTATATGAATATTTTTGGGTTGTGGACGAATCATCTGCGTGTCCATTATTTCTTATGGGAAAATTCGCTTTGATATACGAGTCCTTTGGAGTACAAGCACGTTTCCGGAACGAATTATGCTCGCAAACCAAGGTACCACTGTATATGAATTTTCACGTCTCAACTCAAAGGATTCACACTTTCCTCTCCCCAAAAGTCATTTAAAACTAAATAAAGCTTTTCGTTTGAAATGTTCAGCTTTGATTACCTACAGTACACTGTCTCCATCAAGGTCTGCTAGGAACCACCAGCTGTCCTTAGCTGAGCACATGACAGCGTTCTCCCCATCTTGTAGATTTACCCGATATAACAGCAGGAAGGTGAGTCCCTCGTTGTCTGAGTATGCAGCTCAGGTTTTTGTCCAGGCAATTAATAACTTGACTACAGCAGCTCCCTACTAGCAGGTCTACCAGTGCATCTGATATTCACTCAACCTAGACGTCCTGATGTCACACTCCACCCGGTCTTTCTTCACTTGCTCCCTATTGGCGCTCGCATCAGGTTCCAGTCCTTGATGCTGGCCAATAGGTCCCTCAATGGCCAGGCGCCCATCTCCATCAAAAGGCTCCTCGAGACCTATGTCCCATCTCGTCCCCTTCGGTCAGCAAACCATGCGCTGCCTGAAGCTCCCTCCACCATGTAAGTAGTGTCACTCCAGACAGGCTCTCGTGTGTTTCCCTGGCGGTGGAAAGAGCTGCCAAACCACGTCCAACCATCAGACTTCCTCTCCATCTTCAAGAAATAACTCAAGACCCATCTGTTCCATGACCTCTACTGACCCGATGTGTCTTTATGTTTTTTGAATGTTGCACTTGGTTCTTCCAATACCGCTTACACTTGTACCTAGGCATTCATTGAAAGCTCAGCCTCGCTGCGCTCGTGCACAGTCGGCTCCTTGGCGGCATGAATGTTTGCGATGTGCTCTTTGCTTCGCTTTGTAGGTCACTGTGGAAAAAAACACGTCAGCTAAATATGTAAATGTCACAAATCACCCACAAATGACACAATATCAGAACTCTCCCCTTGATGTTCAGACTAATAGTAAAAAAATGGTTTAATTTTTACATTATTTATCATATCTTTTTAATGTTTTGCCATTTCTTTTTGCAATCATCAATATCAAGCAAATCGACAATATTGTAATCACAATTGTTTCTAATTTTGGAATTTTCATCCCCTGAACCTCTTTTAGGAAATTAAATCAAGGAAGAGGTGCGCACGTTCGCATGGGCATGCATGTACTAGCTAATGAATGGACATATGTCCGGTCAGTGGTCAGTTGGTTGCAGATGCAGTGGTCTGACGACGTTCAGTGGCTAGGTCGCTCCATGCTGGCCAGAAGGAAAAAAAAAAAATGCAAGCTGTTGGCTGGAAGCCTCCCCGGCTTGCGTGACGATCGTCCGCACATCTACCTTGCAGCGGCGAGCAACGGGGATCTCTCACAGTTGGAATCTACGCGTCTGATCACGGTGTGGAAACATGTCACTGTTTCTCAGGAGGGAAAAAAAGCATGTGGTGGCGTGATGAAGACCAGGCCCAAATCCTCAGGCTCAGCCCACCCCAAGCTGGGCCCGTTCCGGGGCCGGGCAAAATGCCAGCCCATATCTTTTTTATTACTACAAATAGGAAGGAAGTAAGTCAAAAACATTTTAGGAAGGACTTTTTGAAGACAAAAAGGAGCCTCCAGCTTCTCAAGAAAACTCGGAGGCCTGCA
>JAABNX020000090.1:10893805-10918500 GCA_015163995.2 Mormyrus lacerda | reverse complement strand
CCCCCCGGGAGTCTACGGCCATTTCCAGTGCTGTGTGCGTGTACCGTTTCGCCAAACTGAGGACAGTGAGGTTTGCGATGAGATTGAGATGGCTGGTTTGCTCGATCACAGCGTTCCCTGTGTCTGATCTTGGCTGTGCCCCGGGATGTCTGTGCCCCGGGATGTCTGTGCCCCGGGATGTCCAGCGGGACACAGGATTTTTTTTATTGCGGTAACACTGTGTCACCTTGTCGTTCGCCCTGTCAGATTGCCGCTGATATTCTGTGGGGTCTTGTCTGTGATCTTCAGTTGAAGACATTTTGTTTTCATATTTGCAGTTTTCACTCTGTACTTTTCCGCTCGTCCATTCTGACGCATTCACACTCATTTCTTTCAGTGATGCTGTTATGTCTCCAGAGCCTGTTCAGTACGCTTCAGACAGCCCCTGTGCAGATTCACATTGATTCATGTGGCACCCTAAGCAACTAGCTATGTGTTGTTCTACAAACCTCTGCAGATTTGAATTTTAGCAATGATACAATCAAGAATGAAAATTCCTGTTGGGGTTGTGCTCTAAGACAGAGCAAGAGTGTAGATACCAGAAAATAACTGAAGTAGACTGAAATAAATGCGTTTAAGCATTGACTCCACAGCAGTCATCTGAAGGGCTTTGTATGGAACCAGTCATATGTATATGTTCACATAGACACACACAGTTGTGACTACTGTACATTTTTAGGTTTCCTTAACTGGCATGATTTCCAATATTATTACTGCGATTAATCGATATGATTAGGGATTTTGCTTTGCCCGTATGCATTTAATTACGAACCTAATTCTATTGCAGGTAAATAAAATGTTTGGGCACAGACTAAAATAAAACGGCTGTTTATGGAGGATTGTTGTGTTATGACCTCATGACTTTTATAAGGAGATTATATAAGGCGTTAACAATGGTTCCCCCTCAAAACTGCACAGCGATCCTAGCAGTGAACAATATTGTGTAATTCGCTGGCAACTGAAACATTGCGGCTGTTTCAGCTATGTTCCGGCACGGCAACGTACTTCATTGTGTATATGAAATGACAGTATTATACTCTGGATTGTGTGGACGTCTATTTAGAAACCTGTCAGGTAGCTTATTGTGCGTTGGGCTAATCTGGTTTGTTGGCGTTTAAAATAATCACCTGACCCCGCGGATAGATCTATAGCTATCCGGTTACATCCAAGGGGGCTTCATCTTTCAGTTTGCCCTGAATTAATGTGTCACTATGCAGTAGGGCCATCTTTCTGATCAAAGGGCCGCATCAGATTTTTCTTCAAGGTCAGAGATCCGGAACGATTTTCAATAACAAAACAGCATTTCATGGACGTTAATGAATTAAGCATAATCTTCAATGTAGGCATCAGTTAATAAACTTTTTTTGAGCTCGCAGACTGTTTTGACTGTCTTTGTGTGGGGGGGGTGTTATGGTGAGTTATGTGTGTGTGAAAGTTAGTGGTTCTGATTTAGTATTTTTGTACTTCAAACCACATTAAGCCTTCTGGCGTTAACCATATTGGTATATGGTACATTATTGGCTGGGTCCGGATCGATTTGCGGTTCGGTCCAGATTTTGAGGCCCTGTGCTATAAGTGGTGGTGATGATAATTGTGGCCAGTGGAAGAGTTTGCATCTGTTTGGACCAAGCCAAACAACCTCCGACTTAAATATTTAAGTCATGCATGTGAACAGAATGGTCTGGCCACATTCTTTGACTGTTTCACTTAGCCGACCAGCCGACGGAGGTGACGTGAACAGAATGGCCCCCCCCCCCCACCCAGCGATTCGTGAGCATGGGTGGTCTGTCGGGCCTGAAATTTATACCAGACGTTTTCATTGTACTAGCAGCACTCTGCCAGTTTAATGTCAGGACATAAGGGTGAAATGTAAAGGTCGGAATACCCATTCGTTTGTTCCTGATTGTGCTTCTTCTGCAGTCGCAGTTACAACCGGGGGTGAATCTAAGATTTGGCTTGGCAACCCGGCAGGGTTGCCATGTTCAATCCGAACAAATACAGGATGCCTAATTTGCCATGAGTGGGTGGGTCCTGACTATGTACAAAATATGCACCAAAATAGGGGCCACACTTGCCTGTGGTGGCAACACAAGTAGCAGTCCCAGTGAAAGTCCAGCCTTTAGGCCAGGGATGGGCAACTTCATCCTTAAAGGGCCGGTGCGTATGCAGGTTTTTGAGAGAACCTTTAGGTCAGCTGCTCAAACCCAGGTGTGAGGACTCTTCAGCCAATCGGTCCTCTAATTGGTGATCTCATTGGGGAGTTGCAGCAAAAACCCGCATACTCACCGGCCTTTTCTGGGTAAGATTGGCCACCCCTGCTCTATAACAGCACCAGTATGCTTTCATCTGTGGGCTAATCTTGGGTACCTTTTGCTGCTTTGGTTAATCTCTCCAGTCCCACCCCAATTCTGTGACTTTGTGCAAAATATACCTACTGTGGTTTGAGGGCTTCAGTTTCACGTGTTATATGGTCAGTTCCCCAGAAGGGGGTGCTAATTAGCCTCCGTAGACTCTGGTCCCCACAATTGAAATATTCATCCCAGCAAAGGCCCTCAGAAGTGAACAGGAGTTTTTAGCTGACTAAGTGTGTCTAAAGTGAGGTTTTTTCAGTTTACGTTGGCTGCGAACTCCTGCATGACAGTTAGTGCAGTGGTTAGCCTACACTCCTTCGGTTCCGTTTGCTGGTGCAGCTGTGGCCTGCTGGCTGATTTACATAACCACAACGTTCAGACTGTTTGGGTATATCTCGCTGGGTTGGGTCAATGCAAACTTTGTGCCTTTGCTGCACATCCTGCTGGTCTCTGTAGGTTTATGCCATGAAGACATCAAGTGTGATTTTTGCGTTACATTTAGAGAAGCACTAAGGCCTCATTTTGGCTCCAAAAAAATAAATATGACCTCCATATCTGCGACCTTGCCAATATTTTTGCATTCTTCTTTTATTGTGTTTTGAAGGTGTGTTACTTGCATTCTCATATTGTGTTACTTGGGTTTGTGGATTGTGTTTCCACAAATCTAAGAATTCAGTATTAAACTTATCCAGTTTGCAGTTCTGACATCCATACTTCTCATTCTTTTCTACAGTTAACTAGGAGCTCTCCAGTAATGGATGACTTAATGGGCCCGGAATGTTCCTCAGGATTAATCGCTTCCCAGTGGTTTCGCCTACTGGTCAGAGGTAAGAGTTATTCTGGCATATACTGCATTGATCTGATTCCCAAGTACTAAATCCAGATGATGGTGTAGTTTGTACAAACATCAGCTGTTTCTCTGTGTTCAGATGGTAGAAGTAGATATTGGTCATCTCTGTGAGACCGAAATTTTTGTGACTTAATCATGAGTAACATTCACAGCTCCAGGCATTTAAAAACGCCTGACCAGAGTCAGTCAGGACCAAAAAATGTGTTTGCCCACTCATCAGGTATAATTATAGGCAGATTTAAAAGCATTTCTTGATGTTGATACAGTTGTTGCTGTTTGTATGCACATTTGGGGAGAAATGTAATTCAATTCCCAGCATTTAAGAGGTTCTGCAAGCTGTGCGTGAAGGAAAGATGTAATGTTCGTTTGGCCAGAAATTGTTTTTGTCTTCTAAATCTAAGAAATCTCTGTATGCTTTTTGGAGCGGTTCAGATCTTACCCCATTCTGTGTAATTATTTATATATTCTCTCCATGTCATTCATTTCACTAATTGGTGTATTTGAATTCAAGGCTCTCAGGTTTCATCAAAAGTTTGGAGTGAGATTACATTAGGGGCGAAGCGTGTGTCTCACGGTCAGCGCGTGACGCTCGAGAGCCCCGCCCACTGCATTCATCGGATCTTGCCTTTACTCTTCCGCCTTGTCTGCACGCCATCCATGTAATAACATGCTTGCGACGGGATCACATGCAACTGTGCGTGTATGTACATGCATGCACACCCTGAAATGGACTGGCATTCCATGCATTGTGTTTTGTTTTCTAGCGATAGGTCCCAGGTTTCCTACAACCCTGAACTTGACAATGGTTAGATTGAGGGTCAGTATTTTGCATCTCCATAACTTGGAGGGAGGTTGTTATTTTGTGGAATTGGACTATGGTTGTTCAGGTTTCAGTTCTAATGATTTGCACGTGTTATCAAACGCAGGCGACTAGTGGTCTTTTTTTTTTTACCTGCATTATTGACCATTTCTCTTCAGTTTTGAAATCGTCCGGGGGGTGGGGTGTAATGCTAAACTGTACCAGATGAGGGAGACATTTCCGAACATTGCGACGCCGGATGGACACAAACCCTTCAAGATTGAATTTGTTGCTGTAAATCTGCAGAAATGTTTTCCTGTTGCTGTCCTCCTCCATAATAGGCGTCTACTAGCTGATATTGAGACGGCACGTTTTTAATGTAGTATTTAGTGAGCTCGTGAATTCGTGAGTGACCCATGCCTAGGCATGTGCAAGAATTGGAAATTTCATAACTTATAATTACATATACCAACTTATCTCCTATGATTAGTGTATTACATCGCATTGCTCATAATTTAGGATGTTTGGAAATCACTTGTCAGATCGTAAGAAAATGAATAATTCCGAGAAAGTAGATTAAGGCAAAGTGAGACCTGCGTCTGCACCACCAGGATGAAACTTGCAGGTATGAATAAATGGGGTGACGGTCTGGGGTGCATGTTTATGATGAGCGCGGCGCGCATCCTCACGAGCTCTTTCGGACGGGTGGAGGGGGCGTCTTTCGCCGCGCGTGCGACAGTGCGGGGAGCGCCCCCCTCCCCCCCTCCGACGCGAGCGCGCACGCGCTTGGGGCCGTGCGGGAATGGCTGCCGGCTGGTCTGGGGGTTGGGCCGCTCCTAGCGAACGGAGAGTTAAAGAGTTTTTAATGTCCGCCATGTTGGCCATGGCGTATTGAACCAGGGAGAGAGGGGAACGACTGTAAAAAAAAAAAAAAGAGAGACCGAAAGAGAGCGACCAAGATCCGGGCCTTTCGGGCTCCTCTCGCATCGCCGTTTACGTGTGTGTATATTTACCAGTCGAACAAGTGACTGTCGGAGATCGCCACAGACCCATCCATGAGAACTCTAACTGGGACAGTTGTGAATTATAGGGGATCGGATAGATTTATTCTGCATCTCGAATTATAAAAAATGAGTAAATTGTCGTTTCGGGCACGGGCGCTGGACGCTTCCAAGCCTCTACCCGTCTTCCGCTGCGAGGACTTACCCGACCTGCACGAATATGCCTCAATTAACCGGGCAGTGCCGCAGATGCCGACTGGGATGGAGAAAGAGGAGGAATCGGTACGTTACACGGTTACAAAAAACCTACAGTTTGCAGTATAGCCCGATTTTCGCATTATCGGGGGCGCCCCTCTCTTGTCTGCGCAAGTTTGCACAAAATGGCCGCCGTTTCTCCTTCTCGCAGAAAGGCGCTATTTCGCCGCCCAGAAGCCGACCCGGGTCGGCTTAGCGGTCATTTTCCGAGAGAATGAGGCGTACTGGTTCCGAAATGCGTGCTTGGTGCCGGTTGTCGCGGTCCATTTCGCTTGGAAACGGTTTACAAAGTACAAAGGGATCACGTGACCACGCCGAAATCCGCCATTTTGTTCGAGACTCGCTTTCCCCCCCTTTGGGTGGGCCGTGCGGCGACGCCGGCGGCGGACGCTCGGTGGCGCCAGAGAGCCGGCGTACAGTCCGCGCGGCTGGGCCGGTCCTCGGCCGAGTGACAGCTAGCGTGCGCGGCCGCGAGCCCGTCCGGGGGCTGCTTGCCGAGTGACTAACCGCCTCGCCGGGCTGCTGCTACCCAGTATAACGATATGCAGCCATTGGATAACCGAGTCTGCGTGTTTTAAAGGTGCGGAGATACTGGGAAATGCCGGGGTCTGTGCTGGCCTCGGTTCTCCCACAGTCGCTGTTTCCGTTTTGTTACCTGAAGGTTTTGTAATAAGTGTATAGATGAGGCGCTCATGCGTTTCTCATTTGTGAGCAAATCTCTCCAGATTATCAGTGATCACATTATCAGTATGTTAGTAATTTTCGTCACTCCATGGTGATGAGAGGTACGGTTACACCCACCCCTTTCCTTTTTATGGTGGCGATCCCGAAGCGGTTGGCTGGTCGCTGTTCCCCCGTAAGCTTAAGCGCTGGCGGCCCGTCCGCTCACCGTCTGCAGCCCGCTTAGAGTAAGTCCCCGTATCGGCGGGTGTGCCGGTGGCCGGGCCTTTGGAACCCTCTTACTGCCGTTTGCTGTAACCTCTCTGGCGTCCCTAAACGGGCTTATATCTCAGGCATCAAATACATCCTCGGCCATTGAACACCGACAGCTGTTATTGATGTGATACCAGTCTCACTTTTGCGCTAACGAGTGGTGCTTTTTGTATGTTTAAAAAACATCCAGTATCACTTACTGTTAGTCGCAGTGCTAAACTAGAGATTGCCCACAATTATTGCTTATACTTTATAAATGTGGCTGCATGCGGATGAGTCCATTGAAAATTTCCATTAGAATTTGATCATTTTCTCATCGTGCCTGTGTGTGCAGTGTTTCTGGCAAGCTATAGCGAGGTCCGGTATTTTCCAACTGCCAACCGTAAAACATGCGCATCGGACTTTATCAGTTTCCTATAAAGTGTGTAAAGTTATTTGATGGACCACACTGTGCGTTCACCACCTTGAGTCCATTCAGAAGTGGCGTTAGTTTCTTGTCCTTGTTAGTTCTGTGCTGCAGGAAACCCCTGTAAAGACTTTCTGCAGGAAAATGCAGTGTGTTACTTCGCCAGATTTTTCTTGTCCGATCAATGACTATGGAGTGCGGTGTGGGGTATAGAAATGTGTGGCATTCTAGAGGGAGTCTTTAAAAATGCTGGTGACTGTGTAGTCTGCGGACTTCAGGGTATGGCATAAAGACGCTGTTATCTGTTTCCGCCTGGACTGGCTGTTCAGTTTTGGTGATACTCATTTAAAAAGGGCAGCTTAATGATGGGGAAAAGACAGGGTAATCAAAAGCCATATGTTGTCGAACAGTAGCTGATAATACAGGCACATGTATTACAAAAGGATTTAAAATTTGAATTTGGACCAGGGTAAGCCATAGTTTTAATTAAGAAGCACAAATATTAGTGCGTTTAGTCCCTGTATTCGTGCTTGTGTAATTGGTTGGTGTAGTGTTGCATTTTGGAAGCGAAATGGGGGGATTCGTTCATGTGTGTAAGTTCTAGACACACTTTGTTCTCATGTGTGCTACAGCAGTCTGGTTTATCGTGATGTGCATTTGTGTTGCCGTGGAGCCTTTTAACGATCTCTCGCTTGACACTCATGTCCACCGCCGTAAATGGAATATGGGGGCACTTGTGTGAGCCCCAAGCGTGTAGGGTTTGGGTGCCTTGAGAGTGGGGTCCCACCGAACAGCTTTCCGTTTCATGCCCACGTGGCTGTTATGTAAGTGGACTTCCTCATCCGGGTGCATGAGAGGTCAGTCTGGTGGACCAGGCGGCTGCCAACGGGACGGTAGTAAAGTCGGTAGCGATGGTGGGGTGTATGTGCAGGTATGTGTGTCTTCGGATTGAATTGGCAGGTTTTTGCGTGTGGACCTACCTGATAATATCCTATCTACTAAGTATTCTGCCATAATCAGGGTAGGGATGGCTACATTTCGCTTTGGTAGAAGCGTTTCATAAGGACCAATAAGGTCCCGTATTTCTTGGAAACCTGGTACCAAGAAATGAGTTTTGTTGTGTTTGTGAGATGTGAAGTGCCTGTGCTGCTTGGTGTCCTGCCACATCGCCGGTTTAGCCTGTGAGTCACAGACAGGGTAATAATTATTTATGAGTGTGTTTGGTCTGTGTCGTGCCAACGCTGTGACTATCCTCACGTTTAAGGACCGCGCACTATGAATAGATTCGTTGAGTGTTTTTTACGGCCTGGTTTTGCGCAGAACTTAATAGTGCCAAATGCTTTCTTGGGCTTTTTAATATCTCTGAGCGTGGACTAATTAATTCAAATGGCACTGCACTATTCGCAGCCCTAGGGTGTTCACTTAAATATTAGCGGTTTTATATTTGGTTAAAGGAGAGGCTGCCTGCAACTTGCATTGTCCCGGATGCATGTACCTTGATTTTCTTTCCCGCGATCTTTGAAGCGCGGCAGATTGACAGCTTGTAGTTTGTTTGTTTGGATTTGTGTGTCCAGTGTAATGTGTTTTGAAGTTCTGGTGGCAAAGTAAGTCGACTTGATTCTGCCAGACACATCGGTTCAGCATAATTTTGAAACAGGAGGTAAGCTATTTATTGGGCAGATTGTTGCGGCGATACTGGCGGCGCGGAAGAAAATGTTTTTGAAATTGGTTGTGTAAGTCCGGCTCTCTCTCAGCGTCGTCAGCGGATGCTTTGAAAGAGGTATTTTTCACGTTTTAGTTGGTCTCCAGTGACTTCTTAAAGCGCCAGTCCATTAGCTTCCCGCAAAGAAACGTTTTGTTTATCAGTTTCCCAGTTGTCAATAAAACAACGTTCTCCAGCCTTAGACTCTTCATGACCATGCCACCTTCGAATGGCAGGAGTGCATTGTCAATGCATGTGAATGGAGTTTGGTGTTTCCACAGATGGAGTAGAGGTGTGCGTGAGGTGCGGTGCATGGTCTATCCCAGTTTTTTTTTTTTTGAGAAAAATCCGATAGTACTTTATTAACCATGATGCCATGTAACTTGTTCTATTTTTAGCCCTGGCGCATGGGATTACTTTAGGGGCAGAGCTCAGCTTCAGTTTGTTGACATGCCAGTGGGGGAGGGGGGTCAGGTCCAGCACCCACACATGTTGACACTGTGCTGAGTCACCTGCATGCATGCTTAAATTAGCGGGAGTAGTGTGATACCCCTGGGCCCGCTGCACCTGAATTTAGAGACTCTCAGCCGGGGCTGTGTCTCCTCTGATGGGGGCAGAGGTGATAACAGCCCTTAAGATGAGTTGTTTACTTAGTTTTTTCCCCGACATTTGCAAAGTAATCTGTATTCTTTGCGCTCATTCTGCCACATTGCAGTCTCCACCTTTTTAACACCTCTCCTTTATTTTGTATGGTGTGGTAGAATGTTTTGCTTCTCTTGGGGCTGGGATCAGTTTTAATACCTGTACTTTTAACTGGGTTAATAAAATTGTTTGTTTTAAGTTGGTGGAGCAATTTACGTTTGTAATTATGCCAGTTGCCATCTGTTTCCACACCATTTATTAAATTGCACTAGTCCCTTAAAACTGGTGTGTCTGTGCTTCAGTAAGTGGTACTGGGCTTCTCTGCCTCCATGTCCGATTTGTTATTGCGAGGCTACGTCTGTGATGTTACCTGTGGAGGAGAGCCCCACACCATAACATTAATAACAAAAGTCGTTCCTCCCCAGACAATTGAAAGTTGTTTTTTTGAAAGGTTCAGCCTCTGAAGTCCTTGAGCATCTATTTCAAATCCTCTAATATGCTCGTTATTGTATTCCCTGTGACTTAAATTATCCTTGAAACAGAAAATGAGGCTAATTTTATCACGTGAGTATATATTTTAAGTGCTGTTCTCTTTAAATAAGACTATTCTTGTCTGGTAGACTTTCTGTAGGAGTGAATTTGTTTAGGTGGCACAGGGTTGTTTTGATGTCTGTCTCTTGACTTATCTCGAAAGTTTATGACGCTTCTGTGTGTTCAGAGCATTCTCAGATGTGAGAAAGTTGACTCCCTTGGCCGCTCTTGGTACTGTTGTGGAATCGGGTGCTGGTTCTGTCACGGATGACGTATTTGAGGGTGATTTGTTTCCCGCTGGTCACGTGCATCTGTGTGCCGTTGTGTAGTCAGCCTGTGAGATCCCTCCTCTTTAAGCTGCTTCAGCTGCTTTGCTTGTAACAAGGTGCTTAGACTTGCCGATGCCCAGTGGGGGTTGGGCAGCCAGTTGACCTAGCACCCCCAGAGGTTTTCTTTTTTCCCCTTACTTGGGAGTTCTTGGTTCCTCTCCCCCATTGTCACAGGCTTTCTCTTTTTCTTTCTCTTCTCTTTCATTTCTTTGTCTTCCCTTTCCCCTCCTTTTGTATTATTCGTTTTTTAATGATGTTGTATCGTAACACACCCATGTAAAGCACTTTGGGGTGATACTGTTGTGAAAGGCGCTGTATAAAACCGAACTGAAGACGGCAGGCGTATCCCAGTCTTCTGAACTGTTTGACATCATTAATGTTTCTGAATTTACGGGGTTTTATCTGGGAGCGGTGTGGTGTTGAACCACTTTTCTGTGGCCTCCATTCCCTTCCCCATTCTTTGCTTACTAATACTTTGTAGGAAATGCGTCTTGTTTGAGTTGGTGACTGGTTAGTTTTGGTCCCCTTTTGGGGTGTGTCTGGGCATTTTCTCATAATTATAATTCATTGCAGAACTGTAAAGAGAAATGCTTTTCTCGTTCCCGACTGTTACTTTTCCTATAGTGGTGCCTGTGCGTTTTCAGCAGGATTAGATATAATTCCCTGTTATTTACTGAAGGCCACTATTCATCCAGTTGGGTCAGTGGAAAATAGGGGCAGTGGGTCAAGAAGGGGGTCTGAACTGAGCTGGTGGCTTTTCATGGCTACTCCCTCATACACTGAGAATACTGGCTCATGTACCAGTGTGTTGCAATGTACTGGTATGCTAACTAACGTAAGGTTATACTATGCTGGTAGTAATATAATGCTGGTATATTCTGTAATATGTAACTACCAGTAGAAACCATTCTAAAAATCCAATACATCTCATAAAAGGTGTATTAAATTGCTGCTGTTTCTGCAGACTGGAACTGCTGTGTGGAGTGAACATTATCTGACTTGAAAGCCTCTTAACTACAATGGTGTATTGTATTGATATAGATTTACTTCACACTGCCACTTGAATGTTGACCTCCTTGCCTGCAAACGGTGGCACTGCCCTCCATATCGTCTGGTTCACCTCGGCATTCCCCTTATCATGGCCTAGCCCTGACCCCTTGCTCTGGAAGATGTCATCGGTCTCCATGTTGTCAATCCCTGTTGTATTTCTGTCTTGTCAGATGCAAACAAGCCGAAGTTCTGCTCGTGATCTTGCAGTTGATCATCAGTCAGTCACATCACACATGAATATCGTGAGGCTGGTTTTATCTCTTTGTGTCAGCTTCCTCCTGAGGGTGATGCTCTAAAGAATGACCAGTTTCACACAGCGCTTAGCAGGTGCTCTTACAGTGGCTGACTGGTGGCCAGTGTGGGCGTGAGGGTTGTTAGTGATTAGCTGCTGCGTTAGTCTAGTTTATCATTTTGGTGGGTTTGGACCGCAAACTTAATTTTTAAATCTTGCACACCTCTTGAACCCCCGTGCCTCCTACAAACTTCTGAGCAGCCAGAAGTAAGAACCATAATGTTGCAAAATTTCGATTTACTTTAGGCTAATGCCGTAGCATCATTGATATGTGAACTCTGCACTGTTCAGGCAGAGTTTTTCCCTCCTTTTTCTAGCCAGTAATATTGCATTTTGTCACCACATAAGCATTTATCCTGTAGAGCTCTGGGCTTCACCCTCACACTTGAGCAGTCTGTTGATTGGTATGCACATGCTCACTAATGTTTCCCCACTGTCCCGGACCTGCTCTCTATATGGGATCTCTGGTGTTTCCTCCTGACTATGGATGTCTGCCAGGCGGCTGGACCGTGCCGCCTCTAAACCGCGTCTCACAGGAAGTCTTTCGGCACTGGCTCTCCCGGAAGCCAGAGTTTACCCTGCCTTCTCCGAACTCGCTGTGACTTTTAACCTGCAGTCCCTCATTTGGACTGATTCCTGCTCCGCTGCCATTCCTGTTCCCTATGTGATCATGTTTAATTTAGCGCTGCTCCTGTTCTATACATGGGAGCATCGTTAATTGCACACAATCGTCAACCTTACAGGAACTGAGCTGTTTTTATAATGTTCCCTTCCTATTTCAATTATTTCATAGAAATTAACTATACAAGCATGTGGTTTCTACAGTCTGGACTGGTCACATCCATGACATAATGTCCTATCCAGAAAGCATTCCCCCCCCGATCTGTAGTTGTTCAGCTCTTTAGTGCTTTGTGCAGCCTATTTGAAATATACAATTCATACAAAATATCTTCCTTAAGTATGCTATTTAATATTAGGTCTATAAGTCTGATAAAATGTTGTTTGGTATATTCAGACCAAAAGGTGAAAGGAGATGTAATTTGAGTCTTTGATGCAAAGCTTGTCTATGCTGAGGCATTTTGTCTGCCAGTAAGAATCAAAATGCAGCGTCCTTAATGATGGAATTACCCGTAAAATACGGCATCTCAGGTTGAGATTTGTGTTAAGGGTTTTTGACCGTTGCAACTCATCCTTATGGACCAGAGTTGGTTTGCTGCAAAGCATTATGGGGTAATATTGTGCTGGAAATATGGGATGGTTACCATGGCACCAACTGTCCTGCCTCTGCCCATGTGCCATCCAGTACCTCGCAGGTGGGGAATTGGGGTTGCCTATAAATAGTTATGTTTCCCTCTGATTTCTCTGGTGTCCTGAAACACTCCGTCTACATCCTATTTGTTCAGTGTTTATATCCACATTTTCTCAAAATGGCTTTACATTAAAATCATAGTTTAGAAGTTTAAAAAGCTGGTTGCTCTTTCTAATTTAGTTCTGTCCGTCTCACCTGAAGTCCCAGCAGGAGACTGGCCGTTTGAATGCTGTGAATGAGTTAGTGGATCTACCTTGAGCTCAAAGCAGCCGCTGTCCTCCGTTGACACCATTTGTGTTGGTGAAGTCTAGTCCGGACGCCCCCCCCGTGAATATCTGTTACGGGCAGCCTTGTTCGCTACCCTGAAATACTCCCTACTGGCGACACCCATGCTCACCTGGCCCAGGCACAAGCCAGCAGCCTCAGGAGTGTTCATCTTAAGTGAACAATCGCTGCATTCAGCATCGCCGGTTCGGCCAGCCGGAGTGCGCTGTTTATTTCCACTTTGCCCTAGATTATCATGACACGACGCCATAAAACCTTCCCGTCAAGTCCCTAAGGCTCCCAAGCAGAGTTGTTGCCATCGGGCTGTACTGCGGAAGCACCGTCTCCGAAGCCGCGGTCCGCCCACGCGGTTCAGAGCTCTAATTTCCCAGAAGGTCCCTGGTAGTATGGTGATGGACTTGCGCGTGTCTGTTGTGACCACAGAGCAGTCGTGCCAGATGTATATTCCCACAGATCAGGTTTTCATTTTTTTCTGCCTAGCCAGTGTATGTGTGCCTGTCAGGTGTATTACAGACAGTGTCTGTGTGTACATATACGTTCAAGCTCTGAGGTACCGCTGTAATCTGTTCAGAACGCTGGTTTGAATCCTAAAAAGTTTGATCTAATTTTCCCCATACGAAATAATGGAAAACCAATTAATTGGTTCCCGGCCCCAAAAAATGACGCCTAAATGTTTTTGGTTTTTTTTTTCTTTTTTTAAGCATCTAAAACATGAACAGGACAAAACCAGAGCATCTTTTTTTTCTTAATGGCTTCCAAAATGATGATGAATGTACCCCAGCACTACCCCTTTTCTGCCCCGACCTTCCGCTCCTTCCGTGTGCCACGCCCCCTCGTTCACACGGGGATTCCACACAAGGTTATCAGCCATTCTTGGTTGTTGTCATTAGTCTTCTGTGTTTCGTCCGCGTTTCAGTTTGTTTCCTCAGTCCGGTCATTGTGGTGTTCTGTCGTTTCTCGATTAAACCCCGTGTTTCCCGATCACTTGAGCCCTGTCCCTGCTTCCCCGGTCCCGGCTCGGCAGATTGTGACGACCCCAAGCCATACCCCAACACTGCGCCTACACTAGACTATGCCATGCGGCCTATTGTTTATTTTACAGAGTATTGTTACTCTGTATTTGTTAATTTGTTCGCAAATCGCAAACTTTTAGGCTGTAACATTTGTACAACTTTTGCATAACTTTTTGGTGAGTGATGGCTACCAAAATGATATAGCGGTAGATTTATACCTGATAGTGCTTATGAACTATTTATTTGAAATACTGTATCGCCGACAAACAATGCTCTCAGCGAATGCGAGGCTGAAGCGTTACCCTTTGTTTCCGCTGAGAGACTTGCAGTGTGACTCATTTCCCCACGTGTACAAGATCTTAGGTCGGCGTTCACAGTTTGACTAATGAGAATCAGATCAAGTTCTAGGTAATTTTTTTTTCTAACTGGTTGGTTCGACTTTTAAGAAATTCGAGTTCTAATGAGTTTGAGAACTGAGGTACGGCTATATGATGTATAACATAAAACCTTGAACGTTGGTATTTGCAGGCATCAAATAAATGAATGCTGAGGCTTTCGAGCTGTTTCACAACAGTCCTGGGCTTGTTGATGTCCCAATGACTCTCAGCGGAGTCCCATTCCCCACTGTACTTCTGGAATTGGGCTCTTCGTTATGCTGAGGAATTGACACCCCGCGGCTCCCAGTCAGTTTCCCTTGGTCGCCCTTTAATCTCCAGGAGTTGTTGTTTATCTGCCGTTTTTAATATTTTCACAGATAAGGTTTGAACATTTTGTGCTTCACGTGCATAGGGGCTTCATATTTAATTCTGCTGTTTGGCGTGCAGGTGAGCCTCTGTCACTGGTTTCTTGGAGCCAGGCACACTAAATTTCTTCCAGTTTAGTCTCATTGGCAGAAGTCAGTTTGATTCCTTCTGTAAAGTACAACTCATAACCCTTTGACGATGCACTACGGAAAATATATTTTGGAATTCATCAAGACAGTTTATTTAAATGAGCATTAATTTCGGCATCCTTGATTAAATGCCAAATCGTCAGTGCGGTTATTTTAAAAAGACTTTCCCTTGCATGTAAATGTCAGATTTAACCGATTAGCTACAGTAATAGTATTTCTGTTATGTTGTGGCCTTGCTTGTTCTCAGCTGGGTTTGTAGCTGTTATTTTTTTCGATATTCATTGTTTTGGAGGGGGAGAAATTGGACCAGTTTTATGCTTGAGAGACTCCATGGAATCCTGTGTTTCTTGGTCAGTCTTGAGATGGGCATGTGATGAAACCAGGCATGGGGGTTGATGGCTGGGCCGATTTTATTTATTTATTTTTTTAATTAAATGGATTATATCACAGCAAAGTGCAGCAGTTTTTTTTGTGAAGAAAAGCATGTGGTTCTGAGGTGTGTTGTGTTGCCGTTTTGCACGTGAACATTTTCTGCAGTCAGATATCATATGGAGCTTCTTGTTGCGCGGCAGAGCCCTTTAGTGCGTCTTTCCTGAGCTCCGCTCCTTTTTTGCTCGTGTAACGTGGCACGGCTGTCTCTGCTGTTGTCCACCAGGGCTTGGGTGTGTCGTGGATCAGAGCTGTGAAAGAGCAAACGCACCACATGCGCGATACTGTTCCTGCCAAACGTGCACTGGCTGCGGCTTGAATGCCTGTAGGGCCTCAGCTGGTCAGGTCGTGTTGGTAAAGTCACTCTTGTTCTAAGTGTAGAGTTTCATCAGGGCCTTGTCTATTGAGAATTTGCTCACGGTGGAACCCCAATCTGTTACCTTTCAAGCGGTGTGCTGAAACAGGATTGTGTAAAACACCCAGTGAGGAAGGTGGCGATAGCCTGCAGAGGGCACCTTGGACTGAGGGGTAATGACCGCAGGCGCGTGTACTCGACTGACTGGATAACAAAGCTTGTCATTCATGGCCTGGTTTACTTTGGAGCTGGGACGAAACATTGGATGACATCTTAATGAGTTTTTAAACCCTCAGCCAAGCACTGTAGTCTGTGGGGGGTGTCTTTGTTAGTGAGATCGTCCTGGTGGGAAAATCTGAGCAGATCAGGGCCCTGGTACTCCGTTTGCCTGAATTTGGCAGGTTTCCACTGGCATAGAGGAACCGACTTGTACCTGAGCAATCCAGATGGTGGTGATGGTCAGCTCCCGTTCGTCACGCTTTTGGCCCTGCGAGTAAAGCGTCGCCATGTCTGCGTGGTCACGGCCTGGGTATGGCCCATATATTTGATGCCGGAAAACTGTCAGTTTGCGATACGGATCAGTTCTTGGTGGCAGTGGAAAAGCACCAAATTAGTCACTTAGTGTTTGTCAATGTGGTCCTCAGCGACCCCGGGGCAGTCCGTGTTTTTGCTCCATCCCAGCTCCCCGCCAGACCGTTTGGGGATCCCCGAAGACCGCATTGAGGAATGCTGGCTTGGGGTATGGGCGGTAGTTTCACGTCGCAGTTGTAAGGAACATGCCCAATAATCACCAGGGTTTCAGATGACTGGTGAAACATTTGTCCAGATGCCAGCTTTTAGGAACTAAACGGATGTTTACTTACACTGACAATTTGGTAAGTAGATTAGTAATGCGTCTGAAATATTAATGAGGCATATTATGACACCCAACAGTTAGTAATCTGTGTAAATTCAGCGTATCCTTATGTTTCATAAATGTGTCAGACTTTACACCACAAAAATCACCACCGCGCCACCACATCTTTTTTACCTTGTTTATCCACAATATCTCCTCTTTTAAAAAGATGTCTGGTTGTTGAGCTGTCCCTTTCTTCAGCGCCTATTCAATGTGTATCACCTACATAGTTCACCAAAATAATAGTATATGGTGTGCTCCACTAACCAAATTTAATAAACCCAAAAATACAGCAAATTTATGCAGACTAACTTATGGGCGTTGTAATGCGCATCTCATTAACCTTTCAGACAAACCAGTAATCTACTTACCAAATTGTGGGCACAAGTAAACATCCTGTAAGATTCTGAAAAGTTGGATTCCGGACAAATGTTTCACCTGTCATCCAAAACCCTGGTGATTATTGCGCACGTGCCATATTATCATGGTTACGTTGCGATGCGATATTTTGCAGCCTTGCTTGGAATATATATCCGGGGGTACAAACGGTTGTCGTTCAGACTTGCCCCGCCCCCACCACCGCCCTCCCATCTAGCCTGCTCACCACTCTGTACTCTCGCCCCCCGCAGGAGCACCACCTTCAGAGGGCCATCTCCGCGCAGCAGGTGTACGGCGAGAAGCGGGACAGCATGGTGATACCCGTCCCCGAGGCAGAGAGCAACATCGCCTACTACGACACACTCTACCCCGGGGAGTTCCGGATGCCAAAGCAGCTCATTCACATACAGCGTGAGTAGAGCACAGTGCGATCTTGGTGGGTGGGCACCCGGGTCCCCCCCCCCCTCCCCCCCCAAAAGTGCTGTGAGTGAACGCTTCTGCTGTGGGGGGATGTCTGGCCCAGCGTCAGCTCCGGGGACAGGCTGGGAAGCATGCCTGTGCGTTCATGGTCGGGCAGTGGGTCTCTCGGAAGTGCAGAGCTTACGGTTCTGAGGTGCTCTCGGCTGCGTCGCATGTCGTCATGTTTGTGCAGCTTGGTAGTCGCGTTAGATGGTAGTCGTTCGTGTTTTTAATGTCACGTTCCTCTGCTCGCACGGCTTTTCTGTTCCTTGCCTCCCCAGTCATTTAGCCTGGGATACCCATACCCGCTGCTGTTCCTAGGGCCTTGACTCTACTTAAATGAGATTTCGAATGAAGTGGCGTTGACTATTTCTGCTGGGTGTCCAGAATTGGCTGAGCTACATGCTAACCCTTTTTCAATCGTCTATGGACAAGGTGTATTTGTGCATTGTGATAGATTCCTTAAAACAAATCTATTTCTCTTTCTTATGGTTCCTCGAGGGTATGCAGGATGTGACAAGTGGCTATGCATCGCTTTAGTTGCTGTAGACTACCTAATCTACTGGTAGGAAGTGATTCAGTTTAAGGCAACACGGTATGCTTAATGATGTGTGCCGTGGGCATTGAAGCTTTCTGGGAAATATTGGTAGTTTTTCACTCTCTTGGTGTGTTGTGTTGGGCTGCAGCTGGATTTTTCTGTAAGTTAAGGTAAGTAAATGTTCTAGCATCTGCTTCAACCTCCTTTGAGTTTTGCCTCATCAGGCTTTGACTTTGTGTGGTGGTCTGTGGAAATAATGCTGTGGCTGCTGGAAGTAGAACAAAACAGAGCTTTTGATGTGGGTTCATTATTGAGAATCGAAGCGTCTTTGAATCGCAGAGGTTACTTTCATCAAATGGCATCGAGTCATTACTAGGCTCGTAAATGGACGAGTCCTTGAGTTTTTGATTTGAACAAAAATGATATGGCTCATTTGCACTTGTTCTCTATTTTCTTAGTATTTCTGTATGAGAGAGAAAGATTGAGGCATTTGTGTCAGCAGAGGGTCTCCTTTTCTGTGTGAGACGGCGTACTGTCCTGGAGGAGAACGGCCCCCTGAATTGCTTGACCGTTCATCCCTCATCAGGTGCAGCGGCAGCTTGCTCACAGCAAGTGTAGAACATAAATGTTGGCAAATATCTGCCAGTTAGCTTTACGAGGAAAACTGGTGTTGGGGATATTTGTGACACTGAGTTCCCTCGTTGGTTTTCACCATCGGCCTGAGGACGCCTTTCCCAATCATGGCACTTTCAAACCAGCCACAAATTGGTATACCTCCATAGGCACTGGGTGTTTGGCTGTTATGAAGCACTCTAAAGACAATTTATTATTGACCTCACCTTGACTAGCAGAGAGTATTTCTCACCTCTGGCACTTTTGACATGTAAATTCATCTTTTTATGGCAGAATGCACTTTAGTGAAGATTTTGGAAGAATGACTGAAAGGTTTAGTAATCAGATACCAAATCCCCGAAGCTTTACAATCGCTGCTTTTAGGCGCTGCGGGATCTTTTGGGACCCCCATGTGTTCAGAGGAGAAACTGTACTGAAGTCTTAACACAGGACTTACAGTACAGTGTCTCCTTGGCCAGGCATGCCAGGTTGGCGGGGCTATAGATCAGATTGCTCCCATCCAAGATGTGCTTTGTCAGGTTTTTCCAGAGAGGTGCAGCTGTCAGTTGAGTTCGGGGGTTAATTCTCGGCCTGTGTGGGTCCTGTTGGTTGGCAGCAGTGACGCATGTGTCTCCGCCATTGTAACCTACTGAGTGCTGGAGGTATGAGCAGTCTACATAAATGTCTCATGGGGGGGGCTGTTCTCTCTGCGCTGCCTTTGCCTCAGTTTGCTTTGAAGTGTATGCTTTCTTTGGTGAAGTCTGTAAAGTGTGCCATACTCCTCCTGCTTGCCGTCTTCAACTCGCTGTTATTTTAAGCACAGTACCCATGTGAATTCTCATGCTTTTCATTAGCTGCAGCTCCCGAGTTGGAATTTATGTGGGTTTCTGTCTGTTCGTATGTGTTGACAACTCAAGTGATGAGTAAACAAGGCCTATTCCTGAAGCATGTACAGAAAAGTTTAGTGAGTGAATTTTAAGATTTATTGTTAGCTTATAATTAGTTGTGTTCATCAAACGTTCAATTTTACCTGGCGTGAGGTGCCCGGGCTGCTCCGTGTGGCTGGAGGTCAGTAACCATGGCTCCCCTCTTTCCCAATCCTCGCCCATGGTACAGCTTTCAGTCTGGATGCAGAGCAGCCGGACTACGACCTGGACACGGACGACGAGGTGTTTGTGAACAAGCTGAGGAAGAAGATGGAAATCCTCCCCCTGCAGTTTGAGGAGATGATTGACCGTCTGGAAAAGGGCAGCGGACAGCAGGTGACTGGCCTGATGCCCCCACCCACTGCCCGGCCTGATAATCACCCTTCACCACACTGAAGTGTCAGTGACTGCACCCTCTGTGTCACTGGAGTCCTGTTGGCCTCCGACCCACTTAATTCCTGATTGGACAGGAGTCCTTATGCCCTCTTCTGTTCAAGCCTTCCTGTAACGCTGCTCACTTGTAGATGTCAATCATCGTCCAGCTCAGTTTCCCCCCCGCAGACTAATCAAACGATCGGCTCATCCCAAAGGCCGGGCGCGACTAATCGATCTCTGTCTCTCCCCCAGCTGGTGACCCTGCAGGAGGCTAAGTTGCTTCTGAAGGAGGATGACGAGCTGATCCGCGAGGTGTTCGACTACTGGACGCGCAAGAGGAAGACCAGCAAGAGCGCCGCCCTCATCACCTCCGTCAAGCAGGAGAAGCGCGACGGCTCCAGCACCAATGACCCCTACGTGGCCTTCCGCCGGAGGACGGAGAAGATGCAGACGCGCAAGGTGCCTCGTCCAGAGGGCTTAGGGCGAGCATGTCACGCTGAAGGGCTCCTGCTCATTGGAGGCATGATGTGACGGTCCCAGATACCGATCCGGTCTTCGTCCGTGTCTGTAAGCGCTCGTGAAGCGGCCGCGCGGCGCCCACACTAACGCCGCTCCGTCCTCCGCAGAACCGCAAAAACGACGAGGCGTCTTACGAGAAGATGCTGAAGCTGCGGCGGGACTTGAGCCGGGCCGTCACCATCCTGGAGATGATCAAGCGCAGGGAGAAGAGCAAGCGGGAGCTGCTGCACCTCACGCTGGAGATCGTGGAGAAAAGGTGTGGGCGCGGGTTACGGGGAGGGGGGGCTCCTCCCTGTGCTTTGCTGAAGCTGACGGACATGTCTCCCCACTTTGAACCTCGAAGGTACACCATGGCCGACTTTGGCGGCGAGGTGATGGCGGAGCTCTTGGCACAACGTGCGCTCGTCAAGCCCACATACCCCGTGCCCCTCGTCCCACTGCTCAGGCATCAGGACCATGCCGAGTACAAGCCCAAGGTGAGCGCCCCCTGTTACCTGGCTGTGCTGTGAGCTGACCTCTGACCTTGACTCCTCCTGCTAAAAGGCCTCAGCATCTTTTTGTCGTTCAGGATTGTTCCTTTAAAATATCTGATGCTATTGTCGTGCTTATGTGAATGTGTTGGTGCGAGTGGGTGTCTGCTGTTTGCCACAGTTTTCTGCCCCCATTCTGAGAATTTTCGACCCCCCCCCCCAGCCTGAGAAGACCGAGGTGGTCCGAACCAAACGGAAGTACGAGAAGAGGCCCAAGGCCACGCCCCTATCGACCGCCACCTCATTGCAGCCCGGCCACTCAGGCCTGATGTCTTTCAACGCCAAGGACCTGAATCAGTACGACTTCCCCAGCTCTGACGACGAGCCCTTCACCCAGGTGGGTCAGCCAGGCTTGGGCAACATGCCTGTTTCTCCAGTCACCGCATTAGATTTCCGCAGCTCTTTGTCGAACCTGCAGCCACGTGACCCAGTTTTCATCTTCTAGATGTTGTCGGGCTCGTCAGAGACGGAGGAGGAGAATGACCCGGACGGACCCTTCGCCTTCCGCCGGAAGGCCGGCTGTCAGTACTACTCTGTGAGTGTCCCCTCGGTCCACGCACCCAGGGTCACTATCGGGTCTCAAGCACTAGTGCCTGATCCCTGACTGCTCACTCTTGCCCCCTGCAGGCTTGCTTGGAGCAGAGCGGCAGCTGGGCCTGGTGCAACCCCGCAGACGGCGGCCTGGGAGACGCACGCTACCGCTACAGCCTGACCACCCTGACAGTCCCCCACCGCTGCGTGGGGTTGGCACGGCGACGCTTCGGTCGGGGTGGCAGGTGGGTCCCTTTAAACTTAACTGCAGGGATGGCAGTTTTGATGGGGGGGAGGGGGGTCCGGTCCTCGCCGTGCCGGACTCTGAGATTTCAGCCTTCCAGGATTCCTTTTAAATAAGCCCTGCCTTGCAGATGTCAGCTGGACAGGAATGAAATAAATGCCAATGAGTGTTTAAAGTGAAATCCACCTCGTGAATTAGCGTACTCAGAATAGTGGCGACTGGAGCTGCTCCGGATAGACTCTCACTCTGTCTCTCTCTCTCTCTCCCTCCCCCCCCCCCCAGGGTCTTGCTGGACAGGGCGCACTCGGACCTGGACCACGTGTTCCATGCACTAGATCCGGACGCTACCCCCCTCACGCTCCAGCCTCTGGACAATACGATTGCCAGTACCTCAGAAACGAATACCTCGGACAGAGCGCCCCCCGCAGGCCTCCAGCAGGTCTTGTTGAACATTAAATCGTGCCGGTGGCGGTACTTCAGACCTCGGACAGCGAGGCAGGGTGGTGCGGACGGAGCAGACCCCTCCGGCCCTGGCAGGCAGTGCAGGGGTCGCATAGGCCCAGTCCAGCTGGGGGCACCAGCGAGCGGACCCGGAGCGCCCCCTGTCGCAAGTGAGTCCTGCCCTCCAGCCGCCTGGACGATGGGGGGGGGGGGAATCGCTTGTCAAATCCAGCTCCTCGAAAATCGTATTTTTCAGCCAGAAGTCGACACTCTCAAATGAGAGCAGAATTAGAATTGTAAAAAGGGGCCTGCAAACTGTAATTGAAAAATGTCTCCATGCATGAAATTTAAGTCATTACTCTTTCATTAACCCCCCCTTGAGCGAGTACACTCTTGTCGATGTCAGCAGAAACGGGTTTGTTTTGGGTGGGGGGAGGGGGGGGTTTCCGCACCCATCAGTCATCTCTCCCCCGGACGGCGCTGAAGCGTCCGCGCATGCAACGGGCCGCTTTGGCCGTGAGACAAATGATCTGCGGCCTTTTTATTTATAAACGTGTAAGACGCGCATGGTTATTCTGGGCAGGCGAGCAGCTGGAATGAGCTGGCGTAAACTCCGGCCCTGCCTGCAGGGGGCGTGTGTGTGTGCGTGTGAGATTCACATTGTTTTCATTCCTCGTGGGGAGTTGTCACACAGTGTCCCGGAAGTGCCATAGCCTCGCAGGCAGCCTGTAAGGCCTGTGCGTCGCTGAACATTGATAACATTGATGTCGGGGCATGTTTATCTAGGAAGGAGCTGGCTGTTACACGCCTAGCCATTCCTCGTGGCTCAGATCATTTGCTGAGGCTGCACTATTTATTTCCATAGTAAGCGTGGCACTTTTTCACTGTGAAAGACTCCCCCCCCCGAATTGACGTTGGTGAGCTTGGCACACTTTTAGCCGGACTCTGACCCCATCCCTTTCCCCTTGGCTCCCCTGCAGCATTCACCGTGGAACAGTACCAGCAGCACCAGGAGCAGCTAGCGCTGATGCAGAGGCAGCAGCTGGAGCAGACGCAGCTGCAGCTGCGGCAGGCGAGCGCCGAGCCTCCCAGCAGTAACATGCAGGTTAGATCCCTTCGCCTTGCCCTGTGAGATGGACACCAGGAGACCTCTGTCTGGATCAGGCACCCATGCCGGTCGATCCGCCAGCTGGGTCTTGCCTGCCAAAGCCCCAAAGCACGTCACCGCTTCACCTGATCCCTGATCAGTTAGGCCCCGAAGGCCGGGCACCATGGGAAATGTCTTCCAGCTTGGGGAGGCCCTTAGCCCCGCACCTGTCCACCGGTACTGCCCCTGTCTGTCATCCTGTGTGACGCCCCTCTCTGTCCTCTGAACAGGGATCGACGTCAAAAACCCTGGACTCAGCAAGTGCCCAGTTTGCGGTCTCTGCACTGGTGACCGCGGAGCAGCTGCTGGCGGCTAAGGCCAAAGATGAGACGGCACTCGGGCTCGGGGTCAACGGGGTTCTGCCGGGTCCTGGTGAGCGACCTGCCCGTTACCATGGAGCCGACGCGCTGCAAAGGCTCCGATGCACATTAGTCCGTAGACGATGCTGAGTGTAATTCCTGCCCGCTGACTTGCCGTTCCAGGGGTCTACAAGATGGCACACCATGCCGGAGGCTCTCCTGCCCCTCTGACTCCCACCGGCCAACCAGCTGCAGTTGCCGTGGCAACAACCACCACCACCATGATGGCCGGCCCAACCTTCCACCAGCCCCCGGCCAACAACGGCACGACGGTGACCCCCGGCCCCGCCGCCGCAACTCAGGTCCTGATCGGGAACAACATCCGCCTGAGCGTGCCCCCGCCAGGGGGCGCCCTGAGCCCCATCGCGACGCTCAACGCGCGCCACATATCCCGGACTATAAACGCCGTCCCGCCGTCCGCCTTAAAGCTGGCCGCCGCGGCCGGGAACTGCCAGATGCCCAAAGTCACCGCAGCATCATCCTTGGACATGGCACCCAGGTGAGCTGACGGAGGCCATGACTGTATGGGGAAGCGGTGATGATGATGATGATGGGACTGTAGAGACATTCCAGTATAACTTTAATCCGCCCCCTCAGGGAAAACCACGATCAAGAAAAGACCACCCTGAACAGTATAGCAGACAACACAGTGGCCATGGAGGTGACGTAGTGCGCAAGGAGCCGGGGGACGCGGGCCCTCTTCCGGGCACCGTGGCGACCGCGGCGGGATGGCACCACGCCCGTCTCCAAGGCAACCGTCGGGACTCTATTGCAATGCTCATCTCTCGTGCTTTTTCCATTTATTTGTTACTGTTAATAAGAGGCATCGACATCTGTAAATTATGAATATGGCAATTCTATGTACAGTTACCATGTATTTGTAATACACTTGTATATATGTTACTTGAATACAGAATTGTTCATTTGATGTTTTGCACTTGGGGGAGAAAAAAAAATTGGGAAAAAAATCGCAACTGGTTAAGTAAAAGGTGAGAGTGTAGCGAAGACGTCCTCACATCATGTGCATGGTGCAGAACCTGCTGTTTTATCTATTTATTGTGCCGTGTTTACAGTTTCTTTGTACACTGTACCCTCATTGGTTCCTGTGCTATAGTGAATGTGTTAGATAGCTATGGACTCCTTGGTATTTTGTATATTTGTGAACATACCCCCAGCCCCCGTCAGGGCGTCCGCTTGTTCTGTGTATCATGTGGAAATAAATGGTGACATACATACAGAATCGTAGGGGGGGGAGGGGGGGAGGGGTTAGGCATCGGA
>JAABNX020000090.1:10878392-10889849 GCA_015163995.2 Mormyrus lacerda | reverse complement strand
GGTATCAGCACCTTGCATTTTGTGCACAGTTGGTATCAGCACCTTGCATTTTGTGCACAGTTGATGTCAGCACCTTGTATTTTGTGCACAGTTGGTATCAGCACCTTACATTCAGCCTTCTGCCCACAAAATGTATCTGTTTTCATTTATTAAAATTAAGTCATTTTGTTCACAAAATGCATTTCATAAATAAAATTAATTCATGTTGTATATAAAATGCACGCCGTTAATGAAAGAAAATGTCCACAAAGTGACTTTCTTTCACTCACAAATTGCATTTTGTACACAGAATAAATTAATTTAGTTGATAATGCATTTTGTGAATGAAATTACTTTCTTTTTTAAAAGTGAAAACAGATACTTGTAGCCTTCTGTCCATCTAATGCATGGTGCTGATATTAATTCTGTTCGCAAAATGAAACATTCATTTTGATTTCTGTGCATGAATTGAAAGTGAAATTCTTTATACTTTCAAAATGAACAAAATGTGACGGCTTTGTCTTTCTAAGGATGAAATGTCTGAAACTTTGATCCATTCTAATGAATGACTGTAACCATCTGTATATAAGTTGGAACAGTCCCAGGCCCTCTTTATGGACCACATGCCGGGACTTTGGTGCCCAGCTCAGTGCCTGTTCCAATTTCCCTTTACCCCACTAAAGCTCAGGTATCTGTGGCTGTGTTTGTTCCCCTTCCTCAAGTTGTGAAACCTCAAAAATAAGCAAAAAAGAAGCCTCCCGCTCCCCATTCCTGAGACCTCGAATCCAAATCCAGGCCTTGTTTTCAGTTCTCCCCGCTAGTTAGTTTAATAATTACTGATACTGATTGGTCAGAAGCTTCACACCCGGCTCGCAGGTAAAGGAAGGCTGGAAAATCAGCAGTGCTCAGATCTTGAGGACCGTGATTTGAGTAGCCCTGCCTTAGTCATACAGCTCTGACCAGAACAAGTCTTACATTGTAACTTTACAGCTCGGATGTCAATGGCAGCTGACTTTTCCGGCATTAAAGTAACACCTCAGTTAAAGACGTTTCTGTGTTCTTTCAACTGGAATTGTGAAATGAAAATACAGCCTTTGAGTCTCGCTTTGTGTTTTCCTGTGCTCGTCCTTGGTGCCATTATGTGGTGATTTAATGGAAATTCAGCGCTTCTTAAAGTGTGCATACTTTCAAAAGAGACCTTTGCAAATATCAGACAAATACACACTTGTGAGTATAAAGTATATTGATCCATTCATACAAATTTCTGAAACACTGGCATCCAAAGCAGGGTGTACCCCAGCCTTGTGTATCTGGGATAGGCTCCGGAGACCCCTAACCCTGGTCAGGAAATGAAGTTTGAAAATGGATGGATGGACGGATGGGTACTGGGGTGGTTCTAGAGTCAGGGTGTATCTGTGGTTTAGCCCAAAAATTGACTGATTGTAAAACTAGGATTTCTGTAAAAATATTCTGAGATTCAGCACATATGCTCATTCCTGGAGTCACCTGCGAATGGATGGAAATCGCTCAGATATAACGTATAAGACAACATGGCTTAAACAAAGCCTTACATTCTCTTTTTATTGGGTCATTTTGTCAACGTGCACATTCCAGACAGCGACTGCAAAACAATCTCTTCATCATCTGAGAGGTGAAATTTCAAGTGAAATCCTGAAATTAATTAATTCTTCTAGTTACAACAGTAATGAGGTTGTAATATTGATCTACTGCAGTTGAAACCTGAGCTTCTGGTACCTCATATTTTTCCTATAACCTCTCGTGGGACACCGATGAAACCTTTATGACTGAGTTATAATCCCCAGCCATAAACCCAGTAATGAGTTATGGGCCCGGTGAATGTCACTCGACATTGCCCAGAGGTTGGGCAGAAACGGGATTTAAATCTAGGCCCGTGTTTCGCTGTGTCAAGGAGAAACTACTGGACACGGGGATCTTGATTGGACAAACCACAGTCAACAGTGGGTGTACGACATCTGCAGAATCGCCTGAAGTATGAAGGGCTCACCCCGTGCCTTCTGCTTGATGCGATGCGGCCAAGAGAGGATGTAAGTTTATAATCTAGTGTGTTGATGCTTCAAGGGTAGACCTCCAGTGAGGACTTGCTAACTTCATAACCTTTGAGCTGCCCTTCAGAAAATACTTTCTGCTGATACAATGCTAAGGTGCTACGGTGACCTTTCTGAATTCCGTCTGAGGAAGAAAATGCACCAGCGAAGGCCCACTCTGACAAAAGAGCCGATCCATTTGGATCTGCGTTGCCATGGTAGCGTGGCCTTGCACGGTAGACGCATCAACAGTGGGAGACGAGTGAAAAGTATGCAGCAGTTCTGTAGAGTTAAAGCAGAAAACACGTATTAATCATTCTCGCTTATCTGCTAGATGTAATTACTCCACCGATGCAAAAACATTTTGTCTGTAACCATGGCGAAACTCTTATTAGACAATTTATTCATTACCAATAACATAAGAAATCCTAACCGAAGCTGAGGATTAACGGATGTTCAGCAGTAATTACAGCACATATATGAAAACACGCTCATTGTGAGAATATCGTTTTCACCAGGCATGCACCCATGCAGATTCGCAGCAGGTCCGTCACTCGCAGTGAACGGCCACAGACCCTGAAATCGGAATGTCAAGGCACCAACGACGCTGTGACCTCCGTCGGCGTCAGTCCTGCTTTTGATGCGTCCTTGTGAGTGTCTTTCATTCTTCCGTTTTTCTTCAAACGTCTCGGAGTTTTGACCCGGTGTGGCCCTGCCTCTAAAATGACCAGCAGGCTTCCTATCCGCTGTGCCTCAAAATAGAGGTTTGATGACTGTGTTTAATATCCGTGGGTCCCATCAGAAGCCACCTCTGGCAGAGAGGAAGAGCCCAGCAACGCCGAGGTGATTTTCGCAGCCTCTGCTCCTCCGGCCCATTGTTACGGAGCTCGTTATCTCGCCTTTCCGCCAGCCTCTGTTTTTCCCGCTGCCTCCATTACTCTCTGCCGCCACTTTCAATTAGGCGCCAGGTGGCTGAGGGAAACGGAGCAGGCCCTCTCAGATCTCCCCCTCATTAGATGCCGGCGGGCCAGGAGGCAAGAGGCCGATCAAAGTGGAGCCGGCCCTGATTGCTCTCACCGTGAGTCGCTGTGATCCGGTCCGGGCTCCTCCGATCCCACGTCACGTGGTTGAGGAGCCAGGCAGAACCGCAGATCCGGTATCGCTGCCACCGAGACGCATGCATTACGCCAGCTGTTAGAGGATGGCAATGGATTTGACGGAATTCCCTTCCATTTCTGCTGAAGGACGCTTACGGGGGAGCAGTTCTGTGATTGTCTATTAACACGGATGATATTCCATCAGTATGACAAAGATACAGAAAACACGAGATAAATGAAGCCGATTTTTTATTGTCCCCTCCGGCTTGCCATAGCTGTATGTGAGCATAGCTAAAAGTAAGAAGCAAGAAGGCTGTATTGTTGAGGTTATCTTCTTAGCAATGGAATGACTGTATTATTTAAGGGTAGGAGCTCATGTTTGGGTTAAGCAGTCCGAGTTAAGGGGAACGGCAAGCTCTACGCACCCTACACCATGTCACTCTGAAATATACGGCCAACTCTGCGGGTGTCTGCCGTCTCAGCAGAATGCAAAAAGGCAGCCTCTGGGAGTTATGTTAAAACTCCATTTTCAATTTGCAGTTCAGGTGCTTGTTTTTTCCTGCGATGCCCCAGGGCACTTGAATCGACGTAGCGACAACATAAGCTGACTGAAAACAATTTGTGTCAGCGGCGACGGCCAGGTCACGGGAATGTGCGTTCTGCTTCTGCGATGGCCCATCCTTTCGGAAAGCGGTGCTGGTCTAACTGGGAGCAGAGGAAGGCAGCTGCGTGACTCCCAGTCCAGGGTACTGCTGCACAACAGAGCTAGTGTCCACACTGGAGCAGCACCTGCCCCAGAACCTCCCTGCACTGCATGCAGAGTAGGGGGGGTCCAGCTGGGACCAACTGGAGAGCTCTGAGGGGAGGGAGTGTGAAGCCATTTGCTCCAGCAGTGAAACAATGACGCCTTCCACAGAGAATAAATCAAGCCATCACTTGACTGTTCAGGTCCTTCTCTAGGTGTACAGAAATGTACAATAAACATGAGTCTTATAATGGCATAATCATAGTGCTACACGTGCCTCATGTATCCCCAAGTGACACTCCATTTCTTCAGGGCTGACCTTCACAGTCCATCAACGGCTGCAGACATTGCTCCTCTAAGCATGAGGAAGATTCTAGAAGCCAGGGGGAGACATCGCTTTGAATGTAGTGCTTTGAATGTTTTGATAGGTACTGATGCTGCAGTATGTTGGTGTGAAGACAAATTAAGTTAAAGTGTTATTACCTTTAACCATAAAGAAAATGAGTAAAGAACAATTACAGATTGACATCAGATGTTACCAAATCTAGACAAAGATCTGGAAGACTGAAGATCTATCATCAACACAGCACTTTCTTAGACGCGGTCACAGCTCGTGGGACATCCTCCCATCATGTCCGGCCTTGACCAAATTCACCGCATGAGACAACCACACCAAGAGCGTTCAGAGCTCCTAAGAGATCTGAATAATGCCAAGGGTGGTGCCTAGAGCCCTTTCATAGGGCACAAAACTAAGAATCATGGCTGCCGATACAACCTACTCAGTTCATTTTGAAAAACAGCTTCTATATTCTTCTCTCTCCCTGTAGTAAATGGGGTGTATTGCTACAGATGCCCCGTAGGTGGCAATAGAGGCTTTGTTAATTAGTATGGTTCACTATGTAAGTATGTATATGGGTGAAGAAAAGGAAAACATTTGGTGGTATGGGAGAATGACTGTGATGTTTACGGTGCGCGGTGCTCAGTAAAGAGGGCGAGATCTACTTGGCTGTCCCTGTGTCCTTATTGAGAGGATATTATACTTCCCGTTCAAGATTCATCAAGCATCGCCTCACAACATAGCAAGGGTTAGCGTTTCCTTTCCTGCCGTGTGACCCGTGCCTCCAGTTGCCTCTGTAAATCTCATTCTCTGGTTACTGGCCTGTTGCACCCAAGGATCTAAGGCCTTGGCCTTCGTGACTAGAGGAGCCAATTAATCAGAAGTTCAGTAACTAAAGATTTTTGTTATCATTTTTTTTTCTGGGGCCACTGAGTTACCCCAAATGAGCATGAGCTGCTTTGATGGCTCCCTGTGTCATGTACACAACCAGCCGCCATCAACTGTCCTCAACTCTCCTGTCCCAAGGCCTTCAGACGCATTCCCACCAACCGACACTCCATCTGTAAGACAATACCATGACAAATTATTTCCTGTTCTCTACCTCTAACCCTGACCCCTACAGACCAGATGGTTCTATCTCTCTATCTCCCCTCCTGTAACAGACGTCATGTAATGTCTTCCACTTAACACCTTTCCTTAATCAAATGCTAAATAAGTCAAATGTCCTGCCCCAGTATATCAAGGAGATAGATGTGAGGTACTTGGTTCTTTGGAAATGCCTCTTGCCGCTCTTGCTCCCTCTGCTTTGTTTAGGTATTATAACAGAGGTGTCAGATTCCCGGGGAAACGCCGGTATTTTGGTTCGGTGCGGTCCATGTCGCCGGGTAGAGGGTTAATAAAACTCTGGGAAGCCGTCGTGGAGCCGTGCCTGTCTACATACGCAGAATAAAGCCGCTTTCTGCCATGCATGAGCTGTCATCAGCTGTGACTCAGCGTTGAGGTATGATCTGTCATTACTTCAGATCCTGCTGCCAAAACACAGGCTAATGAGTGTGACAAAGGGCTCACAGTGAACTTAAGCGCCAGGGGGTGTATTTGTCTGCCTGTGTGTGTGTGTCTGTGTTTATTTGTGTGGCAGTAGTTCTGTGAGCCGAGCGATATCCAGAGCTCAGAGTGCTGTGCCAGATAACATCGATCTCAATGTTATCCCGCATTGCATAACACCGATTTCACTAGACTATGATAGTGAATCATACCAATCGCACAAGTACCATACCAGATTACCCTGATCACCAACAAAGGTACTGTATAAAATAAGGCGTGAACGAGTTTTACCCAAGCATGACCTCCTCTCCTTGGAGAACAGTCATTCCATTGCTAACATGAAGGCAATCTGCACTGATCAGCCGCACCAGTGCTTGATTTAGTTGTTTAGTTTCACGGCAACATTAACCTGTTGGGAATCAGCAAAGCTCATGAATAGAATAATATTGACAAGGAACATGAATTCACCAAGAAAAACGTAGCATGAGGAAAATGTAAATAGTGTATAATAAAGCTTGGTGTAATAGAGGGTTACATTTTGATCTAGCGATGTGGAACTTTCTATAAGATTAGATACAATACAAGTTACATTCGACCTTTGTTCTGGAGAACAAAGAGCTTCTCTGGTAAGGAACAAGCAGAAGGTGACGATTGCTATCGTCTCGTTATCACCATGATACTATGACATATTCACAACATTCAGCGCCGTGAAACTGCTTGATGCTGCCCCGCAGGTTCCTTTACCACGGTACAACCTCGGAACAGGTGACTCATAAACGTCAATGAACGGGAAGTCAACTTACACACGAGACTGGTTTTCTTATCTCTATTGCCTGAGCTGTTAAGATTTGCGCTGGGAGTGAGAAGGATGGACGGGATTAAGAACGAGTGTATTAGAGGGACAGCTCAGGTTGGATGGTTTGGGGAGAAAGCTAGAGATTGCGTTGGTTTGGACACGTACGGAGGGGAGATGCGAGGTACGTGGGGGGAAATGTGCTGAGAATGGAGCTGTCAGGCAGGAGGAAAAGCGGAAGGCCGAAGAGGAGGTCTATGGACGTGGCGAGAGAGGACAAGCGGGTGGCTGGTGTGAAAAAGGAAGACGCGGCGGATAGGAAGACATGGAAACAGATGGTCCGCTGTGGCGACCCCGTAACGGGAGCAGCCGAAAGAAGGAGTAGAACTGAACTGAACGCAACAGAGACACAGACGGAGCTGGAAACCTTTTTTTGGGCCTACCGAGTTGCTTGCTTCCGTCAAACGCTTTACATACATGAGTGCTGTGACCGCACCTGACAGCTAGATTAGCGACATGCTAATGACAAAGCTATAGATAGCTCGACACAAGATTGCCCCGCGAGCACTTCACGCCATTAAAATTTCCTGAGATTAGAAGAGCCCCCTCAGAATGAAATATAAAGTATTAGCGGAGGTTTAAGGATTGATTTTTTTTTTTAGCTGAGCTGGAGGGAAAAAATAATCCCTAAACAATGGCGTAACTAACTGATTAGCCATAATCCTAGCACTGCTAATTTGCGTGGCACTAGGCTAACGTCGGTCTGTTGTTAATCAGTGTCTTACATGTACATATTTATTGAAAACTGAGGCCTAGTGACTGGATGAATGATTAGTCCTTAGCCCCAGAAGTATCCCTTTGCTGCAGATTTCCTTTATTTAACTCAGAAATACGTGCCAAATGGTAACACCTTCCAGTGTATCCCTGACTGGTATCGTCACCTTTCGTTTATCTACTGACGACAGAAACACAAAGGAAGTGATCTGCTGGGTTTCGAAATCCCCCCAGATTTCATCAGACTGACCTGCTGGGTTCTTTCCGTCACTTTCCATCCGCCGGCGAAAATGTTGTCTGACCTTTCGGCTGGGTAATGCGTCGCGTTCCTCAGATTTGCAGAAAAGCTACCCGGAGGCCAATTCTAATATCGTAAATCAAATCTCACGATGCGGGAAAATGGCACGAGACGTGTTCCCCCGCCGAATGCGTCATTAGGCTCCTCGGATGGACGCTAAGGACTCCGTGGAAATTGTTCGGCACGCTCGTCGCTGCCTCGCTCTCCTGCGGAAAAACAACAACCCCGAAGGCTGTGATTGCGCGGAAAGTCGGAAAGTACGGCTTCTCACAACCACATACCCCCTCACGTCTATTATTCTGCAAAATATTATGTTAGGATACTAAAACAAAGTGATCGCACACCGGTCACCCGGTCAGGTGACATAGACGGCCACCTCGGGCCCATCTTTCCAGTGGGCGCCATCTTGGTAACCGTCGTCGCGAGGAGCATGTCAAGGAGGTGAAGGTTGCCAGGGGACGCCGGAGATGATGCTGGCCTTCTGCTGCATGGAGCCTCCACCACCAGCACTGGCCTCAGCCTGCATGCTCTACTCCCGAGAGCAATGCTGTCTGCAAATGGGTTAGATGAGTGGATTGACAATGTCTTTTGGGAAGGGCAGATAAGGCATTTTCCCAAGCTCCTTGGGGCGAGGCACGGCTGTGGTCGTGTGCTGGTCTCCAGGCAGTGTCCAGGACCTTAGTGGTGATATGAAGAGAACTCTTTGAAGGAAGCCCACAATATGCTTTGCTTTTTATCTTGCTCTGGTGCTGTGGTGATCCAGCAGAGGGTATATCCTTCAGTTTGTGGGTTTGGTTTGGGGTCAGTGGGTTCTCAGTGGGTTCTCAGTGGGTTCCCTGTGGGTTCTCAGTGGGAGTTGGCCCTGGCAGGAGACCAATGAGGCTCTTTTAGACATGGTCATGTGTTTCTGCAGGATACCTTCTGTCCCTGTTCACCACCTTGCTGATGCTCGACGGCATATGGATTTTGTTTGTGGAAAACCCAGCGAAACATTGCTTATTTAATATGAAATGTTTTCATGGCAAGCGGAATCCTGTACATGCGTTCAGCTTCCATTCCCCAATTGGACACTTGGTAATTTGGAACCGATTACAATTCTGCCACAGAAGCAATTCAGGTGAAACACTTTACTGAAAGGTGGAAAGTCTCAGAGGACTGGAATCTGTAATCCTGTGGTGGATGTTTAATCACTGCACCACATGGTGTACTACTGGCCCTTCAGAAAAAGATCTTCCACCCCGTAAACTTACTGTATATCTTAGTTTATTTTTTTTACAGTTTCATTTGCAAGGTTGGATTGAGGGTTAGCTTCAATGAGACATAACTGGTAGATGTAAAATGAACACCAGCTAAATAAATAGTACCTAGAAAATATAAGCTTGCTACAGTAGTGAGAATAACATGAAAAGACCTACTGACAGGTGGAACAGCTCCTTAAACCCATATCAGAAATCACAGACAGAAATTCTGAATATATACATAGCTCACTGTCCTCCTTATTTTGCCAATTATAATATATGACATTTAAGTACAGATGCACACATCTAGTTTCAGGCGCTTGAAGAAGACAGATCTTTCAAACCGGCAAAGAGAGACAGGCGACATGCGCCATCTAGTGGCAGAAAATGGTATGTTCCCGTGGCAGTTCGGCGCTGTGGATTGTAGAGTGATCCACGCAGGAGCAGGACCAGCTAGGAAATCAATACAGGATTTTCGTTATGTAAGAGGGGTTTTCTCTGTGTATTCAGTGACGATGGGTGACATTGCCTGACTGTCAGACACTTCACTGTAGGCTGATGTGCACTGTGAGGAAACCAACTCATAGGCTTATAACTTTCGAAATTCAGATGGAAAAATCTGATCAGATGTCATGACATCATCGCATTACATGATGCGTACTGTTGCCAAAGGAATAAGACAAACACAAACCCATCTTACTTACTTAAATATGAAGGAGGTCAGAGGTTTCTGAAAGGCAAATCGCCTTTGGTGTTTTTCCTGCTGTCACACTTCTGATAATGTAACTTATTCCATGTACAATGCAGCATTGGGAACTTCAGCATTTCAGGTCTGGGGTTTAATTTCTACCCCCAGCTACGGGGAGTATGGAGTCATGTTTATTTGGGTCTCTCTTCCAAAGATTTAGATTAACTGGCATCCTGTCCATAGTGTGTTTTGCTTTTGTGTCATCTGCTTCTGGGGACGGCCTCCAAGCTTGGTGCAGACCTGTAGCAGATGAGCATCCATCTTCCACGCAAGCTTATCCAGTAGATGCACACACTGAACCTGGACACTGTCCCGGAAAGCAGAGCACTTACGGAAAACCGAATGCATTCATCCACTGGTGGGTGACGCCTACATTATACATCCAGTCAGTGGCACTGTTTTATGATAAGAAGGAAATATGTTGCTTTTCGAATGATCATAACTTTGAGCCGAATCCGAAAGGACGGACGAAATGATTTTATTAAACGTACACTTTATTGAAACGAAATGAATGATGCTTTATTGATCCCTGGTAAGAGAATCTCTCTTCACTTACGCCGTCTCGCTCTCCATGAGCGCGAGCTTGGCAGTGAACGGCAGCCGGCTGTAGCACCCAGGGAGAGCTGGGGCTCAAGGGACTCGCTCAAGGGCCCGCAGATGTGCTGAGGCCGGGGTTTGAACCAGCAACCTTCTGATTACAGGTGCAGAGGCTCAGTCCGCTGATCTCCACACTGCCCCTGTAAAACTTTAAATTAAGTTATAGTGTAACCATGGGGAGTGGCAGTGTGACACAGTCAGCAGTGCTGTACCCTTTAGGGCTGGGGTGTTAAATCCTGCCCCTCTGCATGGTATTTGCAGGTTTTCTCCGGCAGTCAAGAAACATTCAATTAGGCGTCTCTAAACTGAGTGTGGGTGTGTGCCCTGTGACGGAATGGCATGCCCGCAAGAACGCCCCCGGCCTTGTGCCATTTGTCACTTGGTATAGATTCCAGGCTCGGAGCCTTTACTGGAAACCAGTTGTGGAGGATAGATGAACTTCAGTAAAGAAGTTATTTATAATCAACGCGATGTAGCCCATATGTAATTAAGTTCATACAAGTTCAGATTTACAAGATGGTAATTGACATGCATTAGAATTCTAGCTATAACATTACAGAAGTATTTATAATTAATTAAATGATTAAATTAATTAAAATGTAGCTATGTTTCAAATAAATTCAATTTGGAGTGAATGTAAATTAGGGCATGAGTTATAAAAGTCATTATGAGATGTACAAGTTAAGTCTTGGCTCTGACAGGGAGACGCTGACTCAGTTAAGCCAGAGATGATGTCACTCTGTACAGATGGGTTATGCTGTGGAATCAGGGTAGGGAAATCCGGTTCTCATTGACTGAGGAGAGAACAGATTCTCATGTCACATGCTAGGGTACGATTTCACTCATTATTACAGCAATTTTATGTCGCCTTGTGTTTCAGGTCCAAAATTGGCAATTAAATGAAAGGTATGATTAAGAACAGAGGTCTGGTATAGTCATCCACTGCCCTGAGGGCTGGGGACGAGCGCTGATAGGCCTAGGATGAGCCGTGGACATTTTGCAGGGGAAGGGAATCCTCTTTCCTCAATTAACCCTGATTGAGGGTCATTTCCTTAAAGCACCATCCTGCCTTTCATGTTCTGTAACCTCGTCTTATCAGAATTCCCAGAATTCCGGAACTCCCTCCCATTCTAAATAAGCGGCATCACATCCCAGTGCCGGCGTGTTATGAAATCATTGTCTCCAGACTCTCAGACGTGGCTGTGAGTGTTTGGCTTGTCTGGAGTTGGGGGGGGGGGTG
>JAABNX020000090.1:10833498-10851933 GCA_015163995.2 Mormyrus lacerda | reverse complement strand
CCCCCCCCCCCCCCGTAGTGGACTCCGGCCTGCGAATATGAAAACACTATGACGCCATTGTGTCAGACGGTAAACGCGACACACGGGCTAAGTGACGTATTTCGAGAAGTGAGGGGATGCGGAGTGTAAGAGTGCATTCTAGAAGAGAGGAGGCGATTCCGCCATCCAGAAAGCTGCTTGTAAGTCATCATATCCTATTGCTGTATGTTCAGTGAATGAATGTACTGTATCATAACAGAATGGTTAAAATACATATACAACTGATGGGCCTAAAGATTGGAAAAGATGCCCTGTCTTACTCGTAGCCCATTTATGATTCCGCATGATTTGCTTTTTCGGTAAATGAGTGTTTCTCCCTCCGAGGTATCAGTCGGCCTTTAGATCAGTAAGTGGTTTCATGCGGACTGTGTCAGACCTCGGATCACGCGCCTTCTGACGGCGGCTCCTCTGACGGGGGGGTTGGGGTGAGCTGACATCTCCATCATCTGTTTTTGTTAACTCCGCCCATTTTAGACTTTGCTCCCTGATCGTACTATTTCTGATTGTTGAACTTCGTGTAGATATTGATTTTTATACTTTTTTTTTTTTTGTTTGTTTTTTAATTTTAGTGTTACTGGGGTTCATTGACTTTATTTTGTCCTCCTTGTTGGACTTCCCAACAAGCCCAAACATGACCATGTTTTTAACAGTATGCCTATTTTAGATTATTATTATTATCATTATTATTATTATTACTCAATTTCTTGGTCCCTTTGCCTAGGTGAGTCTGCCCAACATGCAGATTGTTGTCATTTAGGGTTGATGGAGTCATGTCCTGCCTATTGTATATGACAGAAAAGGTTTTGGATTCTCCAACACTTGACGACAATTTTGCGGTGGCATTCCTCGCCTTCTGATTGGCTAATCAGATGGGTCAGGGCACAGAATGGAGGGGCTTAACGTGTGGCAGATTAGCGGTTTGTCTTCTGCTTTAACAACATACTTCCATCGCTATAGAGTAAACGGTTATTTATTAACAGCTGGCTCTAGCCTGACGCTGTGGGTTTTTTTTTTTTTTTTTGAGTGTATCCTCCAAACCATATCTTCCTGTTTTGAATATCATTCGTCTACAACGCTGTTGTTATAGCCAAGGGCAGACCACCTCTTGTCAGAGCAATATTGATAGGTTGTGACAGGAAGGAAAACAAAACGAGAATAAGTCTTCAGCATTTGTGATTAGCTGCTAGAGTTGCAGTAAGATGTTTCCGCAAAGCACTTCTCCTACCGCTAATGGGACGCTAATGAACTGCTTCTCCATATTAACACACGTTAGCAATTGCTGCAAATGGTCATTCCAGTTCTAATTTTGATGAGTTTATCCCCAATTAACCTTTTTAAAACAAAAGCCCTATTTTTCTACTTGATGATGACAGGCAACTTCTCTTTTTTTTTTGCCTTCAACCTGCATTTTTACCTGGTTTGAGGACGTTGCCCTTGGCTACTGCAAACGCCTTGGAAACACCGCGGCTGTGCTCTCCGAGAACGGCTTTGGTGGTGCCGCGTCTCAGTGTACCCTTCAAAGTGCTTGACCATAACCTTTGTTTGCTCCAGTTTTACTCTAGAAAACTGAATGCAAAAATGTAAAGATGAGTGTTCTTGGCGATCAGCTAAATTATTTGCATTAAGTTAAAATAAAGTTGCTGAAATTTATTACTGTGTAATAGTAACTAAATTTTGATTGACTTTGAAGATTCCACCTGTGCACAGTGGTACTGGATCATTCCAAGAGGATGCATTGGCTGGCTCTGAAGGGGTTAATGGTGATGTCAACTACTTTCGACTGCATGATGTAAATGTATGTGTGATTAAACGATCATGAAAAAGCAGACTGGTCCTCGGCTCAATGACGTCACATAACTTAACGTCGGGCAGTCTGATCCTTAAATTTTCATCGACTCGCCCTTGTAATGCTCCGGATTACGCCAGCCAACATTTCTGTCCTCCTAATTTGTGATGTCCCCTATTTAGCTTTCCTGTGCGTAATCTTGCAAGCCCAGATATGGTTTAAGTGTCTGTTGGCACGTCAGTTTTAATGCGCGTAATATGTTTACTAATATTTGCTGTATTTTTTTACTTTGGCGAACACAGTGTTTTTCGACATTCAACCACTTACCTGCCAAATAGCAAATAACATCTGCATTCATTTATTTAGCATACGTTTTGTCCAAAGTGATGTAGAATAGCGTCTGCTCAAAAACACCAACACTAAACATGTGAATAACCCCTTTTCCAAAGAATCTGAAAAGCTATAAAAGCGTGTTCTTCTTGCATACACTTAAAATGAAGTAATATGCGGTATAAAACCAATTTTTAACGCTAACATATGCTATCTTAATACAATCAATGACGCCTTTCTTCTATAGCAGAACAAAAGCACCGCCAAATACCCTGCCTTACCTGTAAGTGAAGCAAAGTAGGATGTTTTAGAAAATGGTTTTACAGGAGCCGCTGCAAAATAACCACCTATCTACAGTTCCACCTATCTGCGACACCAACAAGTAAGCTGCCGACGAAACTGAGCAGGCTCTTGCCTGACTGCGAGAGCCAGTCTCCACTTCGTCGTGTGTCATCTGGGGTGCTTAGGATGACATAAATTTGCCCCTCCATACTAGGAGGAGGGAATATGGAGAAAAAAAAAAACTAGGAAACGAAGTTCTTTTCATCCAAAAGTTTAGAATCTGCTTTATCCAAATGTACAAATGCGGCATTTAAAATAGATTACGCTTGATTTGTACAGAAACATCTGTCGGGCAACCAGATATCCTTGGCAATGGTTTAGAGACACCGAATGTCACGGGGATTTAATGCAAACTCAGGTCAAATGCTCTACGCCTGTTGCTTTCAGTGTGACTGAAGGAGGAAATCAGAAGAGAAGAACTTTCCTCATTATTCATTAAGACAGACCTTCAGAAAGCAAAAACAAATTAGGCATAAAGCCACCGATTGTGTTTGAAGATAATATGATCATTGTATGATTTATCAGTGACGTATTTATTTCAGAACAGTAATGAATGTTTAGTACCGTCGATGTTATTTCCCCAAGAGAGCCACAAGGTGGTGCCACTATACTGTAAATGTGGTTTACCATGGAGACCGGCAAGGGCATCAGTGAAGTGAATGGGAATGACAAGCAGCGCGAAGCTAAACTGCACTGACAGGCAGGCGGCGTGGACGCGCACGGTCGTGGCCGCGAGCAGTTGGAGCGCGCAGTGCGGGAGCGGCACGGCTCCTAGTCCAGGCTGGTTACGGTGAAACGCGAGAAAGAAGGGAAGAAATATATTGTATTTATTTCTTCACGGAACTGGACATTTTTTGGAAAAAAGGGACATTCACGCCAAAACACGAGGTTTGTAAAACTGTAGTTGCTTAATATGCAAAAAAAAAAGTTATGTTGTAGGTAGCGAGTAGTTAGCTAGCCACCCAGCTTTTAAGCTAGTTTAGTAACTTGATGCGTACATAGTTAACTTAATTTTAAACCATTGCCAAAGGCTAAGCAGAAATATTGTTCACATCTGATCGGCTACAGACTGTCCTGTGCGACTGTGTAAAATGGTTCTTGTCTCTTTTGCGGTGATGAAAATGAACCTGTTTCTGCTTCTCTGGCTGCGGGCTGTTGGGAAGCTGCTCCGCAGGCTGTATCCAGACACAAGTAGCCTAAACAAAGTCGATGTAGATATAAACGCAGGCTTGACACCGACTGTCCCCGATGCAGAGTATTAGGGAAGGTTGACCGACTTATCAGGGAGGTTTGCTTACTTTCATGACCTGAGCACATTCAGCGTCGGTGGAAATACGCGTATTTTCCCGTGTGTATTCATACCTGCACATGCTCGCGTTTGTCACCACTGTTGGTATAAAGAGTGCTGCAGGTCTTTTCGGTAGATTGGCAAGGTGTTAGTGACTTGTTAAAAGTATTTGATCGCGGATGTTCTGCTTTAACCAAGTGTGGCCATACTGCCGGTCAGTCTGACTATATTCTCGGTTAACAGCACTATACTGCCGGTCAGTGCGATCACACTCCTAGTGTAACCGGCGCTACAGGCTGCAGAACAAGTATCTGCTTTGCTTTTCATAAGGTTTAACGAGTTCTGCGTTGCACACTTACTAGGTAATAGTATACAGTGGTGATGATTAGGCTGAGTATTGTTAAAATGGGACACTGAAAATTTTCTTTCTGGAAAAATTTAAAGAATTATCTCAGTGTCTTGAATCCCAACTTGATAGCAGTCTAAATACATTAATGGCCCTTGAGCACTATATAGGACAGAAATTAAGTGTTACTAAGCACATATATCAACTGAAAATTAATTTTGCCAGGTGTCCCATTTTAACAATACTTACCTTAAGTGAATTAACTTAATCATAACAATGGAGTTGTAAATAAAATGTTGATGGATTGTGACCATACACAATAATAATAAAATGGTAATCTAATCTCTAATGATTTTAAAGATCATATGAAGAACTGAGTTGAAATGTAAAGCATAGATCAACCACCTCTAATCTTTTTAACAACACATAAATCTGGCAGCGCATAGTAGGCACTTGTTAGTTAATTTTAGCCCTGGAACATCATATTTCGGTCTCTTTGAGCCCAGGTAGGTCTTTTAAGAGAGATGGCTGCTCCCAGTTAGTCGTTAGCATGTGAAATGAAAAGCCTGGGCAGCTCTGTTAAATTACACAGAGTGGGAGATTAAAGCCCAAGAATCGGCACGTTTCTTTTTTTAAAAAGACATTTCGAATGATTGATTATCTGAGTATTGACTATGCAGTTTAGAAAAGCTTTAGAAGGGTCGATTTTTAGAGTCTCTTAGGCTCTCAGAGTCATAGTTCAGGCATTATATTTTTGTCCTGAGTTCACCACCAGCCACGATTCATAACCAGCAGGGGCTTGCTGTGAAATTCCCTGCATTTAACTCCTGTGCATTTTCTGCCTGCACGTGTCTGATCTGGCAACTGCTTCTCTTCTAGGAAGAGCAAATTCATCGGGGGGGTGAAATTCAAGGAGGGTGAAAACACACAAAGACAAGGGCTTCTGGTTAATTACTTATGTGTGTGTGGGGGGCACAGTGGAAGACTTTGGGTTAATTAGATGTATGGATGGAGAGAAGGGGAGATGGTGAAGGAATGCAGGCTCATTAGATGTGTGGAGGGGGGGGACGGGATATGTGGGTGTTGGCGCTGTGAGTCTGCCAGGTATTTTGCATTGGGGCTGTCATCTCCATCAGAATGGGGGGGGGGGGTGACAGAACATGACCTTTTTAGCGAGTGAGGGTAACTGAGGTCGCAGGCTGTTTTTGTAAGTGTGGGAGGGGATGTGCTGTATTCGCTGATATTTTCAGGCCGTATTCCCAGGGAGGTAACTGTTCCGGGCACTGTAGCCATGTCAGAAACGTGGTGTGTGTGTGTGTGTGTGTGTGTGTGTGTGTGTGTGTGGCAGAGCGAGAGGACAGAGTCTCCCACTTGAGAGTGAAGTGCTGAACGCACGTGGGAACAGGCGGTATTGAAATGTGGCAGGTCAGTCACCTAGTAACATTTCCTACTGTCCTGTAAATACAGACAAGTAGGATGTTTTGCCCTGTAGATGACTGGTGAATTCGTGTCTTTGGAACAGACCAGCAGTTCATCATTATTGTTTTAAAAGAAGCAAATATATAATTACCATAAGAGTTTTTTTATACCTCATTTTATCAGTCTGACTGGTTGATGTATATACTGTGTGAGCCTTGGAGAGGGTCTGTAGCAGGATTGGTGATGTGGGGAATATGTATTACATTTATATATTACATGTTTTATATATTAGGGAATATATATAACATTTTACTACAGTATTTCACAAGTGAGCAAAACTTTTTATCTTTTGTTTCTTTTGTGGGAGGAAACGTTCATGTTTTTTTGCACGGAAAATGTGGGCGTAGCCGTTACCTCTGGTTTGACAAACAGGAGCGAGTGACATGTAGTGGTTACTCTTGTTGCCACAGTCCTTGACTTTTTTAATATAAAGAGTCCTCATTTGTTAGTTAATATTTAATGTAATTGCAGGAAGAGTTTCACTTGAGGCAAAGACACGTTTGTGAAAAGTGGACGGTTACAAGCAAGCACTGGATATTGTAACTTTCGCCAAGAATCGTGCCATGAAAGTGACATTTACTTTCACATGTATTTTTTTGGAAGAAGCTTTTGTCCAAAGTGACATACGAATGTGGCAGATTATACATTACAACAGGGGTGGGGCACCGGTTCCACGGTGGGCCCGTGTCGGTGCGAGTTTTTGGGAAGATCTCTCAATCAGCCAATAACAAAGCAGTGGTTCTCAATTCCAGTCCTGGGGACCCACTGTGATTGGCTGATTGAGAGGGCATCCCAAAAACCCGCACCAGCCCTCCATGGAACAGGTTCCCCACCCCTGCATTACAAGCATTCAGCTCTCAAGGAGCCAACTTAGCTACATGGTTAATGTACCTGAGATAAATGGTTCAGAGGGTGTAGCTGTCAAGGTTTCCACAGAAAAGTCCGCTTTACCTGATATGTTATTCATGTGTATGTATTAATTCTTATAGCTGCTCTCTCCGTCCATGAATCTTCTCACTGCTTATCCTGGGTCATTTATGTTCCATTTAGCAGGGTATTAAAGCTGATTACAGAGCAACAGCCCAAAGGTACAGAAAGGAAGTTAATTTTGCTGGATATTTGACCTGGATTCCATCTGTGTGACACTGCTGGGTTTCTTCCTGGGACGAGGACGCATATGCGTACAGGTGTACGTGGATCCGGGGGGTGTATGTGGATCGGGGGGTGTATGTGGATCCGGGGGGTGTATGTGGATCCGGGGGGTGTATGTGGATTTTTGTCTTGGCACTTCGGATGTCTCACGCACGAAGACACGAGTGACTCTCACCTCGGCACGTGATCTCGTGCGAGGGCTCTGCGGGTGTCACTGACCGCGTCTCCTGCGTCACACTCCTGTGTTACAGCCCTGGCGTTTCCCGCTGCCGTCTTTGTCCGCGGTGGTCGGACCTGAATATACGGAGAAAAACGACGGCAACAACAACAAAGCCCACATTGTTCGTGGATGAAAGCCTGGAGTGAGTCCGTGACCTGGGCCGAGGGTGTGTTCTTCCAGTTAGAGGAAGCATGGTCCATTACATCGGACTGGGCATTGCTCAAATTATGTTCAGGAATTGCTATCCGTATTTGTCCAGCAGTATTTTTCGCATGAATGTTTGTGACCGGACTATTCTGTCATCATTGAGGATTGTGATCAGTGGGTGTAATTCTAGTAACACTGCTCTTAACTTTGGGGAGGCAGGGAGATTCTTTCTGAAACTGAGGTGTGTCTGATATTTGCCCTTCCCTTACCTGCTAGCTGGAAAACAATCCAGAGAAATGCAAACGTGAGCAATAGCAGTCCTAGTTTGACGTGTTCTCTTACAAAACCATCCATGATCCATCTCACCCCAGAATGATGAATGTGGCTGTGTGAAGGCGGGTGCCGGCCTTTAGATCTGTTTAAATGTTAGGTGAGTGTTTCATAGCACTGGGGCTTTATCCCTAGGCTGTGTTGCTGTCCTGTGACACAGCACTTTTAACAGTTAGCTGTTAAAACAGTTAGTAACAGTTAGTTTGTTGATGTATGTGTGTGTGTGTGTTTTTTTTTTTTTTTTGGAGCCCTACCTGTAGGACTTGCATCCTAATTTCTGAGCTACTGGCTTGGCTTAGTTCTATATGAATGCAGTCAGTTTTTAACCTCGTGTACATGTGCACTGGTCTGCCTTTGTGTATAGATAGTGTCACCCTGGACCTGTTAATGTTCTTTCTGCTGAGGACGGTGTGCCTAGTTTCATATAGGTAACTTAAAGCAATGTTAGTGTAGATGTTTTTAAGTCTTAACCTCCAGCATGGAAACCATCTGAGGGTGGAGGGTGAAGCATGGGCAGTTTCTGAAAAGACCCGGAGACTGGAGATCATAGGTCTGCCGGGTTGAGGCAGGAGGCTTTGCGGCACGTCGAAGAGAGGGGGCGCTGTGGGGTGCAGGTTCCTCCCATTTTGCAGTAGGGTAGCTCTGAGCTGCAGTTATTTTATGTTACAGATGCTTTTATCCAAAGCAACATACAACTGACAGTCCCTGGAGTAACTGGGGTTTAAGAGCTTTGCTCAGGTGTCCAACAGTGAAATTACTCTGCTGACTCTGGGATTCAAGCCAGGGACCTTCCGATCACAGGCAGAGGATCCCAACGCAGGGCTACACACTGAGGATCCCAATGCAGAGCCATACACTGCCCCCTCAGGTTCAGACAAGGCCTGGTGGCTTGAAGGCTGCTCGATGGGGTCTCAGGAAGTTCCCCTTAATGTAGGTGGGAGTTCAACCTGAGGTCCTCCTGCAGTAGTATGTGTCGGAATAGAGAATAGAAACATGCAGATCTGCAAATTGTGTTGGATACAAGTGTCTGGTAAGCAGTAATAAAAATACCCCACACCCTCATATTGACAGGGTTTTGTTATTTCTTACTGTTACCCATCTATCCATCCATAACCTCTTATCAAGATCGAGGCTGTGGTGCGCCCAGGTCCAAGCCGCAAGACGTAATTTTCACTTCCCTTCATATGGTACAAAAATACCGCATTAGCTGCTCCCAAAAAGTGCAGGTACATGTGACACGAAAGAGCCAGGTGAGCAGGTAGTTAGTTAGTCACTGAAGAGCAGCAAACAGGGCTTAGCTCGTGCATGAAGGATATGGTCTGGAATGCTTCACTTTGCTCAATGGACTGCAGTTCAATAGACATGTGTCTGCATGTCTCCACTGCGGTAAGCATCCTCCCCCCCCTGCTGTTGGAATGCCAGCTCTGTGGGCGTCCATGCTTAGGGGCTCTGCAGAAGATACCTGGCTGACTGTAGACAAAGCCAGATTCTGCTCTCAGAAGTCATAAACGGTCTCAGATAAATGAGGGAGTGACTTTCAGGTGGGTCTCTCCATAGTCTTGTGGGTGACACCCTTTGGTTTTGTAAAGGCAATTCCGGTGTCATCTCACGTTTTAAAGGTTGAGTGATGTTACAACAGCATGGGGCAAGAGGCACCGCTGCTAGACGTGGCTGTAATCTATTACTATGGGGGAAAAAAACACAGCTATTCCGATAACAGTTGTGAAGGTCTGGTTGGCTAACGAGTCCCTGTTTGCGAACCCGGACGGAAGCTTTATACAGCTCATGTTTGCGTTTGGCCATTTTGCAGAATCTCTGGAGTTACTTTATTCCAGTGCTTATTCTTTGATGCCTAGTTGCATGAGATTTTGGAATAAAATACAAGAATACTTTTGTTACATGTCTGTTGAAAGAATTAGCCATGTTGAAATGTTGGTGTTTTAGGATTACTGGTAGCACACACACACACTTTTACCTGCTGAAATGGTGTTTACCTGCTGTCCCCCCCCCCCTTCTCCACCCCCAAGTGCTGCCGGGCGAGCGATGCTGACCACACCGGCCCTCTGGCAATAATCGGCTGTAACATGGCAGACCGGGACGACAAGGTGGAGCTGTCCATTGCCCCGGGCCAGCCATACATTGAGGTGGAGTATGAGTATGAGTACAAGGTCAAGGACCGCGTCATCACCATAAAGCCTAAGGAATGCTACATGCTGGTGAAGAAGACCAATGCGGACTGGTGGCAGGTTAAGAAAGACGAGGGATCCAAGCCGTTCTACGTACCAGCCCAGTATGTGCGGGAGGTGCGCAAGGCTCTGATGCCACCATCCAAGGCCCTTCCTCAGGGCGGCCCCATCAGGCCACGGCCCGCCACTCCGGACACCAGCAAGCCCAACGAGAACCTCAACAAACCACTGGCTCATCTGACCCCGCCGACGGTAGTCAAAGACATTAACCAGAACCCGGCCAGCTCCGGGCATGGCAAAGTTTCACCAGACCCCCTCCACCATGGCAGCAGCATCAACAGTAATGGTGGCTCATTGCCACGACAACGGGCCAAGTCCCCCTCATCTGACAGGAAAGTCCTCCTGGACATCTCGGTGGATGTGACGGCTCCCACGGTGGACTCGGACAAACACTACCATGACCTGGAGTCAGGCGATGAGCTGAGCAGCAGTCCCACGGAGCCCATGCAGGTATGGAGGCTGGTGTATGGGTGTAGCTGTAGTGTAGCCATTGAGTAGAATTATGGTTAACTAATAATACTGTTCAGGAAGTTCTCAGATAGTAATAGTAATTAGTGAGGTGGGAGTTAAGGGCCTTGCTCAAGGACCCGCAGACATGCTGAGGCTGGGTTTGTGATTACAGGCACACAGGCTTAGCCCACTGAGCCACATGCTGCCCCCAAATGGATGGAGGTTACAGCAGCAACCACCAGTCGTAGACTTGAGTATTCCTGATTCTGGTACTCTTGATTTCTTTCCAGGCTTGAGTTATCAACATAACCATAAGCAATTGCACCCTCCCAACCTGCAGATCTTGATTACCATGTCTTTCTCACAACTTGCGATGTGATCCACTTCATCTTAACGTTGAATGTGTCTGTACACGTTGCCTGGCTGTGTCGACCATGAGGTTTCTTGGGTGTATTTCTGGATTAACCAAAAAGCATTGTTTTGCCCCTTCCTCCTACAACTGTTGTCACAGCTCATTTAGGCCAAATATCTCCACTCTCTGCTCATTAACGGTTTAGGTCTGAGTTCTCTCTATGGGAACAAAAGGGGCTTGACGGTCAACGTGAGTAATGATCAGCCTGCTGACTGGGGTGCGAAATGTGAGGCAGGGGCTTGGATTGGACCAAAGAGAAGGACCCTTCAGTCAAAGCCAGCTATTCATCTAAAGCAGACTATTGCTGCATTGCTGCCTCTGGGTGGGGGCCTTCCTGCCATTGTTCCCATAAGTCTGTCTATGCCAGTGCCTGCAAAGCTTACAGGACAGTGCAGAGTATCGCGGAATGCGTATAGCTGTAGATGGGTTTATCGCGGTACTTGGCATAGTTGATGATGTACTCTTTTTTTGAATTTCAAAATGCTTATGTCATGCTGAAAGTAGTGAATAACAAATGGAGTGATGTTTGTGCAAAGGAGAACCTGAAAGTAAGGGCTCTGTAGCACAGCGTCACAGTGTCCACGAATGAGAGTTCTTTGCTGAATTTTAGTTGGGATGCCAGAGCCTGAGAGTCACAATGGAGAGGCAGACAGGCTAGAAGATTGTGTCCACGTAGGATTTGGGTTGGCGTTCTTGATATATGTGTGGTGGAAGGACAACCTATATTCTGGTATGTTTTTAGAATTTGGTACCTCATGGGAAGGTGGTTGAGTTCCCAGAGAGGCAGCTGCTGCAGATTCCTAATGGGAGCTTCTCAACCTTCAATGTGGTCAGTGTTGATCAGTGTTGGTGTGTTGGTCAGCGTTGGTGTGTTGCTGGTGTTCTTGCTTTCTTAGAGTGTCTCTGAGGGGGTCCAAGTTCTGTGGGTTGAATGTGTGAGAGGTGCCTGTCAGTAGGAGAGTCAGGATCATCAGAGCAACCAGTGATAGAAATTCCCACAGTTTCTGTTTATTTTTCAAATGCTATCAGGTGAGTAGATCAGGTGCCAGGAACCGCTTCCTGTTTCCTGCAGGGCTTAATAGCACACCGTCTTAGGTCATTGATTTGATTGATTGGCAGTGTGAGCATCTATTTATAGATTTGTGAAAGCAGGCTCTGCCCCCCCCCCTTTACCTTTGTCAAAAGTGACGACCTACTACTGTGAAGTTGTGGATTTTACTTCCGGAATTTTTCGCTGACCCTTCATGCTATTTGCGTGCAGAAATCTCTCTCATTGTGATAAGGTAGCCCCCTGTCCCAGGATGTGCCTGTAAGGGTCGTTGACTCGTGGTGTTGTGCTGCCCCTCCGTGTCTGTTCCTGACTGCCCCTGCCCTGCCCTCTGCGTAGATCATTTGATCATCTGACGATGGCATTAGCCAAAGATTGACAATCCTCTGTGGCACATTGAGGGCCAAAATATGAGGGCACCGCCTGAGGGGCACAAGGTGCTACTGTTTGCATTTGAAAGGTGCTAACTTTATCCTAAGAAAGGAGCTTCTTCTCCTTCCAGAGAAGTTCTAGTCTCTCCAGGTGGAGAATTTCTGCTTGGTTGGTGAGGATGCTTCAGTAAGTCAACAGAAGAAATCTTGCCTTGGAGTATTTGCAAGAAAGATTGGCTCTACTTGAAGACAGAGGAGCTATTAAATGCAGAATGGAATAAAGTGGGCGGACTCCTCTAACTTCCTGGTCTCAGTGCCCTCGCTCTGGACCTCAGACTGTGGACACACATCCTCGTGGGTCTCAGCTGGTGTTTAAATCAAAAGAGAGCAGCATAGATATTGAGTCGGCGGCTGGGAGTCACCACCCTGAGCCGCCTCAGATGACAGCTACACTAAAGTCCCACCTCTGTTTGTACTCTTGAGCAACAGACCAAAGGTCGGGTATGGTGGGCGGCCCCTGTCCAGCGATGAGGTGTGGTTGCCACACCCACAGTGCAGCAGTATGTGGGCAGCACAGGGATACCGTCTGGTTAGTGCCACTTTCGCATCGCCATGGTATACCCACCCCTGCAGCTGAGACAGGTTTCCCTTTGCTGGCGATTTGCGGTGTGGCTTCCTTGACTCTCTGCTAATCTCTGCTTTATGCCTCGGTGCTTGGCCACAATGTCCGGCCCCCTGCCACGGCCCAAGGGTCAGCCCGCTTCTCCTTTTTTTTGAAAACGGCAACCTTTGCCGCTGCACACCAGGGGTTTTCGCCGAAGCTCCCAGCCGCCGTCATGTGTCTTTGTTCTGGTTTTCTTTTTGCGTGTACAAGCATGTGGAAGGGAAGGGGAAGGGCACGGCGCGTTCATGGCCGCCTGTCGGGTTTTGGGGAAACAGGATGCTTTGCTGTTTTATTATTTTATTTTTTTTGCTGCTGTCTGACTTGCTCCTGATATCTGGTTTAAAGTTCCTGTTGGCTCCTGCGGTGAGCGGACGCCTTCGTGTAGAGTCCCTCCCCACATGTGTGGAGTGTGGGGGGGGGGGTATATTCCTTTGAAGCGGAGGAGTGTATGTGAAGGTTTCCAAATCATTAGGGTCGCAACAGAGCATTGTAACGGTCAACGAAACACAAAAGGTCCTTGAGTGCGTGGCGCCGCAGCGCCCAGCTTATCCGAGCAGAGTGGCACTTTGCTCGCTGCTGACAGAGGCTTGTCTTATTTTGTCTGCGGGCGGTGCGTGGGGTGAGGGCTGACAACATTCGCTCTGACTCGATGGGCAGCAGAGGAAGGCCGGGAACCTTCGTGAATTGATTCTTTGGCTAATAGTAAAGTGGAATAAAATGTCTAAAAACTCGGACTTGAATAGTCTGTGTAATCAGCACGAACCATAGAACAGTGTGAATGTGAAATTTATAAAAACTGGTAGTTGGCCAGTAAAGCATGTCATATCTGTGTGAGATGCCGGAGATAAAACGTTTCATGTTCATTTGTTGAGTTCATGCTCCTGTCCCAAAGCATCACATGCAAGAGCAATTATTAGAACATGTATCAGATTTGCTAGTAAAGCAAAGAGACTTGTAGGTGTGATGATGTGAGCTTGGGCTGCATCCGAAGCGTTAGAGGTGCGATGTTGCAGTAGTGCACAGACTTGCAGACAGCTGTGTTTATGGCAATGTGGTGTTACAGTAGTGGTATACCAGACTAGGCTAAAGTGCAGCGTGAGGTTCCTCACGCCTTCCTTGTGTGGTCTTCGCGCTAATGCGGCTGCAAAGCTGGGGGACTGCTGCTGTGGGCGGGGCCTGTCGGTGGAGGTTGAGGGTTGGGAATGGAGCTGTGCAGTTTCCCTCTGATGAAGACCTCAGAAGTCGGGATTTGCTATTCCACTTTTTTGTACCCCCCCATCTGATCCACTTAGTATTTCATACGTGCCAATTCCAATACTGATCCAATCGTTTATAGAAAATTTAAATATAAATGCAGTAGTCGGTGCATTTTTTGTCCGAGTAAGCCTCACGATTCTGCAGCATTCTTCCATATGATGTTTCTGCTAGTGCAAGTGTATCCCAAAGCCTACAGGTGTAAGGCAGGGAACGACCCTACAGCCCTACTACAACTTACGAAGGTTACATCTCTGCACTGCTTATTTATTACCTCTGCACTAGTTATTTACTGCCTGTTTGCACCATGCATGCCCTGTCTACTGTGATGTTACATGTACTATATGTTAGGGAACTGAAAGGGCATGAAACAGACTTTACATGTTTCTTTGAAACATGTTACACTGTTCCCTGCTGTCCCATGAGCACTTATAACAAATTATGCACCCAAATAAATGAGAATAAAATCCTGATGTCAGGAGTCATCCCCTTAGTGTACAGCGCTGTGTTGCTGTCCCCCTTGTCACTCCTAGCTTTGGACTTCCTGTTTTCTGGCTCACAGTGGTCAAACGGCCATCACGCCCGTCTCCACACTGTGTCTCTCTGCTCTGGCTTGACCCTCTCACATGATCCGGCTATTCCCCTGTCACATGATCTCACCCCATTGCTGGTCCTGGACGGGAGTCTTTCATGGCCAGATGAATTTGAATAGGGGGGAGCGTCTGTCCTGGTGCAACCGCCCCCAAGCACGTTACCTGCTCTCTCTGTGTGCTTGTGTCTGAAGGTGAGCTCTTCCTCCCCAGCCAGCAGTCAGCCATCACGTCCCAGTACTGTATTAGGCTGTATTAGTCCTGGCTGATACATGTTGATGATTCTCTTCTCCCCTCCTCCACCCACTCCTCTGTGTGCGGTCTTGGCCCTCTTTTATGACATCACTCCCCCTCCTCCGTAGGTTCTCCCTATGCGTAGCTTGGCTCTTTCCCGGCTTTCTACCCCACACCAGCTGAATGTGGGAATTTCTCTGAGCCCAGAGTGGTCCCCTCAAGTCACAGCACTACTCTGAATGACCCATTTACCAACCCAAACTGGAGCTCTTTGGCAGCGTTACTGAAGGCTAACGATAGATAGAGCAGTGGCTAGCATAGTGTAGTGTAGCGTAGTGTGGCGTAGCATAGTATAACGTAGTATAGCATAGCAGCTAGCCAGTGTCGGTCCCGGGCTGGACTCCACATGCTCTCTCTGGGTGGTGCTTCAGGTCGCACACTGGCACAAATCCTATAGCGCTTGCTAAGCGGATCGGGACACGGCGGGAGGAAGCAGCCCAACTCCGCCGCTCTCACTTTTCCCCACGCGTCTCCGCGGCTGGTTGCCCTGGTGATCATGGACGCCATGCACCCCGCTGTGGTCAGTCCCGAGGTCCCCTCCGCCACGTTTCCTCTGTGCTCCAAGGTCATGCCCACACTTGCTTTGGTCCCTGAAGGATGTAGGAGAGAAGTTTTATTGGACTGCTAAAAGGCATGCCACAATGTCATTCCGGGCCTGTGCGAGGCCGGCCGGCCTCCCTCCCCACCACGTGCACATTTGCAGATGTGCTTCACCCCCATTGGGGGGAGGGTAGCTGCCTCCTCATCCTATCTCACATTAAGGCACCCCTCCACCGTTTCCTCCCCTTTACCGTTTTTTTTTTTTTTTTTTTCTTTTTGTGCTTCCTTGTCACATGACCTGGCCATGTTACGATTTCACTTTCTTCTTAGTTGCAGCGCTCCGCTAGATGAATGTGTTCCGGCACGTTCCAACCCGTGCAGTGGGGGTTCCGTCATGGCCCAGTGAGCAGTTGGTGACTCCTGTCGGCCATACTTACAGGAGGCGGACAAGCCAGGACTTGATAAATACCACAGGCTCAGTGCAAGGATGAAACATTTTCGCTCCTTTCAAGATCAGACGCCCGGGTGAAAGCTGCCCTTTGCTGACTGCTGCCCTCTTGTTCTGTCGTTCTGGTGGGGGGTGGGACTTACTTGTCTTTGGTTTTTTCCTGATTAATCCCTTTGTCATTGTGGGGGAGGGCAGTCGTTGCTTCTGAATGACTCGTTATAAGCGGACACAATGGACCTCAGAAACGTGGGTATTGTAGTGAGAGTTTTGTGGCCGCTTGTGGTCTGTGAGTCAAATGACCGGCCGATGGACTGTGACATCGGCAGTCGCTGTTCTGATTTTTACCACAAGGGGGTGTCTCCACATGTAGGTTCTTTTCTATAAAAAAAACAAGCAATAGTAAAGTGTGAGTCCACAAAATCGAAATGTAATGTCGAAACTTTCTTGAAAAAAATTATGAATGCTTGATTTGTCTCTCTGAATTTATAAAGCACGGCAGAGCAATTTCAGTTTTAAACTGTCCCCAAAATACATGAAAATTCACTCCGAGAGGGATGAATTGAAGCCGGGGCCCCAGGCAAATGTTAAATTTATTATCCTGCCATGTTCCTGACTGCCGTGTTCGGCTCATTTTCACATTTACCGTGAGAGGAGGCTGGCGGGGGCCATTTCCTTTTCACCTTCCCTCTTGGCCGGTACGTGCTCAGAATGTTTCCCGCAGCAACAATGATGTGACACACATCTAATGTCCGCATACTTAGTGAGCCCCCCCCCCCCCCTTCATAGATCATGCCAGTTGGGAGGGCAAATACCTTGCGAGGGCGTGGATTTGGAGAGCTGTAGAGGCGGAGTACCTCTCCAGGTAGCGCTGACTTACCCAGTGATCATGTGAAAGGCAGAGGCTCTGGGGCCAGTGTGAAAGGTAGAGGCTCTGGGGCCAGTGTGAAAGGCAGAGGCTCTGGGACCAGTGTGAAAGGTAGAGGCTCTGGGGCCAGTGTGAAAGGTAGAGGCTCTGGGGCCAGTGTGAAAGGCAGAGGCTCTGGGGCCAGTGTGAAAGGTAGAGGCCAGTTCGCAGTCTTTTCTCCTGGGCGTTCGTTTGCTTTTATGTTAATCCACAGTCATTTGTTTCACTTTAATGTTCAGTATCTATTTATTACAAAACAATGAACAAACACAATAAGCGATTGTGTGGCGGTCATGAATGCACTGTGATGTAGGGCATTTTGTAAGAGGAGCAGGGAGACATGAACTCCGAGTCGGGATAAAAGCGCCCAGCTTCGCATTGTGTGCTAACTGTATTTGCGTTGTGCCGGCACTTCCTCCAGCTTGTGGAATGCAGTGGGTGTATACAGGACCGCAAGCTGGCTCCCCCTTGTGGACGTTTTGAGCACTTCGCCCTGTTGCCTTAAGTGGTGTGTGAATGGCCTGGTAAAAGGTGCACAAACCGCTGAAAATGTGCTGCCTGTCTCAGGCCAATGGCCGGCACGTGGCAGCCCTCCTCCATGTGCGTGAGAGAATGTCAGTGTGAGCGCGCTTAGACTAACGGAATGTGGCAGGACAGGTTGGTGTTTGAACTAAAAGACTCTCGCATGCTCTGCCCGTGGCAGTATGTGTGTGAAGGTCCCACTTGTATATTCCCCTATGTTTAAGTCTTTGACATTACGATATGTCCTTAAATACACATATACGGTGTGTGTCACAGAATCATGACACATTTAGGAGAGTGGAGGTCTGACAAGGGATTGCTTAGTGTCTGTAGTAGTGGGTGAAATGATGCGGCTTTACTGCACGCTGGTGCATCCACTGTTGTTTCCCATTGCTTGTAAACCAGGAAGTGATTGACAGGGTGTGACAGTCTGTCGTCACATGATCTGCTGACACCTGTGCGCAGCAGTCTCTCCGCTATGCGTCACGCTTACGGAGGCTTGTGTCCCGGGGCAGTACGCCTCCGGGTCAAGGGCGTGTTTGCTAGAGAACTGGCAGACGTACTTCCTCGTCACTGTGTACGAACAGGTTTACGTGCGGCCCACAGGACAGTGTCTGATTTCCTTGTGTGGGTCACAGGCTTCATGAGATTTGTACTTGGCTGGATGCATCAAAGCTTAATGCTTCTGGAAGGATCAAAGTTGACCTGTTTCGAGGCATTAACGGTGACTTGGGCTTGTTTTTCCAGTCCTTGCCACTAGGGGGTATCATCATGCCTAATTAAGAAAAAAAGATCTCATTCATTCAGATGGCTGTTTCTACACCCGACCAGAGTCACTGCTTGCTGGTATTAGGTTAGGAAAGCAGAGTGTAAAGAGCTGGCGATGTGACCCCAGGGTATAACCCCCCCCCCTGCCCCCGCCTCCAGCATTCCCTCTACCGTTCTTCCACGTTTGTCTGCTTTAGCCACGAACAGTGTTGCTGTATATGCTTCTGAGCCATGGTAAAATATGAGAGAATAAGGGAAAGCTGCTTTACGGATGTAAAGTTGGCCAGTGGGGCTGCAGGTGGTAGTAAATCCCAGCCCAGAAACTGCAGCTGAAGGGATCGATGATGATTTACTGCTGGTGTGGTTATCGATGTTGTTGCTGTTGTTGTTACTGCTGGTGTGGTTATCGATGTTGTTGCTGTTGTTGTTACTGCTGGTGTGGTTATCGATGTTGTTGCTGTTGTT
>JAABNX020000090.1:10795957-10822179 GCA_015163995.2 Mormyrus lacerda | reverse complement strand
TATCTGTCTGTCTGTATGTCTCTGCCTGTCTCTCTGCCTGACTATCTGTCTGTCTGTATGTCTCTGCCTGTCTCTCTGCCTGACTATCTGTCTGTCTGTATGTCTCTGCCTGTCTCTCTCTCTCTATATCTGTCTCTATCTCTGTCTCCTTGTCTGTTTGACTTTCTTTCACTTTTCTGCCTGTCTCTCTCTCTAACTGTCTGTCTCACTGTATCTCTTTGTCTGTCGTGTATGTCTCCTTTCCATCTCCTTGTCTTGTCTCTTTCTCTTATCTGTCTGTCTCTCTCTGTATTTTTGCTTGTCCCGGTCTCTCTTTGCCTTTCAGTTTCTCTTTATCTGTCTGCCTTATTCTCTTATTCTTTATTTTTCTCCTTGCCTATCTGCCTCTGTCTGACTGTCTATTCTTAATTTTATATTTAACACTGACACTGTCCATAAGTAGATATTGAATGGGATAAGTAGGATGAATTGGCACAGGTTAATCCATTAAACTTTTATTTATCGCACGCCCTGGTTAGTCTACATTGTTGGCCTGCCATTGCTGGTTTCGTGAATCCTAACCCACTGCGCCATCGGTCCCACATAACCGGTGAGTTCCGCCCGGCTCACGTGTCTGCGCCCCGACAGCTGAGGACTCGTCAGGGCACAGAGCTGCTCATCCAGCTGGAGCACGATGCCTCCATCACCGAGTGGTACAAAGCCCTGCTGGAGGCCGTCGGCGCCCACGTGAGTCTGCCTGGCATCCCAGCACAGAAGATCACCTCAGCTCATTTTGCTGGAGGTTAATTCCACCCTGCTGTCCCCACAGGCCTGGGAGTCTGACGAAGCCATAGAGGAGGACATTCCTGAGACGCCCACAGGCGAGAAGCAGGAGAAGGAGAAGGAGAAAGACAAGGAGCAACGAGACTCCAGGAAGGGCAGGGGTGAGGGTGAAGCTCGGCGTCTGTGTGTGTGTGTGTGTGTGTGTGTGTGTGTGTGTGTGTGTGTGTGTGTGACCTGGCGTGGCCCTGCGGGTACTGGCATGATCCCTCTGCTGCCCTTCAGCCGTGAAGACCTCCGTCAGTATGGAATCGACGGAGGACAGGAAGACCAAGGTGAAGCTGAAGAAGTTCCTGACACGTCGACCCACGCTGCAGTCCGTCCGGGACAAGGGCTACATCAAAGGTTGGGAGGCCGCCTGGCTCCCCCCACTCCACCCTGATAACCCACCCCCCTATATTTTAGGGGTCTTGCAGAAGTTCAGTACAATAAGTGTGACAGTTTATGTGATTGTGGAACTTTTGAGGATTTGAATTATTATTTCACGGTAACTAATGCTGGTAAATACAGGAACTGAAACCAAGTTCAGCTGGCTGGGTTGTTTCAGGTGATTTTCCCCTCTTAAATTTTACAACGTTGAGTAATGACTGAGTGTATTGCTCTTTTTTTTTTTATTATTTATTTACCATACAGGCACGACACAATAATCGAGGAGCTGTATTGTAATTCCCAGACTGGCTGTTTGTTTTTACAGGCTTAAACCAATGTTGCTTTTTCAATCATTGATCACTGATTTAAAACAAGCAGAACCCAGGGTAGTTTCCCTAACTTGAGACCATGTGGTGCTGAGCGTTGACACCCCCTTCCCTTCGTTCAGACCAAGTGTTCGGCTGCAGCTTGACCAGCCTCTGTCAGCGGGAGAACTCGACGGTACCCCGTTTCGTCCGGATGTGCATTGAGCACGTGGAGAAGAATGGTAAGCTTTTGTGGGCACCCTCGTTTATATGACAGAACCGGGTTCTGTCCGGGTTTGGGCCGCGTTTTAGCAGTTCAACGCACTGAGAACGCCTCTCCTCCCTACAGGCCTGGATATGGATGGATTGTACCGGGTCAGCGGGAACCTGTCGGTCATACAGAAGCTGAGGTTTGCGGTCAATCACGGTACGTTCCCTCAGCGGTCAGGCCCATGCGAGCGCCGGACGCGGCCAGAGGATCCCAGCTGATGGCGCGCGTGTGGTCATTTCCTGCTCAGATGAGAAGGTGGATCTGGAGAGCAGCAAGTGGGAGGACATACATGTGACGACGGGCGCCCTGAAGATGTTTTTCCGGGAACTCGCAGAGCCTCTGTTCACCTACGGCCTGTTTAATGACTTTGTTAACGCCATCAGTAAGTCCCCCGTGTCGATATCAGTGCATGTCTCCTCCAGCTACGGATCTGGCAGTGTAAAGCATGCCGTTTTATTATAATCCACATGGTGGGGCTAAACTTATAAGTGATAAAGATGCATCTGTGTCGTGTGCATTAAGCATTTGAAAACTTAGCTTGACTTATAGCGCGGCAGGATCATTCCATGTCGTATTTCTCCCAACAGAATCTCTGGACTACAAGCAGCGGCCGCTTTTGATTAGGGATTTAATCAAGCAGATGCCGAAACCCAACCACGACACCATGCAGGTCCTCTTCAAGCATCTCAGGAAGTGAGTCTGACAGCAGAATATGAGTATTCCGTATTATAACCTCAAGGTCATGTAGGCTAATGAAGGCTGCATTGCATTCTGGGGGATCCCACTACTCTCGACCGGGGTTAGACTCTGGCTCCTGACCTCTCGTTCGTCCTGTTTTGCTTGCAATCGCATGCTTGCCGCGTGCGTTTGAGGGCTTTTAAAACCTGGTCTCCTTGTTATGGCTTCGACTGCTGGTCCGGTTCGCCGATAACCAGCTAAAAAGCCAGAGGTCTGGTGTGTAATCTTTAGTGCTGGAATGCAGTGCTGCAAAAGAATCCGCATGTTGGTACAAACGTTCCTGTTCCTGTTTGGGCTTTTCCTGACATCCCCTCCTGTCACGCACAGATTAACCTTTTCTGTCTCTCGCTCACACTCAGGCGTCTCTGTTCTCTGTTAGAACCCCGCCGATGCTGCCCTTTGACCTCTCAGCCATGGCCAGTGAGGCTAAATTCGGGTCGCACCTGTGCGCGAGGTGTGTTTCTTAGGGGCTGGTGTCTGCGTTGAGGATGACCCTGTCTCCCCCCCACCCAGAGTGATAGAGCACGGCGAGGCGAACCGCATGACCTCCCACAGCGTGGCCATCGTGTTCGGCCCCACCCTGCTGAGGCCTGAGGTGGAGACCAGCAACATGGCCGTGCACATGGTTTACCAGAACCAGATCGTGGAACTGATCCTGCAGGAGTATGACCTCATCTTCGGCAGGTAGGGCTTCTGGAAGCAGGTCAGGGTGGCCAGGGGGCCTCTCTGAACTGCACGCTGCTCCAGTCACGCATCCATCCATGCGACAGCCCCAGCCGTCGACATCTCTACAGCTCCATGCAGAGGACTTATCCTGCTTTGCACCTAACACTGTGGAGCTCAGTGTACAGTTTTTTTTTCTTCCTTCCCTTAGCTGCTAATGCCTCAGCAGCGGATTGTAAGCATACTGCACGCCGATGCAGACAGCGCCACCTGCTGGGTGGAGGACTGATGGCTGAGTGGGAGTGGCAAATTCTGGGGCCATTTAAGGAGAGCTTAATAAGCATGCAGCCTCTGAAGCCGGTGCTGGTTTATCAGGTCGTGGGGCCGCCGGGCCCAGATTCTGAGGCACGGGAGCTGGGTGCTCCAGATAGTGTCCGTCCACCAAGTGCTCAAACACGTCCCAGTCCTCCAGAGAGTGTACTGCTGCAGGTCCTGGATAACCACCCCCATCACGCGGGACAGAGGTGTGTGCCGCAGCTACCCTCTGTGGAAATACTCCTTTCTCGTCTTTCCTGACCTCGCTGGACCAGGGGCAGATGACGTGACTCTTGATCAACGGCCTGCATGCAGGTATGATGCCCCTGGATCAAACACATCTTTGCCTGGGAAGTACAGACTGTTCCAAGACCACAGTCCTGGTGTATTTATTCTGCAAAGGCGTGCACTGTGCATCTCAACTAAGCTACAGAAGTAGTCTTATGGAAATGATTTACAAGACTGTAGGACAGCCTGAAAAAAGGTACACTGGAAACTCTGGTACTAATATCGTTTTGATGTTTTTTTTATGTTTTTGAGCTTCTGGAGCAGGGAGAAAATATCAAAATCAAATAATATAAATATTCAGTAGTATATAAGAATTAATTGAAACGATGGACAAAAAAAAAACTGGTTTTTGAAATTTATGTTCAACTGGTGCATTTTTAATATCGTTTTCCAGACTAACTGCTGTTCCGGCTGTATCTGTCTAATCTGAATAAAAACTAAATCTCACCCAGAGTTCTTATTTTGTGCGTTAATGATTGAAATCTGCCTCCTTCCCCACTGACTTGGTGAGTAAGAGCCACTTCTGCCTCACAGGGGCATGAGCGCGAACATTCTCTGCATTCCTCGAACCTGCAACCTGAGTTTGAATGGAACCCCTGGCAGATTCCAGACTTTGCCAGATTTTTCCAGATTTTGTAGGACATCTTAAATATTATTTTAATTTTGTAAATGGTTTACGAAATTTCCATCATGATGCTATTTCTGGAGAAATATCCAATATGGATTTTTTTTCACTGTTGTAAACAAATACCATTTGGTGGTATGGAGGTCAAAACCATACTGGGGTGCCTCTGAACTGATCTGATTCACTTATGTCATGCGGGATACAGGAGGGCATTCTGGCAATATTCCACTTCAGACTGGCTCTGAACGCCAAACGCCCTACCTGCAATGCCTCTTTTTTCCCACCAAGGGGCAGTAAAGAACATCATATTCCCCAGAATGGCAGATGTCTTGCAGGTGGCTGGTTCTGTGCTGCCGCTCAGATGCACCTCCTCAGCTGCTTTGCAAAGCTATCCAATATGTTTTGATATCCTCCCCATAATCCCCCTCTTCTCGCAATATTGTTGGTTTTACTAATTGGCTTGGGTTCAGAATTCCTCTATCGTATATCTTTGCAGATCATCATCTGATTTCCGATTCAGGGCTGTGCTGAGGCGGGGGTCTGTGCCAGGTGGCACAAAGCAGGGGGCACTTTGGACGGAATGCCAGCCACTGTAGGGCAACCACTGGCAATTTAGAGGTATCAGTTCACCTAAAGTACCACCTTGCACAAATACAAGTGATATACAGATGTCAGTGTGTGAAGCTACATCTTTTTTTTCTTTGTGGGATGAAACTGGGTTAAACATGGGATAACAGCCTGTGAGGCTGTGGTATTATCTGCTGAGAGGCTCGTGGCTGGCACATTCTATCAGAGCCCGCTCATCTCCTCTGACTACCCAGCCATGAGCCAATCAGAGCCCACTCATCTCCCCTCATTACCCAGCCACGAGCCTATCAGAGCCCGCTCATCTCCTCTGACTACCCAGCCATGAGCCAATCAGAGCCCACTCATCTCCTCTCACTACCCAGCCACGAGCCAATCAGAGCCCGCTCATCTCCCCTCACTACCCAGCCACGAGCCAATCAATGCCCGCTCATCTCCTCTCACTACCCAGCCACGAGCCAATCAGAGCCCGCTCATCTCCCCTCACTACCCAGCCACGAGCCTATCAGAGCCCGTTCATCTCCCCTCACTACTCAGCTGTCAGCCAATCACAGTCTGCTCATCTCCCTTTTGCGCCAGAGCTTCTGAACTTGCTCAATCACCAGTGTGAGATGATGGGATAGGAGGCAGATCTGCAGGTATTAGGATCAAGGCTGAAAAATAAAGACCTGCAGTAAAAACCACAGTAATGATTGAAATGTGCTACAAAAAAGGGCAGTTCGAGGACAAGGACAAAGGGCAGAGATGAAGAGCCCCATCCCCAATCGACCCGTCGGGATGATTAACACTCCAGGGCACAACATGGGAGTGGCTGTGAACCACTGTGATTAAGGTGAAGGTGACAGAAGGATGAGGACAGAAACTGTGTTTATGGAAATCCATTACTGCTGGGCATCTCCGCACCTTAAAGGGGACAAACCTTAATTTGTCCCTTTCCCAATAAAACGCCATCTTGTGGTGAGTATATGCATGTGAAGGTCACCGGATTCCAACAAGGATCCCATATAAAAATGTGGATCCTAAAGGTGTAAGGATTCCACCCACCCTGTTCTGCCTCAGTGGGCTTCACCTCTGTGGTCAGATTTGGATGTTCAGGATGAGTGGAGGTAATGGCAGCCAGTATTCCTCAAACCGCCTCGTGCGGACTAACAATGGACTAAAGGTCTCCAGAGGAATCGGTACCAGTGTGACAAGTTGCTCACAGGTCTGCGAAAATGTTAAGATGTTAAATTCGGAAGCAGCAGGAACCGCTAAGACACCCGATCAGCGATTGTGAACCTCGTCTGCCTTTAACAAGTGGCTGCCCCAGAGATTCTCACACTACATGGTCTAGGTGTTTACAGAGAGTGGCGTGGTGAACAATAAACAGCCGGTCGATGGCATTTCCGTGCCCAAACTCCTTGTTAATTAAAGTCAGACTAGTCGGAGCTAAGAGTGCAAAAGTAGCAGCTCGGTGTGCTTCACTGCATTCACTGGACTCATTTCCTCTTGCAGTGCTCCTGGTGGCGGTACGGGTACAGTATAGATAGCTATAGATAGACTGAAGGTGGCCACAATGCATCTGACAGTCCAATGACTCTGCTGTCATTGTGGTTGAACAGAAGGTAACTTTTGCAGCTCACACCTGTGGTGAGACTTTCACTATTACTAATGTGCTTTTATTAGTAGAAAATAACTTGTATGGTGAATCGGGGCGTCTTGCACACCGCTGGTCAGCATACATGTGAGCTGCAACTGAAATGCAGCATAAGAATGTTGCTACAGACCTTGGATATCAGTATCTTGTGTACACATACATTCACATTTAGTATTGTTTATAATGCAATTTGGTGTTTTGGTTATAGGGTATATAGTAAGTCAGGCCTTTAGTATGTGATGTTATTGATATTATTGATAAAACCAGACCTTCGAATGAAGTGCTCGCATATACAAAATTGATTTTGTGACTTAATAAATTCAGTGGCTCTCTCAGGCTGAGTAATCATCTGAGAGAAGCTTTCAGGTCTGTTTCCCGTTTTAGGTTTCGTAAATAATGGGAACGTGTGATGTATCATCTGCTTAAATTTAAATGAATACGAAGGACTTTTAAGAAGCGACTGTTTGTGAAACTAGGAGAGTCTGAGATGTTTTAGCCTCCAATAGACCAAACACTTGCATAAAACCAGTTCCTATTTGAATGGCCCTTAATGGTGCTGAATAGCACTAATGTATTCTGGGTAATATTTCAATAACATGTTTTCTGAAGCTTCAGAATCTCTGTTGGAGCCATCCATAAGCAATGCTGGAGCAAATGTAGGTCTAACCACTGGCACAAAAATGGGTTTTCTGCATAGCAAACTGTCACCATTGGAAAGTAAGAGAGCACAGACCTGTGGGTTAGGAGGTAAGGAGTTTTGACAATGGCTGGTTCAAAGCCAAGAACATCACCAGTGTAATCAAGATGATTTAGGCTTTGGGAAATCTTAATTTGTGAAACATTCTGTAAAAAAGACGCCTGGGATGTGAGAGCCGTAAGTCATGGCACATTTGGAATCTGTGAGCACTGAGGTACAGTAAGTTTTGGGAGAATTTGGAGACACGCAGACGGCGCTGATTGAATTTCACCGTTGATTGGTTAGAGTCTCTGGAGACTTTTTCATTTCTTCTTTGAACGGTTTTCTGTTTGTTTCGCTTTCCTATGTGTTTCCCCTCATTGTGTCAGTGTGCTCAACTCTACCCTGCCACCTTCAACTGGATACAGTGTCTCCGCCCTTTAATTTGATGGTGCTGTACAGATAGTCTCACTGTGAACTTCCTGTTTTACATTTCCAATGACGTCATCATCTGTCGCCGCTCATTTTTCAGTCTCCGCTGACATCACTTCCTGCTGGGCCTGACCTCCTTCCTGTGCTTCCTCCTCTTCCCATTAGCACCGCCCACCCTCCCCTCTGGCCGTGTAGCAGCGCATCGTGTGACTTTGTCCCTCATCGGGATTATAGATTTTCCTGGATGCTCCATTACTAATTCATGCGCTGGAGCGACCTGTTGGAAACCAGAGACGGATCGATAAATGTGACCTTGGTGCATCTCGTTTTGACTGATCGTCTTTGACTAACTTGGCCGGGTGTGGTATGGCGTGGTTTGATTGGCTTGGCCCACCCCCACCTGAGTCATGAGCACAATTAAATTTTCAACCAATCAATGAAGACTTGCTCTCCCAATATGAATAGGAAGTATAACGATAAATATTATAGAAAATATATTTTTTCCCGGATGGATATAGCTGTGCAGCAAATGGGGCCAGAGGTATGTGGGAGATGGTGGTTAGAAATGAACGGAAAAAGTACAATGAGGCACCATATAGCATCTTTGTTGATGAATTTTATTGTGATGGGGATTTAAAAAAAAAAAAAAAAACTAAACAAAAATGAAAAAACCTATAAAATGTTTTGCGTGTTTAACCAGGGATTTAAAAAAAAACCCAAAACAAATTATTGTCTTGCCACAGACATGAGTAAAATTGGCACAAATAAAACAGACAGTCGATCAAGTTTTGGATTTGTAACAGAACAGTGGGGCGTAAGTCCATAAATACGACAGCAAAGACTCTGTTAGTCACACGGTTAGTTCTTAGTTCAGTAGCATCGTATTTTAACGGGGAGAGTACAGATATCTTTGTTATTTATTCCAATTGCTAGCCTCTTATTTCTAGATTAGTCAGAATTATGTTAACATATAATACTGAAAAACAAACAGGGGGTCCTTCGTCTATGCATGACTTCATACCTTCCAAATTACTTTTTATACTAAAATATATTACTGTATTAATACAAGCTACAGTTTTATACACTACACAGTGTAATAAATAACCAGAATGAAATATAAAAAATAAGACATAAATATAAAAGTTTTCTATAACTAATAAGGTACTTATAATGAAAGTGATACTAATACGGCCTTTGTTGAAAACACACTACACATAAATTTTTTTTGTTTTTTTTTTTAGTTTTGTTTTTTTTCATCATCATTATTTATTTTTTTTTGCATGAAACCCAAACTGATAAAACACAGAAATACTGACAAGTAACATCTGCTGACGCCCCCTAGAGGCCGGGAGCAGGCCTGACGGCGTTCGCTAGCAGAAGTGCAGGTTCGTCCTGCTGTGGTGTCGTCGGGTACAACCCCCCCCCCCCCCCCCCCCCCCATCACCACATGTGGTGTGTAGCTTCTTGTCCTTATACCCGCCCAGAAATAAAAACACAGTGATGTGTCAGACACAGCCAGACCCCTCTTGAGCACACACGGCGGCTCTGAGCGTCCCCCCCCCCCTTGACGGCTAACACTGTCCCATGGCACGTGTCTTGCATAAGGCTGGGGATGTGAAATCCTCAGTGTTGTACCTCCTAATCCTGCTTCATTTGACCTTGATCACAGATTTAAACAAAAATAGTGACATGGAACACAGATTGCAAAACGAATGACAGACAGACAGACAGACAGACAAACAGACGAACAAAGTAAGAAACCGCCTTCATGGCTATAACACTGCATCCCGGATGGGAAATCCGTCAAAACGTGAGCAAAAACACAGGGTGTTACAGTTCCTTTTTTAAGACTGACATTCCAATGGAAACCCGCTGGGAACACGCTGACGGTGGCTAACGCAATGGTAATACTGAAGGGTGACTGACACTGAAGCACGCTGTGTCCACAGGCAAACCAGGAATACTGTAGTGCAGGTTTTTTTTTTCTCCAACTTAATAAAATACTGATTTAGCAAACTTCATTGGCAATAAAAGGTATAGAAATCTCTCCCAACTGTACAGCTTTAAAGGTCAAATGTAAGTGACAAAGTTAGTAACACTGATAACAACTCAGGACGTTTTAGTAATAAACACCTAAAACGTGTCAAACTCCAGCTTTTGGAGTCTATATGCATTTCTGTTAAAGTCTTATGTACTTTTACAAACGAGTTCTAACACTGAAAATTTCTCACATGGAAAAGTTACTAGGTTGTTGTTTTGTTTTTTTAAGTTCAGGCACACCAGGAGTTATACACAGTAGTGAACTGAAACACAGCATAGAGGCAGCCAATGATCTGTACACATCCTATATTCAAAAATGTGGTTTAAATCCTTTCTTCTCTCTTTTTTTTTTTTAGTTCTCGTCAGTTTCCATCTGTGTCCTTTGCCCCCATTTCCGAGCCCTTCCCAGTGTTCCCATTACCCTCCTCTATGCTCTGCATTATGGTCTCGCTCAGAACTTCCTGTTTTACCTTTTCCATGACATCATCTTCTGTCGCCATGCATTTTTCTGTCTCCATTGCCATCACATCCTGCTGAGCCCGACCTACTTCCTGTGTTTCCTCCTCTTCCTTGATTAGCACCGCCCCCTGAAACAGATGCTCCTCCCCTTCCTCCTCTGCCCCTTCCCCGACATGCTCCTGTTCATCTTCCTCACTTTCCTCCCCTTCGCCCACTCGCACCACCTGTATCTCGTCGTCGTTCACACTGAGGCTGTGCTCCTCCTCCTCCTCGTCTTCCTCCTCCTCCTCTTCCTCGTCTTCGCTGTCCTCGTCCCCGCGCGTACTGCTCTCCCTGTCGTCCGAGTCCAGCTGCGAGGGCGGTGAGGTGGCCCTGCTGTCGGTCTGCCGCTCTTCGGCTGGGGACTCCTCATGCCCCTCGCGCTCCCGCGCCTCCTTCTTGCAGTAGGAGTAGCGGTGGTTCATGTGCTGCGAGTAGGAGCCCGAGTGCGAGAAGCGCTTGCCGCACTTGTCGCACTGATAGGGCTTCTCGCCCGAGTGCAGCCTCGTGTGCTCGATCAGGTGGTGTTTGTGTTTGAAGGCCTTGCTGCAGACACCGCACTCATGAGGTCGCTTGCCTGACAAAAACGCAGAGAGCGTACATCAGCCCCAAGGCCACCGGCAACTGTGTTAGGAAGAGCATCTACCCCTCTGCAGTTCGACATTTCAACACAGAACAACAGCAATACAAAATCGTAAATGCACAGCACACTTCACAGGACTGAGCGACACATTGCACTGTACTTTGCCATACTTACGATTCCTGACATCTCAAGTTACTCAATACTTAAATAAATGCCCACTGTATAGTAAGGTGTACTACTACTTAAACATATGCACACGGTATACCTTCTACACCTGCCATACTTATGCATTTTTCTATATTTATGTCTTCAGAGTGTCTCGGTGTACATTTCACTACATGTTGTACTTGTACAAGTACGTCTGTCACAAACAGAGGAATCTTGAATTTCTCAAGCAATTTCGTGTCATTTATTTCATATATTTATATATGAAAGAATTTATAAATTCAGCCATATCTTCTACTCATCTATCATTTATTTTAAAACTACCGATCTCTACAGTAGCTAGTCACACGTCTACTTTGATGTTTGTGAGTGTCTCTGGCTTGGTGCTGTGTAATCCTGTTGAAGTTTATATGTTACTGGCTGGTAGCTTCAGGGAATCTCCTGTGTACTGATGTGCAAAAGGCAAAGAAAGACTCTTGAATCTTGGAAGCGGGACAGCCCGGTGTTACGGGATGGATACGGCTACGAGTGAAACCTAACAGCGACGCTGGCTGTGTTCTGCTCATTACTGCTAGAAAGGTGGTGGTCTGGTTCCCAACTCCATTTACTTGTAATTAACGAGCTCCATGGTTGAAAGGAGCCGCTCATGGCATTGAACTAATTCTGCACTCCAGTTGCTCTCAGAAATGTTCTGGAGTTTGTTTTGGTAACTTGTTCCCAGGTTACCCTCCGAAATCCGGAATATGAGTCTGAATAACTGGGAATGTGCCTTGACTTGCAATACACAGAAGTGCGGCACATTGGACATGAACGGAACGATGTTCCAGGCCAGGAACGCCTGGCCTGGCTTTCTGAGGCTTTCAGAGTCTGCTCTGACTGCTTGCAGGGCAGGGCTGGGCCGTGGGGGCCTCCGGGATTTGTGAATAATTTATTGCAGAAACGGCCGCCTGGGTGGGACTCGGCTGCCCCCTCAGTAACTGAACACTCTGCCAGGCGGCTCCCAGTCAAGACGTGGCCCAGAGACTCGGCGGCGAAAGTAAAAACTGCGGCCCGACGCCCCCGAGGGCAAGGCAGATTCTGAGATGCTCCAGGGTGGGTAAAGGTGGCTCGAGTCACTGCCTGTCAGGACCATCCCTGGAAGAACTAACGTCATAATGACAGAATCCTGCCCCGAACTGGATGCGATCAAACGCTGCTCGTCCAGAATCATAACTCTGGCCTATTAGGCAATATGTTACCGAGCTGCTAAAACACTGCGGTCAACGGACAAACTCTTGGCTACGCTGTCAAAAGTAAAAGCAGCGCGGCCAACCCAGAAAAGCTGCTGTAATCAAAAGCACTGAAGTCATCTGGCCAGTAAATAGCCCTGAGAAGCCAGGCCTCCCTGGGGCACAACAGGCCTCCCTGGGGCGCAGCAGAGGCCTGGGCAGTCTGTAATTCTTGGAGACAGACCCTCCTGGACTAATTGCAAACGAAACCCCGATGGAGAGCACAGCCTGAAGCATTGGAGGCAAAGTGAGGATCTAACTGTGCTTTTTCCTTGCTCAACAGGACTCGGCCTTTACTGGCCCAACATGAATAGACTGTGTTGAAAATTCCCGAGGTCTACAGCAGCACGATGGTGCAACATCTGAGTGCAGAGTGTGAGATGACTACAGGGCCGTGCAGAGACGGAAGTGCTCAATCGAGGGGGTCACCTTCTCTGAATTACAACTGCCCCCTTGGTTCTGCAGCACCCTGGCACTGCATCCTTGCAGGGGATGGAGGCTTCCGGCCCCAGGAAGCTGCTCTGAAAGGCCACCGCGTGTCAGAGTGATTCCTACCTACCTGTGTGTTCATACTTGTGCCTCAGCAAAGAGCTGCTCTTCTGGAAGAGCTTGTCACACAGATCGCAGGCATACATCCCGTTCTCCGTCTTCCTCATCTTCTTCCGGGGGGGAGTCGAGTCCGAGTCGTTCTGATCCTCTGGGCCGGGGGCCCCGTCGGAGCTGTTGTCCAGCCTCTCCTCCTGGTCGGTAAGGGTGAGAACGTGAACGGGAAAGGCAGGATTGCAGGGAGGACAAAATTTGAGAAATGGCAGCTGAATGGCGATTGGGTGCCGATCGCGGGGTAACATTAACAGAAAGAGGGGCTGCGTTTTCTTGTTTGAACGCACAGAACATACAAAGCCACATGCTAAGCAGCGAGAGACATGGCGACACCCTCAAAATGCCATGCCCGGTGATGTCATCCCACAGACCTCTGTCACTGTTCGCCACAGCTGGGCGAGAGATCATTATTCAAAGTCAGAGAGATATGGGACAGTGCCAAGGGCCTGGTATTCAGATGCGAGGCAACCACGTCCTTAAACGCCTGCTGGATGGAGCTGCCAGAGCTCTTCTAGGTACTATTAGCATTTTGCGGCACATGAAAGTTGCCTGGCTGCTTACAAGACGCAGGTCATTAACTGATAAAGCCAAGTTTCACATTCTAACAGCCGACTAGCTACCCCCAGCTCCAGCATGACATCTTCTAGGTCTGCAGCCAAAACTCTAAATCTAACGAGTATCATTGATAGGGCTAGGCCAGGTGTGATATTAATATTGCCATCGCATGTTATGCCAATGCAACGGTCACATTGCAAAGACTGCGACAGTCAGCTAGGCAGAGATTTGGATGGGGCGGCGTCTACATTTTCATAGCCTCATTCCATCTAGACATCACACTGTGTTATATGGTATTTTCAAAAGCGACGTTGCCTTGCAAGACAGTTCTGGTATTTTTAAACCATTTATAAGACTTTCTATAACATTTTCATAAGAAACAAATCAAGCTTTGTAATTTTCATAGACAATATGGTGCATTTGTGAGAAATTTAACAAAAATGAGTGAGAAGGAGAAAAGCGAACAAGACAGTCATTCATCTTCAGCTGGGTGGATTTTGGATTCATAAAATTCATACTGAGCAAAAGTCACTTCATAGCAACATCACCAAGTTATTTGACAGACTCTATTGATTTGTTTGCTTTTGAGTACATACTTCTTTACTTTATAAATATTACACAATTTATCATAAAAAGATTACATTTATTTGAAAATTTTCCAATATCCAGCAGCCCTAGACATCAATACATGATTCAGGAAAGTAGACGTGTTCAAGTACGACCCTGTAAGTACTGCACAGTCTGCAGGAGAGGGAACTCCAGACTTCTGGCACCCAAGCATGAAGAACCAAGACCTTCATTACAAGAGACATCGCACTTGGCTTCAAAGCTGACCTTGTGAACCTGATACAAAGCTTGGCTACAAACTCGCACTCGGAAAAGAGACACAATCTGGCGAGTGAAAGAGAAACAGGAGGAGATCCCCTCCCCCAACACTGGTCACTTAGCACAGCTCAAATACCGGCACCTGAACACCCCTCTATAGACACTTTTCCAGTGCACTGGGTACCGTACTTTGGATACTTCAAAAAAGTACCAAAAGAGCTGTACTACTTTGTGGTGGATTGTATCAGCACTGAATGACACCGCAATACTAGGCGGGGTACTTTGTACAGGATTTGGATTATGGCCGTAGTATATTATACTGCATGATGTGTGATTTTAATACCAACATCGCATGTTATGCACATCCATTACCCTAACTTGTTTGGTACTGGTGATTTTGGTAGTGGTACTGGATCGGAAGTCAATTGATAAGGGACAGTACTGACTGTTCAGTACCAAATGTATAGTAGCTGGTGTGGTGGAGAGAGAAGCACCCTATATCTACACGGGCCACGTTCTGCTCAGGCTCCAATGCAGAAACTTCGCAGCACTAAATGGAGGGCTTGACTGCATTGCATGACTGCAGGTGGGAGCCAGCCAAAACATCTGGTGTGAAACCTCTGCGTTTCCAGGGAAGAGTCACACGGGAGATATTACGCCCTTTAGGCTGGACTCTGGTTGTAAAACACGACACCCTTCCACCCAGTGTAGTAAACCACCTGGAGCACACCACACAAATCAGTCCACACCACGCTGGAACCCTCTCGGGACTTTAAACATCTGCAATCCCAATGGATATGTGAACTACCAAAAGACAAACCCGCGTTCCAAAAAATATTCTTCAAAGTAAACAAAAAGGATAAAGTACTGAATGTTTGCCGTGCATCCTGTCCTATGACGTCGTCCGTTTATCTTTTTAGGTAGCTTCTTGAATGTCTGGGCTAAGAAGCTGCATATCTCCGCGGTGACAAATCATCATGAGCTATGAAGCTACAGACTGCCCACAAATACTGAGAAGATATACATGAACTTTCAATGACATTAAATGACGTGTAATTTTCTCTCCTCACTCGTTCATATCAACCGACCATCTCGCTACGCTTGTCTTCACACTTAATGAGTTATCTGCATCGTGTGAGAAGCTGTAAGATGAGTAAGCGGGATCTGCAAGGTGTTTGACAATATAAAGAAAGAAGCCCATCTAATAATTTACCACGTGATTGTTAAGCTCTCCACGCACGCCACGTGTGACGGCAAGTGTGACGGCAAGTGTGATGCCACGTGCCACCAACCTGGTTGCTACTAGGCTGCGGTGTCCTCAGCTGAATCTCGGTCCCTGTAGGATTTGTCCCTGAAGTGGTGTAAGTGTAGGTCAGCTGTGGGATCAGGATGGTCTTGCTGGTGGTCAGTGCCCGCAGGCAGGGCACACTTCCCTGCTCGGCAATGGCCACTATGGTAGGCAGCTGCGTGGCGACGATGTTGATGGGGTTGGCACTTTGTGGGCTAACGTAAATAGTGTCAGTCTGTGGCTGCTCTTTCTTTGTGCAAGTCAAGTTCAAGGGCTCCTCCTGAACAGAGTAAACGCTGTTGTGGTAAACGCTGCTGGTGGCGCCCTCTGCCGTTTCTTGCGAGAGCTTTGGTAGTGATAGGTCGAGGGGCTCCGCCTGCGCCCCGCCCTCCGAGTCCCCCTCGGATTTGACGATGACAGGCCCAGTGGAGGACAGATTTAGTGGTGATGAAGGTGACTCCTCGACGTCTGCGTCTCCGGGTTCGCCGGGCGCGGTCTGCGGTTCGGTGCTGGCGACCGGCTTGCCCTCTTCAGCCTGCTTCTCATCCGCGCCGGGTGATTCGGTCTCGGTGCCGTGGCACTCGGATGGTGGGAGCTCTGGAGCAGGGCTGGGAGGTCTGGATCTTCCCGCCGACTCTTGCCCCAACCGCATCTTCTCGAACCACTTCTTGACCACGTCCGCCGGTAGGTTGACCGAGTCCGAGATCTTGGTGAGCTCATCCTGCGTGGGCTCTGCGTTTAAGGCGAAATATGCCTTGAGCAGCGACAGGAGGTTATTGAGGGGGGGCTGGCCGGGCGAGGGGTCCCTGTCGGACAGGAGCGCTGCGATGCGGGCGTCGGTGGCCTCCGCTTCTGCTGCCTCCGCCTTCGAGCCACCAGCCACTTCTTTACAGTGGTTCAGCTTGTTTAGGGCGGCCAGGCCACCAGGACAGTCGTCACACAAGAGGCAGGTGCTGCCGGTCTGTGCCACCGTCGTTGCCTCCGTCTTCTCTGTCTCTATCTTCTCACTCTGGCTCGGCTTCACAGTGAGGTCTTCCGGGAGCTTCTCGGCTTTGCAGACGTCTAGGTTCTTGGGAGCCTCCTCCTTGGGCACGGGGACGACTGGCTGCACCTGGCTGGGCTCCAGGTTGTAGTTGATGATGATCTTGGTGGTGCCGTCTGGTTCCACGATAGGCAGGCTGATGGCCGAGATGACGGAGTGGCCGGCCGGCTGCAGCGAGGCCTGTGCGGCCGTGATGCCGGCCTCTTTGGCTGTGGAGTTGGCCTGGGCGCTCTCCAGGACCTGTCGCAGCACGCTGCTATCCACAGCCACCTTCAGGACGTTCTGGATGTCGCTCAGATTGATGCTGATGGGCGAGACCAGGCCGACGGTGGGCAGCACCACGGCCTGCACCAGACCCTGGGGAGGGGCCATGGCAGCTTGGAGCGTGGGGCCGTTGAACACACCATTGATGCTGGAGGCCACTACCAGCGGCTTATACTCGCAGTCCGTGGGCTCGGCCTTGATCTGTGGCAGCGGTTCCTGCGGGGGCCTGCCATTGTCGACCTTCTCGCGGAGCTGCACACGTCCGGGGCCGGAAGGCAGGGAGGTTGGGGCTGGGGAGGAGCACGGAGGGGCGACGCCCACTGGGCGGGGCCTCCCATTCAGAGGGAGAAGGCCGATGCACTTCTTGCTGCTGATGTGGGAACTGTAGGAGCCGGAGTGGGAGAATCGCTTCTTGCAGTTGGAACATTCGTACGGCTTTTCGCCTGGAAACACAGAACGTTCTGATCACCTCGGGACACGCAAAGGCCGAGTGCGGGGAGCACAAGTCACCTCTGCAGTAACAATCGCGCAGGCGTCTAAGAGCAAAGCCTAACAGGGAAATTCTGGGACTTCAAATATAAATATATGTCGTCATGGTGACGGCTGTACTCACCACTGTGGATGCGCAGGTGCTCCTTCAGGTGATGTTTGTACTTGAAGGCTTTTGCACATTCGGTACACTTGAATTTCCGATTGGCCCCCGACTGAGTCACGTGACGCTGCGTAACCAGGGAGACACATACGCACCATTCTGATAGGCTCTCCTTGTGTATGTTTCTCAGTAAGTAACTAAATGCATCACTGAAATGTCTGCACCATCTTACCAATATCTCTTAGCATGTGTGGATATTGTGGCAAATTTAATTGCTATGCAAATATTTAAAATAATAATAATAAAAAAACTTAAGAGTTATTAAAATTCTGCTGACACTACAGCATAAACAAATACCCTCAGCGTCCAATATATAAGATACACCTGCTTGTTAATGCAAACAGACCGCTACTCTAAATCGCAACAGTGACTGCAACTAAATGTATGCGCCGCACACAGGGTCAGGAGGTCCAGTTACTGTTTGGCTGAGCACCGGAATGGCTAAGATGCCTGATCTAAGCCATTTCGATTGCGGTGCGATTGCCGCTGCCAGATGAGGTGAATCCAGCGTCTGGGAAACGGCCTGGCGTTTCCATACACTGTAGCTTTGAAGGTTTCCACAGAATCACACGACAAACAACAAAGCATCCGGTTAGCGGGAAGTTCCGGCGCCAAAAGCTTCTTGTTAAAGAACGAGGTGAGAGGGGAATGGGCAGAGCTGTGAAAGCTAGCAGGAAGAGCACAAATGCAGAAATGACAGCTCATGCAGTCATGTGCAGGAGGGCTTCACTGAACACAAAACTTGTCTACCCTTCAAGTGGTTCAGGAGACAGAAGGGGGCTCTGCCCAGTACTAGCTAGGTACACCCGATAAAGCCATCACAGAATCTATCTATCATCAACATAATCGGCATTTTATAGACATTTTAAACTTACTATGCTTCAGCACTTACCTAACGAATTAAATTGCCAAATATACAGCTTCTAAATTTCAGCAGAGAATTAAAAATCAAGATCTGTTTTTGGGGCAAATTGATTCATGCTAGTTTCTAGTTATTTGTGTCTACTGTGTGACTGATGGTTGAGAGGATCTGAATCCCGCTTTGGAAGCAGAGCTGGGCCTGGACGCGGTTCTGTACCTGCTCCCGGCCGGACTTGTGGGCCGTCATGTGCCGGTCCAGCTGGGTGCGGTAGGCGAAGGTGTAGCTACAGAGGGAGCAGCTGAAGTTGTCTTCGCTCTTCTCGTGACGGTACTTGATGTGCTCCTTCAGGGACGTGTAGCGCTTGTAGCCCCGGGAGCAGTAGGGGCACGTCAGCAGCTGAGAGAAGGCGTCAGGGGTACCTGCTGGAGCCACGGCCAATCAGAGCGCAGAACATACCTCCCCCGTTCCCAACGTGGATCATTATTACCTCTCAGGGTGAGTGGAGGACAGCAAAACTGACAGATGTGTAAAGACCTTGAAGCTTTGGTGAGAATGTGAAAGGATTTTAAATGATATATACAAGCATACCCTTGTGGCATATTCTCACACCCATCTGGCAGGTAGCCTTGAACTACACTGATGCAATGGCTAAGATTCCTGGAAAAACAAGTATAGAAATTTCCAGGCTGAAGCAATGATGTCTTTTCTTCTAAATATCCACGTGAAAAACTCGATTCAGGTAGATTTGTTCCTCATTACAGAAAATAAAACAAAAGCACAGAATGAGGTAATTGATGAAACCAGGTGTGTAACAATGACTTTGCTTGATGGCAGCAGGGGAAATCAAATGGGTAATTTTTATAGTTGGCAAGCTTCCTGTAAGTATGTATTCTGGTCTAAAACTGCATGTTAAAATATGGGTACTTTCCTTCTCTTTTACACACCTTCACAACAACACCCCATGCAAATGTGTCTTGAAAACAATTACATTCGTCCCCTGGTGGCTGGAAGACCTTACTGCAGCCCCAGACGTGGCGGATTACCGTTCTCGTCGTGCCCTCTGGCCTCTGGCGTGTTCTGCCTGGGCTCGTCCTCGGGGGCCTCAGGATAGATGACAGCCGTGTCGCTCTGCTGTAGCATCTCCTCCACCATGGCGTCCGTGCTGCCTTCCTCCTCTCCATCTGAACCGCACTCGTCCTTCACTGTAACACAGACTGCTTGTCACATTACAGCAGGGACTATTTCTTTCAGGGACGCAAGTTCAAACATCAGGCAAAAGGAATAAGGTTGTGTCTTAAATATAAAAGCTTTTTGTGGCTAACGTATTATATATGTATATATATATATATATATAGGGAATCTAAAAATATAAGCATAAAATCAGCAAACTCATGCAACAGAGAAACTCCCCTTTTCAGCGACACAGCTTATCGCGCACAGAGATTAGGAGCCGCCGGCCTGCCTCGCTGTTATATTTATCTATCTATTTGTGCGACGCCTAGAAGCTTCCATTCGAATTCCCAAGCCTACTGGCCTCTGCAGCTTCCATTTCAAGCGAACAAGACGGCGAACATCCTCCTGAGAGACCAATGCATCTCCCAAGGGGTCACTGTACTGCCATACCTCCAGCTGACCAATCAGAACGCTCACGGCGTCCCAGCGTCGTCCGTGGGATAATGCTCGCCTGTGTATGTCAGCCTTAGAATCATATACCGTGCCAGTCAAAAGTTTGGACACACTTTCCCTTTGAAAGGTTCATTTGTACTATTCTTTACATTTTAGAATCATTATGAAGACATCGACACTAGCATATATGGAATTATGCACTGATGTAAAAAGTATTAAAAATAAATAATTCGTTGGGGGGGGGGCAGCTCTGTGGGTTGGGACTCAGAAGGTTGCTGGTTCAAATCCCGTGGTCGGCAGGGTGATCCCACAATTGAACCCCTGAGCGCGGTCCTTAACCTCAACTGCCCCAGGGACCGGCTGACCCTACTGTCTCCTCTATGCCAGTTCCATGAAGAGGCCTCCTGAGATGCTTCTCCAGCTCTCCTGAAGGAGGTCCCACACATGCTGAGCTCTCATTGGCCGCTTTTCCTTCACTCTCTGGTCAGACTCCTCCAAAACCATCTCTACTGGGTTTAGGTCAGGTGACCAGGTCATGTGATGTGACACCATCACTCTCCTTTGTAGGTGGCTTGGCGTGTCCAAACTTTTGACTGGTACCATATCTATGGCGATATCTACTTGTGACTATGCTGTACTGCGAGAGTCCCCTTACATGACGCAAGCAGGACAGAAACGGCCTATGACTATTTAGGAAAACCTGTGATGATTCTGGCTGTGACTCAGGAGAATGATGCAGCTGTCAAGAGATGCCTGGGAGGAGCGTGAACATCAGGAAAAGATCGGAATGAATCGCAGGTGAACATATTGCCGCATTTTCCAGAGCCCCGCTGTCCCTGGGCTGTTCGACCCGACTGACTCAGTGGGATATAAATCACAGAGTCTCATGCTCTAAAAACAAAGCTTTTTCTTGTGGGAAAAATAACAGGCCAAAAACCCAGAGCTTGCCGGTATCTTTCTGGGAAGCAGCTAAGGCCTGGAGCATCTGCAAAACATGTGCACTCCCTCATGGCATTAATGAGATCTGTGTGCACTAATGAGGGCCAATTAAGGCGCCCCCTTTCCAGAGACACGTAATCTGAGGACAGAGGCCAGGCTCCCCTGGAACCTGTGCTTTCTGCAGCAGAGCCTTCACCCTGAAATCAGGTGAGGGCCTGCACGTGATCCGATTACTTTCGAATAAATGCTCTTCTCCTCTTTCCGGTGTGGAAACAACTGCTTCTTAAGGTCAAATTAGCATTTTTATTTTATGTGTATATTTTCACTTCTTTGTGGATGATTCTGATTATTCCAGTGTTTGCAATGGCGCATTTAGAAAATGTCTATAGCGATAATTGCTCTGAGTCTACTGGTGATACTTAGACTGGATGTATGATATGTACAGTGCTTATTTGTGATGTGATCGTGACTGATCCATTTGGGAAAGGGAGAGATGTAAAAGTCTAACAAACAGAACTGATTTCGCTCTAATTATTCTATGCTTCCCTGAAGGATTCTCAGGGGTTGTGCATAAAAGGCGGCTTTTTCGGTTGGTCTCTGGGTCTGTGGCTGGTGCAGTGAAAGCCACTTTTGTGCCCCCCCGAATGACACTGTTCCAAGCCGCCCCCACGTCACAGAGCAGCCGTAAAGCTGCGCACCGCGCCGCCACACGTCCCTCACGCTCAGTACCATGGCCAGATTCAGCTGCAGTGCCAGTGGAGGCCGTTGCTTTGCGGCTGTTGCCATGGGAACTGAACACCCCCACACACACACACCAAAGCAGTTCTAAGAGGGGCCAGGTGGTGGCTGACGAATCGGATTGAGGGAGCCCTTTCACCCTTACAAACAGGGGGGGAAGCAGCCTCAAGTGCCTGCTTTCTACCCATGATGCACTGCAGCCTGTCTTCCCATGACCTCACACGAGACCGCTCTCTCTCCCTCAGTCAGTAAGATGCCTTTCTCTTCCCTTTTTGCGCGCTCTCACAAATTGGCGTCGCCCTTTTCCTGTGCCTCACCGGGTGCTGAAGAGTGGCCATCTCCGCGCTCCGCTGAGAGGCACGGCTTCAGACACAAATTATAAACAGTGAGCGCAGTTAATCGATCCGATTGTAATAATTACAAACCACTCGCTGCTCACTCCTTTTTTCAGGAAATTAGCCATGGAAACCGATTTTTGCGCCAATGTGACTAATCGACCGGCATGCGCAGGTCTTGAAGTCTTCAACATGACATAAGCCTTCTAAGGACCAGTCGACGCCTTTCACCATCTGCTTTGGGTTAAGGCGTCCCTTGAACAGGTAATTACTGTGAGGCCTCCCTCACGTGTGTGTTAGGTCACATATGATGTCATCACTCAACATAGCATTTCCCTTGGCTGCCCGCATCGCCGTCATTTCAGCACCCGCCCACCTGCGACGACCCCCCCCCCAAACCCGGGCTCCCCAAAGTAACGTTTTCAGCTGCTGCCATGGAAACGGGCTGCCGGCACCGGGGACCGGGCCCCTGATCAGGCGCTCAAGAGCAGCAAGTCAAGTGCTGTGTGACACACACTCCTGCTGCACGCCCCCCCCCAGGCCCATCTGCTGCAAGCACAGGTATGGGCAGGCCTGTACTCACTTCGCAGGAGTCACGTGATCGAAGAATTTAAGGGTACGTGGCACCTGCAAAGCATTATGTCAGGGTAATCTGAGGGTGGCAGCTTCAATTACAATGAAAGTGTGTTTGTTTGGAACAGGACTGGGCAGAACCTTGTACCACATAGTAATGAGAGCATCACCTCCTCCGTCTCAGCCGGATGTCAGCGAGTTTTGGGCCTACTGGTACCGCCACTCTGCTGTCATTGGCCGGATGTCAGTAAGCTTTGGTCCTACAGGTACTGCCACTGTGCTCTCATTAGCCTAATATCAGTGAGATTTGGGCCCACAGGTACCACTGCCGTGCTCTCATTGGCCGGATGTCAGCGAGCTTTGGGCCTACAGTTACCGCTGCTGTGCTCTCATTGGCCGGGAGTTAGTGAGCTTTGGGCCTATAGGTGCCGCCTCTTGCATCAGACAGTGATGGATGTCAGAGTTAGGCCGTGAACAGCAAGCCAATGCTCATCCACAGACCCTCCCGGTCACACGGGGCCTGACTAATGGGAGCTGACCGTCCCTGACACACGTGATGGATGGTCTTTGTCAGGTGCTTCCTGTACCACGCACCCCATGGCCGCCGCTGTCACCGCTACCGCTACCACCACTAGGGTCTCACAGGCCTGCAATCTTTCCCCGACTGCGGGGAGAAAGACTGCAAATACCCGACGGATGATGTGCCCGGGGCTCGCAGCGAGGACCTGAGGCGGCCTGAATGATCTCAGCTCAGGGTGTAAGGGCCTAATCGCTGCTATATCAGGACTCTATTAACACTCCGGCGTCTATAATGCACCAATCGCCAGCAACAAGTTTTACAAACAGCCAAATACAGGCATGAAAATGCAAGACACGAGGAAGCTTATCAGCGCGACGGCAAACATCCGTGAGATCCGTGAGCCAGACTCACCTTTGTATCCCATCTTGGGCTTCAGGACCAAGGCTCCCACGCGTGTTTCTACGGAAACCAAGAGAGAAGATCAAGCTAAATGACTAGTCTGGCAAGTGAATGCAGGGAGCTGCTCATTTAGCCTGTCTTCAACATGACGTAAAAACAACAAAACTATGCAATTTGTGTTATTGTGATTCATGCAGCATTATTTCAGAAAAATACACCTTGGATACTGGATTTTACTAAAAATCTGCATATTTTAATCTCCGGTAAAAGGCAAATCCGCCGTGTTCTTGATTCCATTCAGTTTTAAGCTGTCTGTCTCTGCATTAATCACTCTTTTGAACATCTACCCAGTGAAAATGTATTTACAGTCAGTAGCACAAAGGATGCGACCGCTTCTTGTTAAAGGGGTAGACCGTGTAATTAGTCAGGTAACGATGTGACAACCGTTTGATTAGTCCGAAAATCAGTGCCATCCCAAAGTTCTGATCCTAGTTATGGACTCGGATACTGTGAAGCCTCCTGTCTGCGCTGCTGGGTAATGAGGACAGGCTGATAATTTGCGCCGCCTCAGATTCAAAGACGGAGAGACGTTAAGGGGGCCGCTGTCGTCGCACTGCTCTGAAATCTGAGAATAACACGCGATTCTGCAACCTTCCAGACACGGTCCTCCGAGAGGCTGCAGCTCAGCCGAATCTGACCAGTAAATTATTTAGTGACAAAAATCTGAACAAATGCAGCACGGCGTCGGGGATTCTTGTTTTCCCATTTTGCACGTGTCCGTTACAGTTGCCAAAACACCATTGGTACGTCTGCCATTTTAATGAGGTAAAAAAACAAGGAACAAGTTAGCAGACGCTGGTCAGGACACATGGCAGCGTCTGACCTGAATCAGCAATGATTCAGCCTAAAAATGATCTGCATCTTAAAAGTCCATATTCCTGTGAACTGAGGTGTCTCCTGAAGAAGCTGATGTAACATGCAGCATTAGCAGCCACTTGATAAAGCCTTCAGGGGTTTGTGGAAGATCACAGGCCGAGAAGGACCTTGCCAGATGAGGGGGCGTGCAGACACCTACAACCACCGGGGGCGCCGTTAACCTCTACCGACCGCAAGGACCTCAGCCGGCCTCTTGGGCAGTAGGGCAGAGTCCCCTGTTGGATGCGTATGAGCGAATGGCACTGGCACAGAGGTCATTAATGGGTCTCCACTCAGGACTAAGCCCAGAAGCTTCAGAATGCCTCTTCACTGGGCACAGGGCAGGCGGACACCCCCGGATGTGATGCCAGTCTATCACAGGGCACGGGGCAGTTACTCTTAACCTCCTTTTATCGCCCCTGGGGTTCAAACCTAGATAGACCGTCCTCATAGAAGGCACCCGCTTAGGCTGAAGAAGTCCCGCCCCCAGGCCGCCAGCTACCCCGTTTGCCAGGATCTGACAGCTGTCGCTTCTAAGGCAGGTAAAAAGGTCAAACTCTCCCTACTGCTACCCCAGCGAGCCCCACAGGCTGGAGTAGGAGGTTCATACGGAGCAGGAGGACATGTTCACCTCCTCTGCCTCCTGTCGCTCGACGGATCAGCCGCTCGCCCATGAGGAGGCCACTCCCCCGAGGTTCAGAGAGAGGCTCGTCCTCCTGTCCATCCTCAAACGCTCGTCTGGGTGACGGGTGTATCTCGCTACGACAGGAGCAGGAACAGCGATGGAGTGCAGCAGGCAGGTGTCATCCACAGGCCTTTGATTGGGCTTCTCCCGTCTCAGGCTTAAACACGCTGCCTGTCTGCCGGTATTAATCACCCCATTGAGCAGCTGCCCAGTGAAAAATTGTTTCCAAATTCGGGGGCACAAATGACATAATTGTTTCTCGTTAAGGAGGCAGATTGCATAATTACATCGCTAATGATATGATGATTACTTTATTATTCCGAAGACTAACTCCTTGACAAAAATCTGATCGGGGTGTTGAGTTATGGACTCGGATACTGTTAATCCCGCTGTACGCACTGCTCCGCAATGACGACAGGTTGATAATTCACGCCTCCTCAGATTCCAGAATCCATCAGGCCGTATAAATATTTTTGGTAATTGCTGGAAAAAACCCAGCTGTAGAGTCACATCTGCTGTTTCCAAAGATTGTATTAGTGTCAGGAATGGTAACATGCGCTACTGTGCGGTACCCTGACCTTTGACCTGCCCCATTCCCTCATCCCAGTCGCTGAGTGATATCATTTAGACAGTTAGCAGTGTTCGTATTTCTATGCAGAAATCATTAGCCCACAGGCTAAATCTGATTAGCCTCTCATTCACCTCCCTGATCTATGAGAACCTTCTCTCTGGACCCCCAGCAGTGTCTGTGCCCAACAGACTTGACCCTGCAAGATGGAGGCTGCGGATCATTACGACTTCCTGTCTGACTGGTCAGGACTTCCTGTGTGGCCTGAGGAGGCGTGGCCACGGTGTACCCACCTTCCTCCCAGACCTCCTCGTGCTCTGCGGCGCCATTGTGTGCCACCTCGTCCTCAGGGAGGCTGCTGTCCCCGTCACCGGCGTCCGGCAGGCTGTCCTCCTCCACGATGTGTAGCTTGTCCTCGTCGTCCGAGTCCGAGGCAGCCTCTGCCACGTTGCCATAGTTCGAGACTGTGGGCCACAGAGAGAGCGGGACATTAGGAGGAGCAGACGGGGGGCACTTGGCGCCCCCAGCCCCGCCCCTCCGAACTGAGACAGCACTCTCCT
>JAABNX020000090.1:10711997-10728779 GCA_015163995.2 Mormyrus lacerda | reverse complement strand
TAACTTTCTCACATACGTATTCTCCTGGAACTAACTTTCTGACATACGTGTTCTCCTGGAACTAACTTTCTCACATAGGTGTTCTCCTTGTTTTTTACAGGGAACCTGCTGTGACGGGGGGCGGGACGTGGCCCAGCAATGAAAAGCCAAGAGCAGAAGATGAATCAGAACACCTTGAAATCACAAGTGCAAAGTAAGAGATATCACCAGAGATTGGGGGAGCTTAGTTTGCATTTCTCTCCTCACGAATTGTGAGACGGTCCCTAAGTGAGAGACCAGTAAACAAACCCAGACTACAATAGCGGCATAGCATTAGCAGAAGTTTATATACACACAGCATGGCGTCAGTATCTCATATGTTATAGGTGGAACCTATATGGTCACCAGGGTCAGTCAGTCCTATAGGTGTTAGGTGCTGATAGTTATCAAAAGAGCAGTGGAAAGTCCTGGCTGACCTGTTGAGATGGCTGTCTGAAGGGTTTCGAAATACTGAACACTGAAAGGGTAGAACAAGGAAAGAGGAAAGCAGCGTCATTGAGTAGCTATGTACACGGCAGACTTACCCATTCTCACAGGTTCGTCCTTCATTGTAAAAATGACTTCTCAGACCGTTCTGAACTTCAGCCTCGATAGATTTCCGAAACTGCTACAGACCTTCACTAGCAATAAGGTCCCACAGCTCATCTTCAGATGAGGAACACCAGTGTCTGGTTGTTGATACATATAGATGGCTTTGTTCTACCAAGATTTGTTTTTTGTTCATTTAAGTCAGGGGTGGCAATCATATCCTCAAAGAGACAGTGAGTATGCAGGTTTTTGGGGTAACATTTAGGTCAGCTATTCAAATCCAGGTGTGTGGCCTCTTCAACCAATCGGTCCTCTAATTAGTGATCTAATTAGGGAGTTGCAGCGTAAACCCGCATACACAATGGCCCTATCTGGAAAAGATTGGCCACCTCTGCTTTAAGTCATTACTGGGTACTATATATAACTTGATAAGAATAAGCAATTGGTATCACAGTCCACTGTCTCCTGAGGTGGTTCGTCCTGATTAGCTGGTCTCTTGGGGAGACCCAGGCAGCCTGCCTACTGTCAGTAAACACCTTGTCGAAATGTTTTCTTAAAAACCCAAAGACTTGGCTCTTGGTCAGAATAATTGCATAAAATGCACCCCTTGGCTGTGCATGCAGCAACAGTTGTGACCAGACAGATGTAAAGAACGTGGATTTGTATGATGCGACATGGGAGGTGGGTAGCCATGTGAAGGGAGCTGTGTCTTACCATGACTTTGCTTCTTACACAAGTGTCTCATACTGTATGGACAGTGGACCTTGTTGAGAGACCTGCTATCTTATGATGCTTATTTCAGTTCAGAATGTCTCACCATCCATCAATGCTATATCACCCAGGGATGACAGATAGCAAAATTAATTCTGCCCAGGCATGCACAAGGAAAAGGCCAGATAGGATGTGCTAGGATACACATGTTCCAAGTATGGAACCGGCATTTGGAATTCCATCATTTATCTTGTCGGGTATCAGTGACGTGAGACTGGAGGCACAAGAGCATTTCGGGACTTTAGGATTTGAATGGCTACTATTCAGCTTGTGCAATTGTTTTTCTTTCCTCATTATCTTCTTGTCCAATCACTGAAGTCATTGAGGTCCCATCCATTTAGGCAGATTGCATCACACTTAGCAGCGTTGAAAGGAGGAAAAATAAAAAAATTCCTTAGATAAACTCGTAATAAAATTCAAATCTCAAAAACTAATCACACTTAGATACAATCTGTCCAGTCTACTGGGTTCATAGGTGAAACGGTGAAATAGCGTCACCAGTTGGATACTAAATTGGATACAGATGGTTGCACACTGCATAGTGTCAGAAGTTTTTAAACTTAAATTTTACGTTTTTAATATCAGTTTTAAATCTGATCAATATCTAGACTTCTTTCTTTCTCCCATTTTTACATGCTTAGCCTCAATTGTGTTTAAAGTAATTTAAGCTCTAGTGGCAGATGAAAGTCAGCCCAACAGCTGGACCTTTAGGGGCATTTCTTATACATAAACAAAGCATTGTTGTTTTGGCAGATGATCCAAGGTCAACGAAAAGTCTCCAGTTCCGAAATATTGCTCCTAAAGCACCCATGGCAGGTCCTGGCCCCACTGTCCTGCCCTGCCGGGGTCCCTCCGCACTGCCTGAGGCCACTACGCCAGTCAGCCCCAGATCTATTGTCGTCCCCGCCCAGAACTATGCTCTGATGCAAGTGGCTGGGCAGGAGGGGACCTTCTCCCTGGTGGCTCTGCCTACATCAGTGTCCTCTCAGTCCCCATCTCAGCCACAGATCGTTCAGAGGGACACCTCAGCTGACAGAAACATGAAGCTACCCATTCCCAGGTACCGACCCACAAGGATAAAAGGCACGCCGGAAAAAGCCAAGCTTCAAGAAGTCCAAGCGAGTTCTGGCAAGGTGGCTCCGCAGACGCGAGGTCCGGCACAAGTCCGACGCATGGACCACGTGGATGCCTGCTCGACTTTAGAGCGACTGGAACCTGTCCCGTTGAGATCTCCTGACATCATGTCCACAGCCTTGCTGACAGACAATCTTGTGCCAGGTTCTGGCAAAGATGCCGTAGACACAGCAAAGTCCAACATCCAGGCATCAGCTGCACCTAGTCCATCTATCCCTGTACTGGCGACGAGTGGAAACAACTCTGCAATCAAACCAGAGGATGGGTCCCCAAACAAGCAATGTCTGTCTGAGCTGACTCTACCCCCAGCCGGTAGGGTTGCCACCACGATTCTCTCTCCAACAGTCTTCAGTAAAGCGGTCCGCTTCGTCCCTTCACCTCCAAAGGGGAAGTTGCCTATACTTCCCTACCCAAGAAAGAAAGGTGTGGACTTAGGTTGCAGTCTAGCCACAGTTAAGTGTCCAGAGCCTCTACCGTGCCTTGTGAATACTTTGCCAATCGCCACAACAGCGTCCACTGCTACTCAAGAAACGCGTCAAAAACCTACTCTTAACAGCATGCGAACGCAGGATACCGATTTTCAGAGTATGGGGCCCTGTACATTGCTGAAGAAGAGGGCAAAAAAGAGGAAGGCCTTTGAGGACATGACTTTCGAGGCCAGGAAGAAGAGGTCGTTGTCATTTTCCCGGCGAAGGGTTCCCGAGAAACCAACACCAGCAAGTCAAAATGAAAAAATTGCTAATATTTCCAAGAAGTACCGCAGCATAATGCCAAAGCCACTGCTGATGTGGGAGGTGCCCCCGCAGCTGGTGGCTGTCTCATCCGTTCCTGCACCCCAACACCTGGGACAGGAGTTTGTCCTCAGCGAGAAGTCCTCAAACAGGACATTGGACTTTCAGCAGTCAGGTCACACCTCTGTTAAGCACGGTCCCCAGCGAGCTGTGGTAAGTGCCCACATAAACTTGGGGAGCCGGTTTCCTCACCGTTGCCCGGTTTGTGGTCGCTGCTTCCGCTTCAGGAACCACCTTCAGGGACACATGAGGATTCACACCAACGGCAGGCAACACGGCAACCCCGCCTGTCGAAAAAGCCACTCTGGCAGCCTCAACACTCAGGTGAAGCTGCACCACCATGCTGAGAGCCGGCCCAGAAATACCTTGCTCTGTCAGTTCTGCGAGAAGGCCTTTGGCTACGTGGGCGTTTACTTCAGCCATTTGCGGGAGGTTCATAAAGTCATCCTCACCGTGGAGCCCTCAATTAGCCAGCATGAGGATGACATCCCAGTTGAGGGGTAATCTATCTTTTTCAACCTTCATACTCTGAGCAAATATTTATTGATTGTATTCTTCATTTCATAGCTATTTAGTCCTTGTAGAAAAGTTTTATATTTCATTAAGTGGTAATTCCAATCACTTATCAGTGAATTGTTGATATTGTACCCCAGATTGGTGCATTATGGCATACTCTTCTGTCATTCCAGCATGATGTCTCCAGACTCTACTGAAGAGCAAGGCCATGAGCAAGAGGACCCCGTAGAGCTGCAGATCAAATGTGCACGTTGCCAGGCCACCACGCCTACCTTTGCCGACATGCGGCTACACCTGCTGCACGTGCACCAGGAGAATGTCCCGCTCCGCCCGCTGGAAGGGGCCCAGCGGGGGTGCCGGCAGGCTGAGGACGAGCTGGTCAGGCACGCCGCACACTACTGGAGGGAGCTCAACGAGAGGAAGAACCTGGCAACCGGAAACAGTTTTAAAGTGGAGGATGAGGAGGAAGAGGAGGACGAGCTGCTCTCCTTCTCGAAAGTCACATATGACATATCCTCCCACCACCGAGGGCAGCCAGACGGGGCTGACATATTCACTGAGGGCAACGAGGACCCTGCCTCACGGCAGGTGGGGGTTGCCAAGGACGTGTCACTGAGGGCAGGTGCTGCCTTTAACTGTGTGCTCTGCAGCGCCCTTCTCAGTACGAAGGAGGAATTGCTGAACCACTGGGAGAGCTGGCACCATTGCAGTGACCCTACGCTCCTGTGGAACGCTCTGAACTGCTTCCTGGGTACTGGGAGGCCCAAACAGGAAGTGGAAGAAGAGACCTTCTAATCTTGCTATGGCACACTTTCCCCCGTTGTTAGATGCATCATTCACCCTTTCTGAGTCTCGGTAATTAAATCTACATCACATGGAAATGACCTGCCTGAAATCAACCCTCTCCCACTGTGATTTTATTTTTAAATGAAAAATTCCCTCTGCTCTTATTCACTTTTGCTGTTTTTTAGTAGGGGCACAAAATGGCAGGAAGCCATTATGTATTGTAAGAAAAGTAGTAATAAATAGTAAATAATATTTTGGCCACATTGATAGTATTTAACTTGTTTCGCATAAAGAGACGGTGTGTACTCTGGGTACACATGAAGCACAGGAAATATATCCAGGGAGTTTTCATGTAGCAATGTGTGGAACCTGAATGATGTCACATCCAGGTGTCTGTATGCTTCTGGTGTAGATCTGGTCTCCTACATGTACTTATAGAATAACTGTCTACTGAAGTCCTCTGCAGAAATTTGACTAAAAGAATACGGTACAAACAATCTCATTTAAAATGGGGTACCTTTTCACATAACATGAAAATAAGACAGTGAGACACTGTCTCATAAATACTGAGGTTTAAGTAGCAGCGTGAGATAAGACCTTCAGAGGACGAACCTATAGTCATATGCCAATAGTCATATGCCAATAGTCATCTGACATTCCTTACTGTAAGGTAACCTGTAGTTAGGCCCATGAACACAGAGCAGAGGATATCAAGGAAGAGGGTGATATTAGGAAGGTTTCTGTGGGGGGTTGGGGGTGGTATCTGCATAATCAGAATTTTACAGAAAAAAACTGCTCTGTGCTACCTGTTATCGTTCTAGCGAGAAGGGTAGGGACACTAATTTTGTTTTAAGAAATAATTGTGGAATTTGTGAATAAATGTGATTTTTTTTCCAGTTTCTTCGAATAACGTAAAATATATTTCTTGCGTGTACAATTAGATTGCTTAGGTTATATTATTATATATTATATATTATAATATTATGCTTGGTATTAATAGCATTATATTGACCAGCCAATCATTTTTGAGCCTTTCGTCCCCATGACCTTTGCGCAGGGTCTCCATTTCCCATGGAGCTGACTGTCTCCTCATCCTTTCCATATAACCCCTGTTGCACGTGTAGGATGAGTTGATCTGTTTTTTGTTTTTTTTTTTTTTTCTTCACGCAGACATTGTGCAGGTAGGTAATGCTTCAGCACTTAAGCACAGTGCCACCCTGCTTCTTCATAACCATGCTAAATGGCCAGGTCTGCAATGTAAACAAACATTGTAACAAGCGCCACACTCCCCGTCAGGGTTCTCCGTACACTAATTAAACAGGTGTAGCCAGCAAAATATGCCATTGAGGATTCAGTTTCTGGTAATATCTGGTTGTTTACTGACTCCATTACCTGATAAGTGATGAATGTTAACTTAAACATGGTTTGTCTATTATCTCGACGTCCTCCCTAATGGATTGCGTTCTTGGAATTTTCTCTTGTGGCATCAAGGAGAAGCAAAAATTTAGGTGGAAGACTCCTCTGCCGCAGTATTAAGAAAATCGCTGAAAAACCGACATTCTACTTTCCATTGAACGAAATCACCTTCTTAGATTCACTTCTGATCAGCAGTTGCAATGTAAATGTTCTACAGTTACATCGGCAAACCTTACACCAGACTCACATGTTCTCTCAGCTACCATCTGTCATGTTCCTGAGGGAGATCTGCAAAACTCCATTTGAGTGATCTTTGGCCTAAATAGTTCCAACGTTAATGGTGTCACAGGAAGTTATCCAGGATCGCTGATCCTGCACCGCCACGATCCCGAATGACACAATTCTGGCTCAGATCTGCATCCGAACAAGACATTGCTGTCGCACCCCGCCCAGTCCCAAACAACAGAACCTCAGCAAGGTAGTGCTAAGTTGTTCTCTTTCTGGGGCACCTGGAACATTTTCCTTCAGGGTAGTTAAACTTAATTTGTCTTTACAAAACTGAAACCAGATGTCTTAAAAAAAAAAACACCATTTCAGCAGAACACCAGCATGTTCTTGTTGTCAGGATTGCTCATGTTTCCTCCTTGCGTTTTGATGAGTGGCTATGTTCCTGCCCACTTCTGGCATTTTCACACCTCTTCTCACACAAAACCCAAGTCTTCAAATTAAGCAACACCTGAAAGGTATTCTAAAGAAAGAATGAAGCCCTGATACGGCCCTTCAACGTGCAACGTCGGAGTTACTGTTTGTTTGGCGTTGACCACAAATTAAAACGAGACCAGAGGACCTATCTAGACGGAGGCATATGAGAAACCCATCACCAGCTTCAGTCCCCTCTCATTTTGCCATAACGGCTGCCCACACAAGAACGGCTTGACCACAGTTTGTGATTTATGAAAAAACAACAGGTTTCAATTGGCACTTGCTTTTTTGTAATGCCTCAGGGACTCGGATACCCTTAAGTTATTATGACAGGCCTAAACCCTTAATATCCATCGACGCGATGTAGACCGTATGATCTGTGCCAAGGAACATAGCGCACAGACCGCAGCATGGACACGTAATTCTGAGTCTCTCCTGTTAAAAACATGACTGGTTTTATGACTTCCCACACTCTGTTGCGTTGTGGGGCATTCAGTTTATCTCAACAGGCTGAGATGGTAAAAATCCAAGCATCTCAACAAATACTTCATTCTGCCTGTAGAACATTAAGTACTAGAACAGGGTTTTTCCTGGCTGAAAAAAGGGTTGAAGTGATAACTTGTCGCAGTACTTGCCCGGTCTTGTGTTCTGTCGTTTGGCTGCTGTTTTGCATATGATCTTCTGACCCACTTAGATTGACCCATAACTTTTGGAACTGATTAAATACGCATCTTAACGCACTAAGGAAGTTGGGTAATCTGTTACCAAAAGCAAAGCATATTCGTCAAATACAGTCTCAAACCAATGTCACACCATGCTTTTAAATGGCCAGGAAACAAAATGGATGCTTTGGAAAAGTACTTGCTTTCAGTGGCACAAATGTCGCTACAAAAGGAATTCTCATTTTTCCAAGAGACATCAGCCAAGGCTGTCAGTTAATTCATATCCAGATCGTATGTCACTAATGCAGTAACTAATCAATTGTAACATAAACTCTATTGGACTTGAGCCAACAGAGTGTGTTTATTTTGCTGTTGGGGCTGCAGAATCGCAGGCTCTGGAGAGTCATGTGACTGAGATTATCCCTATTGATTTTTTCCTCACCTGTCTTCCATTCTCAGTATCTTGTACACATCAGTGTGTTTTGTTCTGCTTAACCCATAGTAACCTCTGTCTGTGTGTGAATTTGCTTAGTTGCTTATTTCTCCATTGTGCTAAAATGGCAGGTTTTGGAGGGAAAGTTTCTTCCCTCCTTCCCCGCTCCCATCTGCCTCCGAGAAAGGAAATCAAAATCGATATTCAAGACCCTCTCGAAATTCTTGTACTGCATCAATTTTTTCATCCTGACAAACAACCTTCTCGTACTATATTATGTTCTTCAGAAAGATCACCACTTTCACTCACGGGGGCTGATTGATCTGCAGGTACCTGTTGCCAGTGGGCAGTGTTATCCCGATCTCTGTGGTTGGCGGTCGCTATCTGTGCCGCGCTCTCTGTTTGCACATTCTCCCCGTGACATGCATGTTTTTCCCAGGCGCTGTGACTTTCTTCCACAGTCCAAAGTTAACAGAACCGGTGACTCAAAATTGCCTGCAGTATGTGCATGTGTGTGTGGTCTGTGATGGGTTCAGACTAAGTAACTCAGACTTATGTAGCAACCCTGAGATGGATGGATGGATGGACATATGTCCTCTACCATGCAAAATCATGTGCCACCGAGGACAATGACACCCCCACAACACTTTGCAACAATGCATTACTGGTACCAGATCTTAGCATCTTGGCATGCATTATTGCAGTGATGCTACAAAGTGATTTTACTGCTGCAAACGGAGTCATTATTTCTCTGTATAATTAATGCTTTTTAAAGAAAATCAGTCACCACCACTGTCTGAATCTCTCTGCTTCCATCCCTTTCGCTTTACTTCCATCACACTGTCCTGCTGATTCTGAGGTCGATTAGTATACATAGATAGAAATGTGTCAACAAAAATCTTCTAATGATCATTTGCCTGCACAGCAGACCGGAAATTCAGACCTGCGGCACGCTTTACGTTTGATGCGTATAAAAAGTCCTGTAGGAAAGTAAAACACCGTGCCGATTCAAACGTTCCATGGCAAACGTAATGACTCAAGGCGCCATTTTTGAATATGTGCGTAAACACTCAATAATTCAGCTGACTCTTCCTGTTTGTCAGTGCATGTGTTCTGTCATGACTGGACCATCCATTAATGTCTGGCACTGATTCACAGCCTTCCCAGAACATCTGAACTCTTGAAGTGGGAATAACGCCGTCAGTTAAAAGTACTCAAGGGCTTTCGTTGGTTGCATGAGTTTTTACAGGATCTGTTCATCAGTTTGTCTTTGCCTGAACACCTTAAAAAATATCTAACACAGACCAGATCATTTTTTTATTTTCTGCAATACAAGGAGAAAAGTCTTTTTCTTAATTAATAGTGAGGGTTTAACCTTTGATGTTGAATGAAAACGGTATTATATGCTATACATGCATAGGCAGGATGAATTAAAAGTGACAATGTCCTGCGAATGCTTACAACAACTAAGCTGTTTAACTTGAGCCTAATGAATACTGACCGATGACTATCTTGGCAAAAAAAGAAGTAGAAAACCAATTATGTCCATCTTTCTCTTACTCTATGACCTTTGATGAAGAGAGGAATTTAAATTACCGTGACAGTTATATCTGTCAAGTTTTGGATCTGAAAAAACGGGGAATTTCTGCGCGATCCTGGGGGGTTTCGACTGGCGAATAAGACATTTGGTCACTATGATTATAAAATACGGCAAATGTACATGAAAATACTAATACAGGAAGGGAATTAGGGGTAAAATACAGGAGTTTCCCAGGCAAAACGGGATACTTGACAGCTAAGGTTTATGGATCCAAAAGCCAATGTTACACAGGACATTTAGAAACAAATTCTCGACTTACCTGCCGCTGTAGTTCATCATCATCCACCTAACTAGCACAATGCTCGATCAGCTTCACGCGGAGGTAGATAGTTCAGGTCCCGAAAGTAAAAATCCAGACCAAGATTTTGTTTCAACCAACCAATTGGCCAATTGGCTGTGACTCTTTGTACTCAGCTGGTCAGGTTGAAACAAAATCTTGGTCTGGATTTTTAGTTTCTATCCATCTCTGGTGTTGCGTGAAAACATCTATTACTGATATTGACACGATTCCTTAAGTAAAACAAGGTGCACGACACTGCACCTCAAAAGCCTCCTCCAGCTTCCCTTTCAATAAAACATCACCCCGTGCACCAAAACTGCTAGTGATTGGTTAATATTTAATTCAGAATTTGACACTAGAGTAAAAAATGTCATTTCATGGTTTCTTGTACTATTTCAGACAGAGCTTTAGCTGCAGTGTAGTTAGCAGAATCTACTGACCATCTGCCATCATCACTAGGGCCTTAGATAGAGGCAGTACTGATGAATGAAGCTGGCCAGTGATTCTGTGTTGAATGGTAGCGTTGGCTGGTGTTCCAGTGGTAGCACTCTGTTCCAGTCTGGAGTTGTACTGGGTTAGTGGTGCCGGGTAGGTTTAGGTTTAAGCATTGCCCTCCAGTTTGGCCCCTGTATGTTGGAGTCCACCCTGGTGACCCAGAGGGTCACCTCTCTTTATCCTTGAGTCTGGAGATGGGCTCTGACTGTTGTCAGCACGTTCAGAGTATCGCCTTTTTGGCGATCGTGGAAGGGGCGCTGGAAAAAGTGTAAGTCCGGAGTCAATAGTGTAAGTGCAGAGTCGAGTGTAAGAGAGGTGGCTTGATGGAGATGAGTGGAGACTGAATTCAGGGGACAGGTGGTGGGTTTGTTAGCGTGGGTGAGCTTGGAGACATTGGCCAGAAGACGGAGGTGCTGGACTGGACGGTGTGTGGAAGGTCTGAGAACTGCCTGCTGCACTGTTCTTAGAAGAACGCAGCAAAGTGATCAGCAGTGAAGGTGCCAGCTGAAGAGTTTAAGAGCGACTTGGTGAACAATAGTCCATGTGTCTATATATCTGGGGGAGATGCTGATCTTAGCGTGTTAGTAGGTGGTTTTAGCTGCGGTGAAGTTAGTAGGAAAATTGAATAAAAGTGATTGATGCTCAGCAAGATCCACAGGGCCTCTTCGCTTTCCGCCACTTCTCCTTAGCTACCCTGAGCTTTGTCCATTGTCCACTGGGAGCACTGGAAATTCAAGGAGCCAGAGTAGAGAGTGTGGTGGCCTAGTGGAGATGGGACAGAAATCGTTGACGTTTAAGGTTAGGGTAGATCGGAGTGTATTGGTGACATCATTTGGGTCAAGTGAGCGGAACTGGTCAGGAGGTCTTAAATCAGCACTAATGCTGTGAAACACATAGCAGTGATGAATACCTACTGGACTGTTGTGCTGAAATTACAGGGAGGCATCACACCTGATACCAGTAAAAGTACTCCACTGCTTAAATATTTAAAGACACACTTTAACTTGGCAAATGAGATGTATTGTCAGGAGATTTCTCCAGAGCCCTGTGGAGATGATTACACCATGCTTACAAGCTCTTGTCCTTTCCCGGAGAATTATAATCTTGTGATTGTTTGGTGACAGACCGCTTGCTTCTCTGGCTGAGAGCTCTGGATTAACCAACAATCAAGTATAAAAGGATCGTAATCAGATCAAGAGTCTTCTCTGCAACATTGTCGACAGGTTCTTTAGATCACTGTTGAATGCTTCCGTTGGTTTCAGAATGTGATTTTTATTCGGAAGCTGAGACCACGGTTGAGTTTTTTTCAGCACTGCACTGGTTCAGAATAGCAGAGCAAGTGATGAAATCCAGTGCATGATGTGGGCTGCAGTGCTGGGACAAAATGCTTCACTGTACCATGTCATCCAGATGGAGAGTTTCTCCAGGTCTCACACTGAAATCTGGACAGTTCCTCTGCAGTACTCAACAGGATTTTAACTGGATTCAACAGGCTGATCATTTATTATTAAATAAAAATACTTGTATGAGGAGTTCTTGTGTGCTTTCAGTCTCTGGAAAACCAAGATGGAAAATTTCAATGTTAGGTTATATGTAACAGAAGACTTTTCAAACTCAGAAGTCTCTTCAGTTTACGTAACGTTTCTGGATACTGTAATGCACAAATATCTTATTTTCATAAAGCCATTACTCAGAGAGGACGTTGTTCAGGCCTTGACAAAGACTTTGGAAAAGCCGAGGAAGTCTTGTATCACACCGGAGAGCTTGCTGCTGTTAAAAATTTGACGACACAAAGACTCTCCCTTTTCCATGAAGACTGGAAGAGAAAAGCAGATGGAGTTAGTGTGTCCGTAGCGTATTAGTAGCGTGTCGTGCGGGATTTCTCTGGGCATTCGTTTTTCCTCATATAGTCCACCGACATGCATTTGGGCTAATGCTAAATTTCCAAGAGTTTGTGAACATCCTGTGATGAGCTGGCCTTCTGCCCAAGGTTCTCTTCCAGGTCGCCCCATGACTCTGTTCTGATTAAGCTGATAGAAGATGGATGGTTGTTACAGGGGCAGATTAATTCATGTAATTCCCATATTTGGTATATTCCACCAACAGAGGTGACTAGTCCAGGTCCAGAAAGTGAAAATCCAAACCAAGATTTTGTTTCATCCATCCATCTGAGTACTCTGTGACTGTGGTTCTTAATGCCAATTGACTGGTTGGTTGTAACAAAATTTTGGTCTGGATTTTTACTTTCTGGACCTGAACTATCCATCTCTCTCTACCTAAGAGGAGGAGGACAAGCAAAAATCAGCTATAAGGTTAGGGAGTTAAAAAAAACTGCTTTACTGGTCATCAGGAGTCCATGTCGACAATTCCCAATAATAATAATAAACTTTTTTATAGTATGTTGCTTTGCATATGTATGAAGGTTAATGTAGTGCTATTGAGTGCTAATTTCAGGTACTGAGAAGATGCATTGCGTGCCTCTGTCTTCCTTGACCTTTGTAACATGGAGCATGTTCACTCCTGGACTGGGTAAAAGCAATCTTATCCTATGAGCAGCTAAACAGAACAGCTGGTGATTTTTAATCTTTTCATTTTTTGGCGTCAGACAGTTGAGAACAGGTGTGAACCACGGCAACAGAATCTCAGTCGCTTTAATTCTTCCCAGTGACTTCACTTGGAAGCGGCAGTTCACCGACAAGAAACACCATTAACCAGGCAGAATGTAGGGCCCTTGTGTGGTCTTGGGATTGTGCTCTTGTCAGCTGGCCATGCTGGTGTGGGACCAGATTTAGGATTTGTTTTCTGCGGCATTCAGCTGTGTATATATTGCCACCTGCTGTGTTTTTCCCCACGTAAGTGAAGGTCCCTTCATCCTTAGTGCCAGAAAGCATGAAGAACAGCACTCCGGAATTAATTATAGCACTTTAATACGTAATAATAAAATAATCTATGAAACAAAGTGTTGTGTGACATTTACGGATACATGAGGGTTGTGAGCTGGTATTTTACAGTAGTCTGTCATAGAAATATTCACACCCATACCTCCCATAAGCCTTAGTGATATATACATTTGTAATTCAGCATTTAAATTAGTATATTATTGCAAAATATTGGTGATTCTAGCACTTGTGTGGATTTCTTTCTGGAAATCTGAGGTGACCCGAAGGTTATGGAGTGATTTTTCACAAAGCTGGACACTAGGTCGGCCTTGGATATTATGAATGAGGGAAATTAAATTCTATACCAGAGGATGAAAATATTACTTAGAATGTACCTGATCCTGCATGGAAGCGGCAAATTTAACAGTTTGATAAATATTTCTGTTAGGTTGGAAAAAAAAATTACGCCCACCTGATATATCTGCCCTGTGAGTCATATTACTCTGCTGACATTTTAAAAAGTAAAGAATAACAAAGAAATGGCTTATCTGCTATGGAATAATAATGATTTACTTTAAATGCAAGCCTAGGCAAGCATTCTTGTAATGTTTTAGCATTTCCCACTGAACTACAGTGATGCTTTTAACATTAAAGTATTAAACATTAAAAGGATGCGCAGTATTTCAAACAGATATAACCATGTGATCTTCCTCCCTTCTGGGCTTTAAGTAGGACACTGATTTTGTGGACTGGCGGGAGACTTGTACCCAAAAAACCAAAGTCCTGTCGATCAGACTGTCTTGTCACAGAGCACAATAACATTTTTGCTCTACAATTTTTTGAGTTTGGTTCTGTCAATTCTGCCCATGTGACCGGGCTACCACACAAGTTTATGCATAAACATGGAGGGAAATTTCCCTAAAATCACTTACGTGAAACCCAGTCATCAGGGGTAAATTTTTACCTCGCTTGTGTTTACACTAATCGTAAGCAAGCAAAGCTGTTAAAGTCCTTCACACGCGGACTTAATAAAGCTATTATGAGATGCATATTGCCCCCTGCTGGACCTTAATCGCCCTGCAGGGTGAAAGCAGAGCAGGCTGTAGGCGTGACAGACTGGTGGTGTTGAACAGGCTAACGTGTAATTAAATGTTAAATGAGTGCCTTGTCACCTGGAGACAGGTGGGTGGGTTTCTTGGTTTCTGTTTTTTTTTAAAAAAAGTGCTCTCTTCCAGAAAGCGGCGATTTACTCTTCAAGTACCAGTCACGGTGTGACCGTACCATGACTTTTAACTTAGATGTGCGATGCGATTTGACTAAACAAAAGTGCAAACAGTACTCTAACGGGGATTTAAAGATTTTATTTTGTCTCATTTCCTTTATATCACAAAGAGGTTCTTCCGAAACGCAGACTAAAATCCTTCTGTATATAAACTGTACACAAAAGCAAGGCACTATACATAGTTTAAACTCACAAGGGAATTTTAATTCCATGCCTTTAAATTACAAATCGGATCTTAGCACCTGTAAGCAGAGGGTCACAGACACTTCAGAATGCAAAAAAAAAAGTAAATCCTTGGCGTTAATATTTTTTTCTCCATTGCTTCCATTTAAGAGTCAACAGAAAATTAACATTCCTATCAACATATGACACAGACCCCTCAGTTTTTCCTTCATTATTAGGTGTTTACATAAATACAAATTATTTATATATTGCACAAACACACAAAAAATGCTTTGGATAGACAGGCAGCATGTGACTGGTCTGGTGTTACTCGGGGGTGAATGGTAGATGTACTGGTCAGTGAAAAGGACATGTGCATATTTTAAAAGCAACTTCTTGACAGCCCCTGGAAAAAGCATCTCCAGAACACTGGGAACCCTCCTACGAAGACATAAAATCGAAAAAGAAAAGAACACCCAAAAAGGCCCCCAGGAAACAGGCGCCCATATCTTCGTCTGCTTCCTGGAGACTTGACCGATTCTGTTCCTTGCCCATTCGACACTTGCGATTCCCTTCTCGCCCTCCAGCGGGAGGTTGTTAGCGACGCCAGCGGCCGGCTGGTGAGCTCCTCCCCCCTTCGACTTCACCCTGACCTTCCCAGACCGCATACCCTCTAAAACAGACCCTTGGCCTTCTTCACGTTCACTTGCTTCCATCCAGGCAATCCTTCAAATTCATCGCGGCTCATCCCCAGAGCGCTCTGCCGAAATAAGCGCTCGTGTTAATCACAACGTTAGCGGCACAAGGTCCAGAGGAGCCGACAGGGGAGTCAGAGAGGGTGACCGGATAATCCATGTCAGGTGGGATACGGTGTGCAAACTACCATTTCAATTAAAAAGACCTTGAGTTCACTTTTTCACCGAGTTCTTGCTGTGTGCTGATTGGTCAGTCTCCTATAATCATGCATGCGCCACTAATGTTAATGTCAAAGAGCTGGATGAGTCTCTCAATCAGGGAAACTAACTAATAAATTACCAGAACAATTAAGTTTGGTTTTAAAGTAACTTGTAAAATCAGAAGTAGATCATAGTCCCTTCCCCCCCCACCCCGACATGGATTAGGTGCCAACCCTAGACCCACCTGAATCTGCATTTTTCACTAAATGGGCGCCTAACTCATGAATATTTAAGTGATTCAACGAGTTTGAATTATAAGAGTAGCATTTTCAGTCACATGTTTTCAAATAAATTGTCACCCAGAACCTGGGGAGCACAAATACACAGAAATGCCTGTATAGAGACGCCATATTTAAAAAGACAAATATACTTCAGTGGTTATCAGGATTCCAATGTCAAGCAAGAGTCTGCTGTCAACGTCAGTATTTATCAGCTGCTGACAGGGAGATGAGGTTAAATTACCAGTACAAGGGCAGATAGATCCTGATAAATATGAAGCAAATAAATACAGACATTTATACAAAAATTAAATATATTAAGTGACACAGTGGGTAGCACTTTAAATTCAAACCTCTGAAGCCGGAATGGAGGTACATTGGTTTTTTCCTGCAGACCAAGAAACGTTATTAGGTGAACAGGTGTCTCTAAATTTTCCATTGTTTGTGTGTGTGTGGATTATGTTTATATTACATTTTGGGGACCAAATGTCTCACACAATGTAATAGAAACCAATTATTTAGCCCCTGTGGGGACCATTTTTCTGTCCCCACAAAGATCTGTGAATACAATAAAGGAAATTTAAAGGGAAAAAGTATTTTGTTTGGTTACTTATGGTATGGGTAAGGTTTAGGCTGGGTGGGGGTTAAGGTCGTCACGTTGGGGTTAGAGTTCTCCCCATAGAAATGAATGGGGAGTGTGTGTGTGTGTGTGTGTGTGCCCTGTGATGGAGTGGCATTCCAGCCAGGGTGTACCCTGCCTTGTGTCCTGTTCTTCCTGGGATAACGTCCAAACTCACTGTCACTCTGTAATGGGTAAGTAACTTGGAAGATGGACGAACAACAAATGTGATTAAATAAACAGAACATATACTTTGCTGTATAATGATGACAAATGGTGGCAAAAAAAACCCAAACATGAACATGCTTGTGCTGATAGTGAAAGAATAAATGTGAATTAAAGTTAAACATAAACCAAAAAATAAAAAGTAAATACCACATTGGTGTAAAGACCCCTTGTGACTCTGAAGAGAGTCGTGTAGTGGCAGGAGTGAGAGTCATAGCTGCGGGCAGAGCATCAGAGGGTTCGTGTGCATTAGGGAAGCCTGTGCATTAGGGTGGGGACAAAAGCAGG
>JAABNX020000090.1:10656419-10667627 GCA_015163995.2 Mormyrus lacerda | reverse complement strand
TTGATACATTCCGGGAATAGTAAACTGCTTTTATGGGGCAGTTCAGATTTAAATACCACATTTCAGAATGAGCTCCATTCATTGGACAGGACAAGGTTTACTAAAATATTTAAAAGACAAATTAATAAGAAACACATACTTACACATTTCCTCTATACTGTTTCTTCATACACTATCAACGTACACCTTATAATCATCTGAGACACATATACACAAAAAATTAATAAATCCCGCACACCGTCTGGGTCCAGAACCACTGGCATGGGCTTGGAATTCTGGCTCTTTCTACAGATGAGCATGACGATGCTGGTGACTGAGCATGTGTGAGGGACCTGGGTGAGGAGCACCAGTTGGCACTGGGCTGGCAGGATTCAGCAGGCTCTGGCGGGCGGCGTGCAGCTCTGGACAAGCGCGACATTGTCCCAGACAGTGCACCAACGTCCCAGGCACAGGAGGACAGCTGACGGGGGGGGGGGCAGGGGGTGCGGGCGCTGGCGATGCAGCCGCCCACAGATGGGAGACATCATTCACTCGCTCATCCGAGGCGTCTGAGGACGCCACGCAGCTTTAGGCTTACAATCCACATGGGCGCCGGGCCTGGCGGTTCACCTGCGGGCATCCTGTTATTTCTGTTATCTAGACCCTGGTGCCATCTCATGGCCGTAAGGAGTAAATCTCACGGGCCGTCATGCACCCAAAGCGAACAAAGACAAAATGACAACAGGCTGCGGGGCGGATGGGAAAGGAGATTGAATCTGGGTGGCAGGTTTTTATCACTCTTCTCACTGCAGTTACGTTGACATGTACTTATTTTTAAAAAATTACACTCCACATATACTGCTAAAGCCCCCATAAATAATTAGGAATGATATTTCCAGTATGTTTATCTAACCCAAGCAAGTGTTTGGCTGTCGGTTTTTCTACAAAAGGACAAATACTAGCAACGCTGGGTGCGGTTTCATCACCCCCCTCCTAAAAGCCCACATGTGCCACCCATCCTTCCCAGGGGCACCAATACGCTGCAGCCTTACAGCACATGGCTGGTGACGGCTGGATGTCAGCCTGATTTTGATTGGACGAAGCGGCGTTTGGGAGGGGCAAAGAATGGCAGGTGCTAGTGGAGGCAGCATAGCCAGGAGGTCTGCAGGAACAAAGAAGCCTGTGCGCTAACTTATGTCATCTCTTTAAAAGATAATCTGAACAGTAATATGCTGAAACACCAACTGTCTTTCACGGTGGCATAACATTAACTCAACAATGATTGCAATAAATCCACTAAACAATGGGTTATACAAGCACCTGCCAGGAGTTATTATTTGATAATATTATGGCCCACGAAAGACTGTTTTCCCAGAAGAACTTTCTGCATCACTGATTGCTATGGATATGTTTGGTCTTTACACTCACATTTTTAATATGCACATATTATATGTGCACCAATAATAATCTATAAAAATACAACATCACTTTTGTTAAATGTACAGTATTACTGCCATTAAATTCTTGCTGTTTTGTCCACATTGTTCACAATGGTAACTATGTAAGACTTGAAAATAAAACAGACCATGGCATTTCCTCAGCTCAGGGGTACCTGGACAATGAAATGGGTGCCAGGCCTCCTTACTGGTTGATTTGTTTTTATTCGCCACCCAAAATGCCGCTCGTATCAGAATATGCTGGGCTGCATATCACTTGCTACTTGCTGTCTGTTTTTCAGCGTCTTCGCACATTGTTGACCTCGAATCAGAATTTAGATTTTTCTTTCGAGGGTTGCTATACTACGTGTAAACAGCCTGAGAGAAGAAAATGCAGAGGCCAGAATTCTGTCGAGGGACACATGGAGGATTCATTCTTTCCTGGGATGCAGGGTGGAAACCATCACTCAGGAAGACCAGGCACATGGGAGTGTTACTTACACAACAATGCTGTGAGGGTAGAAGGAAAAATGGTTCAGAGAAATAACTAGAGTAGGCGGGACCAACCAATCAGATGTTGGTCTCCCAGTGCCATGCGTGTCCTCTGGGACGTCCTCTTTGGACTGATGAGTCAAATGTGACACTTGGCTGTCATGAGTTATTTCTGATGAAATCCGAATTCTGCACTATGCGCTGCCCCTCCAGTATGGCGGAGGCAATTTTATGGGGATTTCTTGCCTGAGCCAGCACTTACACAAGTGACCACCAGTAAAGAACCATCAGCTATGGCCAGTTTACTGCGGCTGATGAAGCTGTAGCTCTGCTGGGTCGCAAAGTGCACCAGTGACCCGAAATGTCACTGAACTGGAGCAGTTCTGCTTGGAGGAGTCAGTCTGGAAGATATCGAACAATAACTACCAGTAGTTATAAGCGACTAAAGCTCAATGCGTTTAAAAACTTAATTACATCTTGCATCAGATCAGTATTATTTTTAAACTTCAAATTTAGATTTCAAATTAGGTGGAAGATGTGATAACATTTAGTGTCAAGTATGCAAACACGCAGAAAATCTGACATCACACCCCTGACGATTCTGAACAAGATGTTTACCCCAACAGGGACATTAACACCAGCTGGGATTTTTAATTAACACAGCAATGATTATTTGCAAGTCATTTATTAACCCGGAAGGTACTTGAACCCTCAATATCTTGATCCAAAGTCAGACGCATTATTGGCTAGGTCATGCAGTCAAATGTGAACCACGAAAAGGCCAGTGGCCATGCTATGCTTTAGTAGTAAATCCATTAACCTAAATACATCACAACTGATGTTTGGAAAGTTGCTCTCCAAATAATCTAAATGCCTTGAGGTTAGTGGCTAGAGTCAGGCCTACGTATCCATCCATATGCCCACCGCTTAATCAGCGCAGAGTCGAAACAAGACATAAGGTAAACAACTCACTGATTTTTGCCTTATTCCCAGTGATGAAAGTGCTTTGCCATCCGTCTCTCTCTCTGCAGACACTACATTCAGCAAATAAGACATCCAGAGCTACTGTCAGTTAAAGGCTTTCAGGGCCACAATGGGAATCATTAAGATGCATCAATTATTTATGCAGCATACCACCTTGATTAGAGGGACCCTCCCATGCCTGACAGTATTCTTTTTCAGTTAGCGTCATTTCCTGAATACTCATTGATATCTCTTTCCAGTCTAAGGACGGGTTCAGAACTGAAGGACACTCTAGAATAGTGCGGCAGAAAGAAAGCTGGATTTACAAACTGCACAACTACAAACGCACTCAGTCCATCTCGGATTTTCACACCTTGTATGCAAACAGAAGGAGTCCATCCCCCAATCCAGGAACCTGTGAACTTGTAGGGAATGTTAAATACGTTGGATCTGGGCAGCGTCACAAACCTGTATTGGATACACGCGTGCTTACAGAAGATGAATGGATGGATAGGAGAAAGTGGGGAATGACCGTTACATGTTTCACAATCTGTTTTACACACATTATCCAACAAAAGTAATAAAAAAATTGCAACGCTTGTTACCTGGTTAATGTGCTACAGTTCCAAATATTCTTCAGAATACAAACAATAGTTACGTTACATAGTTCAATAACAGTCCATCATAGAAAAGTTGGTATGGAAACATCACCGGAGTGATTGAATAAGGTTTGAATAATGACTGAATGCTGTGACGGACTTTTCGCGTTAGTTGCATCGCAAGTTAAGTGCGTGTGACCGGAGAATGCGCGGTTACGAGGGTCTGAAATAGTTCAGCGCCTTTGTCATCGCTACCCTCATGGCCCCTGGACAATAAGGATTGAATTGCTGGGGGTAACATTATATCACCTGCAGTGTCCTGTCTTTTCGCTTATCGGCTACAATTAGTGCTTCACAACATCGGGGCTGCATGGAAATCGCATTAAATTGCATTGGTAACTAATTGCAGAACTGCTACAAAATTGAAAGATTAGTGTCCACACTTTACTAACATTAAACACTTATATATAATATTAGTTACCCATTGGTTAACTAAAAATTAAGCTACACCTGTGCCGCCAGTGTATGCGTCAACAATAAGTCCGCAACTGTCCTTATTTATAATAGTCTCGGCAAAACACCACAAAAAACGCGTTGTGTAATATTACGTGTAACTTAAACAAGCTTAAACAATCTCTAACAATGACTCTTTTTAAAATAAGTCGCACCAAAATTATTTTAATAAATATAACTATTTTACAATCACTTACATTTTCCTATGAATGTGATCTCCAAAAACGGATCCCTGCAGTAAATCGTACAGTTCGTCTTCAGCAGGCTTCTTTGTGACAGTTTTGATTGCATGTAAGCCAGGACAATACAGCGAGTATTTCATTATACGATCAAGGATTAAAATAAATGTTTTATTCGCTTCTTTTCAGTTCTTATTTATCCTCTGTACATTTAGTTTGACGTATCGACAATGTCTAGTGGATTTGAGTCTTACAGTTTATAACACCTCTGCAGCTTGGATTAAAAACTTGCACGCGTTTCAGTGAGATCGGTCTGTTTACTGCTCCGGCGTACATCCTCACCCCCGCAGCTTCCGGACGGCGAACACGGGGCGGATCCTCCGGCCACTGGCGAAGCTTCAGGCGTTCGCTGCTGGCCAGAAGCTCGCAGGTAAATTCATCCCGTCAAGCTCCATCAGATATTGAATCCTGACATAAGCTGTTCACAACTGTTGAATTTCTTTATGACACTTGATTGTATTGTTTCATATAATCGCACTACAATAACACCAGTATGCATTAGAGTATGTGTCTGACGTGCGATTTTATCCTTTGCTTATTGTCATATAAAACGTGGATCCTAAAATCCTGTCGTCGATCAGTCTGTTTGTCCTCAGTACTGGCCAGAGCAGACTATTTGATCAGTCTTTGTCGGGGTATTGCAGTTTCAGCCCTTGGAAAAACGAAAACAAAATCTAAACCATTCATCGTGGTGCCGTAAATTAAAGACAGCCACATCCCATCATCTAATTTGTCACTTATTTTCATCACTGAAAACAAGTGGGTGGAAAAAAATCACTAAACCCAAATTCTATCTAAAATGAAAATGAAATCATGCAATTTAGAAATATCTTACGAGAACCACGGGAAAATGTAAAATGTATCATAAATTTAAATCTAAACTGATATTGCTTCCGCGAAACTTCGATGAGAGTATTTTTCCATTGAATTTCACACCAAACAAGTAGAATACATTTTAGCACAGCCTCTATTTCGTTTTTTTTTTTTTTTTAGTCTGGAGCGCATTTAGGTGAAAGTGACATGGGTGCAATGTTCCCATTGGCTGGTTTTGCAAACGATTTCCTTTTTGAGTTGAAGCATCACAGGAGCGGCGCTTCCAGGACTGACGGTCCTTACAGAGGCGACAGTACTCACTCATCAGTCATCAGTCAATTTGTTTAACATGGCCGCATGGAGGCTTTGTTAACTACATTTTCTCCCTCTGGGATTGGCCACAGTCGCCCCGTCTTTACCAAATATGGACATCTGCTGGATGCTGCACGTTTCCAAAGACATCTCACGCTGAGCAAAGGTGTGCGCGCGCGTGTGTGTAACAAGGAGCAAGACAATACGGAGCAAGTGGGAGTTTGCATATTATAACGTTAAGCGTGAATTACGTTTAAGCCCATGCATACTATACAAACAACACAGATGTTAATTTTGGCCAGGCAGGGCTTGTTCTAAGGCAGAGGGAGCACCGCAGGCGGCCTGGAGGTTTGGCTAGTGGAGGAGGGTGTGTGTGTACCGTGTACGTGGGGAGGATGCCCGTGTGCTCTGTCCATGAATAACCCTCGACTCATGGCGTTCCAAAAATATTAATAATATATATATTATTTCAGTTTTATAATCGGATATTTCATTAATTTGATTAACTTCATCCCTCTTCTTGGAGTTTGTGATCTTACCTACAGAGGAGTAAGTGCACATTGTGGCAGGACAAAGGTTTGGAAACATTTCCCACCAGGTTTTAGCCAATCAGGATCGATAAATCAGCCAGTGAGAAATGAGCTGAACCAATAGCTGATCGGGAGTGCCGCAGTGTCCCGCCCATCATGGGTTTGTTAACTTCATACCTTGAAACTTGTGTTTGCTGTTAGCCAGTCGGCTCGCCGTGATCCGTACTGCATAACAGGATTCGGAAGGACTTGAAGAACCACAGTTCAATTGAGGATTTTTGAAATTTAGTGGCACCCACAAGGGGAACATGACTGAACTGGAAGCACAGCTTAACTGAAAGGAACTGTCTCCACATTAGCTCAACGATTACATGCAGCCAAATCACTTTTGTCCTCAGTGTGATATAATTCCCAGGGCTTCGGAGATGGGCCTTTCGCACAACTGACCTCACGCCTGGTCACTGCGGTAACTCTAGTCTGATCCCTGGTAACTGGCCCATCCCGCATTCTCGTTTCCGCCCAGCCAACACGCCTGTACCAGGTATTCGGTGTTCCTGATTGGCTGGGAGCTGAGAGGGAGGCAAAAATTGGCCTGTCTGGGGGTCGCTGAGGATCGGGTTCGGGAACACGGCATGAGAGGGACCCGCTCAAGAAGAGGATTAGGAAGTAGAGACTATGAAAGACGCTGTACAAGTTTGTGTCGGAAACAATCCCAGGGACCCCAGGTATTAAATCATGTCTGGGAGAAGAGACCAGACAGCTTTACTGCAGTCTGACTTTGCGAGTCTGCGCTCTGGTGTGCGTCATAAGTGCCCGTAACCTTTTCCTTGTCGTGTATTTGTAAGCAGGCAGGTTTTGTCCATCTGATGCGTTGAAATACCATAATCGATTCATTATTATCTGTTACGTTTCTGGCTTATTATGATATTATCCATTTTGCGAGAGCCTCAGTACTCAGGTCCCAGCACAGGATCACTTGAAGTTCATCTATCAGAGTAGGCCGGTGGTTCTCTGTGGCAGGGATGCGGGCTGTTCTGCAAGAGCTGGCTGAGTTTGCAGCTTGAGAAGATAACAAGTAGTCACGGCACAGGCGAAAGAAGCACCGACCCGAAAGGAAACGTCTGAGCAGATGTTCAGAGGAAGGTGCTTTAAAATACAGCTGAGAGATCTTCATTCCTTCGAATTGTCACCACACGTCAAATTCCCCGGTTGCCCTTCAGATATGCCTGTGCTCTACATGAGTTCTGTGGCCTGTGCTTTTTGCCTCGCATTTGATGGTACTCTGGCGTGGTGTCTGACCGTCTTTGTGATCCTGCTCTGCTTTGTATCAAGGGCCGGAGAAGGACATGCTGAATGTTTTGTATAAATAATCTTGACAGATGAGTAACACTGGTACATTGTATGGAAGAATAAATATGCCACGGGCTAAAGCATGATTAAATTGTACTTTAATTAATGGCAGTATTTATAGAAAGCATGTAATACGCCTTTCTATAGAGTAAACCTTTCCGGTTTAAATGCCCTGATGTCTTCGAAGGATTGATTCCTGTTGGCGTACAAAGTGTTTTCAAAATTCGTCTTGGATACGTACAATATCCGCACGGCCAATTACTGAACAATAACTTCTCGGAAAATGAAAATGATGTCATACACTGTGAATGTGTCTGTCGGATTTGAGGTTCTCTGAGCTTTCACACAGGGAAACGCCCAGCAATCTGCAGGGCTAGAGAGACTCGCAGCCCAGCCTATTACACTAGAAAGGACACAAATCCATTGTCATTTCATATTTTCCTACTTGGCATCATTCTGCTGTCTCTGTGAATGCAGACTGCATATTTCAGTTATTACCCCTAAAAAACAATAGCTATGTAAACATTCACTCATTTAATTTCTGCTTCAGGCACATTCCACATTTCGCTGGGTCACAGGGGAGTGACTTTTCACATACACCTGTAAGTCTGCTGAATGCTGGCTGTTGTGTTTAATAGATCATTTAAAATGTTTCGTGCCCCGCAGATACCATGGATGGTGCTTTCAGGACAACTAGAGGGAGAGGACGGGCAGCTGTGGTTGTCAGCGAGACATGCCCTCAATGCATCCCGGATAATGAAATATACTCTGCCTTCCCGTACATATAACATCGCACCCGTCCCTTGGCAGCTTTTCTGCATCTCTGTCGTCTATTGATTTCTCGTCGCTCCAGCTTGTCAATGCGTACGGCGGGCAGTCTGTTACCTCAGTATGAATGTCTTCTCACACTGCTTCACATCTTTCTAATGAATTCCCGTGCTGGTATTTGCTTAATCTCCGTGGACAGTGGCTCACTGATTATAAACATCTAGGGCTACAGTCCGGGTCAATGAAAGAGCGGCCAAACCCGATTGTGGACAGACTTGAAACAATATCGATCTGGCACTATTTTGTCTTACTAGTTACACTGATATTGGACTAAACAAATTATCTAAACGTGTAACAGACGTGATCTATCTCAAGTAGGGAGACTGAGTAGTTAGGCCACTTCCAAATCGCTACAGCGGCCTGACGACGTCATGAGAATTGAAGCTTTGGTTAAGGTCACGGCGGGTTTCTGAAAGATGAAGGATCCATATCACTGGCTTCTTATCTTTATGGCTTCCAAGTAAACAGTTCTTAATTTACATTAACAGACATAATGGCTTTCCGGGACCCTCTCAGTGATGTCACAATCGGATGATTCTGTAAGGAAGCAGATCCCCCTCTGGACTGAGATCTGCTTGATAACGTCCTGCTTCACTCACAACACAGTTTCCGTGTAGGTGCACGAGATCTGGATAATACCACCGGGTGATTCAGAAACGTATATGCTTTGTAAAGATGAGCTCTGGAAGTCGGCCTGTTTTGGCAAGGGGAGGGGGCATGGGGGTTTGGCGCAGGTAATACTCTCTGAGTTATAACCTTCACCAAGCTGCCAGTGAAACCTGGACACCCTACTGCCAACAGCACCCTCCCAGTGTGAAGGTGCTGCGGCCCCCGAATGGAACACAGGCAGGGGCTGTGCGCTCAGTCATAAACCAACGCACAGGGAAAAGTCTCTAAACGGCGACCGCGGCTTTACGGAGGGGAGGCAGACACGAAGCCTACATGCAAAGAGTTTATTTATGAACCTCGTCATTTTACAATGGTAGCACATCATATGACCATTTCAATTTGCTTTGCACGTTTTATGAATATAAAAGGTATAGATGTGCCTTAAAGAAAACGAAATGACCATTTAATATACTTCTAAAAATATATTTCGCTTTAAGTACTTGGCATAGATTTGTAAATAAAAATATGCAATATGAAAAATAATGGTTAGTTATCTGTTAGATCAACAGCGTACCAAATGTAAATATATATTTGTCTTCCCCATGTTTCATGCAGGGAAGGGGAGAAATCTGCCAGTGTACAAAAAAAGCACTAAAATTTCATATGAAAATAGACAATATTACTATAAGGTGTGTACAACAGTCTATGCTGCACGTAACCTTCAATATAAAAGATTAATGATCCATACAAGGAGGAGGAAAAAAGTACACGCCCTCTTTCAGTTGTCTGGCTTTACTTTTCAAAATAACAATCAAGAGATGTGTCATTTTTCACATCACTGTACCTCCAATGGCTGGCCTATAGGGACAGAAGACTGCAACATCTGATGACTTGGGATGACCAGCAGAACCAGCGGCAGAGATGGTTAAGGAGCTAACTCAGATAAAGCTCTCACCAGAAGCAGTCACCACAAAAGCCCCGCCCCTACTTCTTCCTCAAAGTGTCAATGGAGTCTGTGAACCAATCAGTTCAACCAGGGGTCTGGGACCCCCTAGGGGTCAGTGTAGGAACTGCAGGGATGTGTCACAAATTGAGGAAACTTAAGTACAGCATTTGGTTTACGCAGAATGAAAATATATTCTAAGGACACCTAAGAAGAAGAAACATTAACGCCCCCCCCCCCCCCAATCCTTAGTTCATAATTACATAGCTACCATTAGTGGTAGGAGTCCCAAATTCTGTTTTTTCATTTGTGGCTCTCTCGTTTAAGCTTAAGGCCGAAAACCCGTTAATTAAACCTTTATATCACAGGCCTCTTTGCAAAAATATGGGAATAATTTTTATATGCGTAAGTGTTTTTTAAAAGGCTGATCGGATGTTTTCGATGGCTATAGACGAAAACAGCTAACACTACAAACACCAAGCCTTGCATATCGACTTCATAGCATTCAGTTGCGTATGCGCTCTATGTACACAGATACGCAGCTGCAAAAAGGTAACCATAATATTTCTACATGGTTAATTTGGCAAACAGTATTGCACAAAAGTCTCTATTCCCTCGTTAATGGAACTTATGAAATAATTACTCTCACTGTATTTGACATGAAGCGACTTCTGTTATAGTATAAAAACCAAAATTAAGTATCTATCACAAACACAAACCCGTACAGCTTACTCAGTGTTTTCCATATTCATTTCACATTAAATTATTACTTCAAATTACATGTGCCTTAAAAATAATTTGGTTTTCAGAAAACAAAGGTAAGTTATTAAAATCACTCCTGTATTCATGTTCATTCTAATGATTTCAGAGATGCACAAATCTGCATGAATGTACAGGATTTCAAATGTTAATCATTTTCTTATGCCTAATCAAATCATGTCAGCATAGATTAAAGGCAACGAACTGTTAGGGACAGACAGGAGTGTGACAGAAAGCACCCCGCAGCCCTCCATGCATGCAAAGGTTAACATCACCTTTCCTCATTCACTGTTCTATAAAATTATATATTTCATAATAACTACTGTAATATACAGGCATAATGTATTTCCAGCTTGATTAAAGTGGGTAAATAAAGTATGGTTAAATACAAAAATAGTTAAAATATCCTTTAATTTTTTACATTGTATAGCTTGATTAGGATTTAAATGCAATTAAAATAAATACTCTGTGTAAAGTAATTTGCTGGGTCATGTGGATCCTCCCCCCCCCCACCCAACACTGTCATTTATTATGGCCAGAGTCATAAATTCCACATTCCCTAAGTGGCGATACCCGAAAATGCCACACCCCCCACACTCAGAAATGGCTTCAGTGGGATTTGTGATGCAGAACTGAAGCACATAACAGTGGGGCATGATTATGGTCGGATCGTCTGGAGAACTGGGATCTCGCGGGCTTGCTGCAGATGAACCCTCCGTCGTGTTGGCTTCAGGGAGATTAGGGCAGAGGATAAAGGACATATGACTGTGCGGTGTAATTGCATAACGCTGGCCAGTCGACGCGGCCATTTGTGAGCGGGGGGGGGGGGGGGGTTGGTGGCAC
>JAABNX020000090.1:10623715-10637633 GCA_015163995.2 Mormyrus lacerda | reverse complement strand
ACAGAATGCACAGTATAATACCCTAACCCGAACCCCTCAGTGTCAACAGAATGCCGCAGTATAATACCCTAACCCGAACCCCTCAGTGTCAACAGAATGCCGCAGTATAATACCCTAACCCGAACCCCTCAGTGTCGACAGAATGCTCCAGTGACGTACCTGCTTAAAAGAGCAGATTTTAAACCGGGGACCCTCTGAGACTGTAAATATGACTAAATGCCCTGTCAATATTATCCCTAGTGTAAAATTAATTTTAAATTAATTTAATGCAAGCTCCCCACCCCCAAGAGAGAGAATTAATGACCTCCCCCCTTCTTCCCCCAAGTCCTTAGGTACTTAAATGATCATTCATTACTGAGAGGGGGGTGCCTTGCTCTGGTTAATCTTTTATCTTATTTTTAGTCCTATTTGTTTAAGAGAGGCTGAAAACAGGTGTGTTCGAGTTTGCGTGGGGGGGGGGGGGGGGTTTGGGAAGGGGGTTTTTCTGCATTACACAGGTCATAAGTCGCCCGTCACACCTGCTTCTGCTCATTCATAAAACTATCCCCTAACAGGACAGTGCCTGACACCAATGCGCCGTGTGCATCTCCCACAGAAGGCTTTTTGCTGACGACGGTGTTAACGACCTCCTGCTTACACGTGTCACACACGGCCCTACATGACGGCCTGCCCTGGTCTGAGTAACAGCCAGCCTCCCAACACTGGCCACCAGCCATGGCTCCTCAGACCTCTGGATCTGCTTACATAGCATCCACCTGATCCACCCTGGCCAGCCTACAGCCTCGCTGGTGGCCAAACGAGGCCATTTACTGCCCACTGTAAAGTCCTCCAGCAACAATCTGTGGCACTAATATAAACCCAAAGCCTGTAAGATTCAGTGCCTGGGAGGATCACTGGTTGACCCGCTTGGAGTGGATCCACTCAGAAATCCCGTTAATAGTGAATTAAAATAAACTGGCCATCTAGTTATTTAACAAAAATCTCTCATTCCAGTCATTGTCTATCAAAAACCGCACCCCTGTGATAACCTCACTAAATCGGGGACTCAATCCAAGGCAGGGAATTAAAGTGGTTGGTGTTTACCATTTCTAACCCTTAATATCTAAGATGTCACAGTTAACTGTGCCGTATAAGTCATGAAATTAAATTGAATGTTTTTTTTTTTTAATCTGGCTAGTTTAGTGTCTTTTAGTGTAGCTATTTGGTTGATATGCTGTGAAATTAGTTTTCCTCAGCAACTAATAATTTACCACCAGAATAGGCCTGTGACTGTCACTTGTCACGAGGCTTTTTAAAAAATATATCAATGACCCATTCTGGGATCCTGACCGTAATGGAAGAATAAATCGCACACTTAAGACTGAACACGACTGAAAAATCAGAAAAAGTCATTAAAGGTTACATGTGGAAGGCTGAACTTGTCTTCTCAATAAACTTAAACGTTCAGATTTTACCTGTGTGGTGGCATTGCCTGAAAATCAGGAATTTAGCAGAGAGCAAATTATACGATGATATATCAAAACCGCTGCAATTTCATAATTTTGCTCGTAACATAATTTAATCCAGACATCATACTCTTTAGGTTTGTTTTTAAGCTCCTCTCAGCGGTACCCAGAAATTCTGCCATAAAGTTATGCTGAACTTTGTGCAAAAATCAGAGCCGTAAAACAGGATCCCACAACTGGAGCCTTTCGGCACCAGGATTCGACACGAAGTGTCTGACGTCACCCTTGGCCTGTTCCCCATTTAAAGACACATGTGTTAAAAGACAGGCTACGCATGGCTGAATCTCAACCTGCCTCCGGGGAGTGATGCGACGCGCCTAATTCGCCGCAATGCTTTGCTCCTATCGGCACTGGAATTGCTCAGTCAAAATAATTTAATGAGCTCAGAGTCGCCATCTAACAGTGCAGTTTAAGTACAGTTTAAGGCTCCATCAAGCTCATTTGCTTCTATTATCAAACAATCCTCCCCATCTATAAAAAACCAACATCTCATACAACATATTTAACACCGCCTAAGCAGTTGATATTTACCGAAAAATATTTTGCATACAGAGCACCGTGTATCATGCTGGCTTAGTAAAGCGTATAGCTTTCATGTACACAGAGTTACGACCCCCACCCCACATCCCACCCCCACAAGAAGCCACGGATCACAAACATCTTGTTTTAACTTAGGCTGTCTGGCCCGCCGTGGACCAGCGACGCCTGCCGTAATTATGACTACAGAAGAGAGATGATCTCAACACTTAGCATCCCGAGCTGATGACACGAGTCAGGAGACGACTGGAGTGCCGCGGTACCTGCTTCCACCCAACCGCCTGCCAAACTAAATGACCCGGCACGAATGGCGACTGAAGTCACCGGACGGCGCTCCGAAGGAAAACCGCCGGGCGGGAGAAAGCCAGGCTCGCCGTTTACCGGAAGCAGACGCTGTGGTGCCATCTTCCCCTCTGGTGCTTTGTTTACCGAGGAACGGGTGCCAGAAACAGCACAGCAGACTGGGTATTGGCCACACTAGTCTGTGAAATCTGACAGAGGGAGACAGAAAGACCATAAGGCAAGCTGAGGTAAGTGGCACAGAGGTGACAACCTCTGAACAGAGACCCTGCAGTAGTGCCTTCGCATCAGAAGAAGGTCAACCACAGCAAATGGAACTGCATTTTGGGCACAGGGACTTCCTAGTACAGCAGAAGCACCACACACATACATACAGAGAGAAAGAAGGAGGAAGAGAGAGAGAGAGAAAAAACTTTGTTGATTTTGGGCCAAGTAACTGGCTTGAATGCAGTTACTGTTACATTGCAACCCGAAGTTGTTGATCACGCACCTGCGCTGCTCGTCTGGTCCCTGCTGTTGAACGGCTATGCCAGTTTGACAAAACCTTTACAAATCACTGCAATTCTGTTGCCACAAACAATGATCGTCGCCTTTTTCGAAAATGTCAGGCTTACCGAGTGTCACATCCCAGTTGTAAGCCCCCGCCCTACGACTCCCCTCCGAACTTAGTTGTGGAGAGTTAAGGCGAAAACTCCCGCATTGGGATTCGGAATAAAATACTGTTTCACCACAGTTAAAAACAGCCATCATCTGTCAAATGCAGACGTTTAAGCGACAAATCCAACATCAGTATACCACTTAAAGAGCTGCAGTTAGTGTTCAAGCTGCAGATAATGTAAAAAAAATATGCTTGATCAATAGAAATATATGCAGTGTACCTGTCCTGTTGGGTTTTTCACATAAATGCACCCAATCAACCCAAGTAATCAAATTACGCTATATACGCACCACTGCAGGCAAAGGGAAGGCAGGAGAAGATACTCGATCCTGGACGCCGTAACTTGAAAATCTGTTTGTAAAAACGGTGCATCCGAGACGAGGCGACAGCGCACGATCACATCCCGCTCGGCGGCGCGCTCACGTCCCGACCCCAGCGCAGGGGATCGCAGATATGCGCGCACGTCGGGGGGGGGCGCGGGGGATGTCCGTACGCCGTAACTAAAAGCCGTGAGACAGCCGCAACTTTAAGCGCTGCGATTTTTACGTGCTAACGTGAATCATTCACTTGCATTTACCCCGATCTTACATATTAAAAAAAACCTCTTCACCCCCGCAAACATAGAAGCCGGGATGCGAAAAACGCCTCCTAACGACCCCCCAGCTCATTTAAAGGAGCCCCGAAGCACAGAGCGACATACGTACCTGAAAGGCGTCTGGCGTCGCTGTCGCAGATCCCCCCACCCCCCGGTGCTGAGCTTACGGCCGCTGGGAGCGGAGCAGCAGCCCAAGCTGAGCATGTCTATTCCTGGGGCCGGCCGAAAAAAACGGGACGGGGGGGGGGGGGGTGAAACGGCATTTTCCTCACCACTATGCACTGCTCGCTGTTGGTTCGTCCCAAAGTAGAGGAGGTTGGGGGGGCACTGATAATTTCGTCTATCTAAATTTCAGCTGTGTTAAAAAAAGATGGGGGGTACCCTAATGATAACAGTTGTATCATGTAGAACTGAATCTACAGTTAAAATCCACGTGAATAAACTTTTAAAATATTATCTCTACGACACTTCGTCTTGTAGAAAAAGCATGGATGGATGAATGGAAATGTTCTGGGACAGAAAAGTAGATCCCGTTCCCCCAGACTAAAACACAGAACGGAAAAAGTGTGTGTGTGTGTGAGTGTGTGTGTGTGGGGAGGGTTTACATTCACACGTCTAGCCAGACATGAGAGAGACGAAATCAAATCATCATGCTGTTTTCCTGTTTACACCAAGTTTAACTTCTCAAGCTGAAAGTTACTGCCAAATACAGCAGTCCTTTATTTAGGCTTGCTTTATGTGAAATGCTCTCTTTTAATCCTGTTAATTTCATATTGGGAATTTATGGAGGTCATCGCTTACGTCTAAAATAACGTCTCCGGTGAATCATTTGTTAGTATATTTATTGGGATGTTTTTAAAAGTGCGATTGCGTCTGCATTTGACGACCTTACTTATAACGGATGTGACTGGGCCCCCGGAGAGTAATCACTCTGCAGAAATGACACGACACGGTGGCTAATGATTCAGACAGCTCGGCATTAGAAATAAATCTTGGAGAAGAAAGTCTATACCAGCAAGTTTGCATTTATACGCTAGAAATTTAAGTTTAAATGCAATGTAGGACAGCACGCAATGTCTGCATAAAAGAAACGCATTAATCTTCTGGTGTGTTATTTATTAATGATGACAGTGTTCTGAAACGAAGGCTTCAATAAGCAAATCAATAAAATTCCTTACTATCATCTTTATTGCCACATTATTATCCAAAAATATTGTGAAGCCTTAACGAACTATTAGGACCATGAAGTCAGTTAGGAATGCGTGACAGGTAGTTATGAAACGCTGTGCTGAAGCTGAATTCACTATAATGACAAATCTCTTTGCCGCGCCTCCTTCACGAACTGTAAAACTAAGTTCCAAATATGCAGTTGACGACAAAGCCTGTAATTTGCAGAAACTATTTATGGATTTGAAGGCAATCCTGTGGGCTCCTATGATGCACAGTTTTGTTTTGTTTTTTTCTTTTTCACAGCGTACCGCAGGATGTCCAAAACAAAACGATTTTGGTGACATGTAATCTAAGTGTTTGTGTTCTGGGACTTAGACGCCGCGAGTGACCCTTTGGTCCCACAGAACTTTCGGCAGAAGCCAGTGTTACTGACACGGAATTATTAATGGAAAATAACCACTAAATAAAATAACATCAACTAATAAAATTAATTTGGCAGGACCATGTAATTCAGGGAAAACCATCCTTGAGGAAAACTATCCTGCAGTGGTAGACATTCCACCCCCTTGAAAAATTGGCATCTTGTCCCCCGGTTTACATTATATTATGTTATGTATTATTTTACAGCCCCACTGGGCAGCTGATGGCTTGATGATTAAAGAAGCGCACTTGTAATTGAAAGATTGCAGGTTCAAATCCCTCACCAGCAAGTCACCACTGAGGTACTCTAAGCAAGGTACCGTCCCCAAGCACTGCTCCCCGCGCGCTGAATTAGCTGCCCCCTGCTATGTCACGTTGTCACATATGAGTTAAATGCAGAGGACACATTTCGTTGTTGCACACTGTGTGCTGTGGTGTGTTAACAATGACCACTAATCACCAAATTCAAGTGCTGAGACCCCGACCCGCCAACTGCAGATATTACAGTTGCCAGTTGACTGTCTTTTAACATGAACTGTACTGTTGTCGTGCATAAAATTTATAGAGATTTCTTTTTTGCTTAACACATGGCTTGCAGATGCATTTTTACTCTCAGCGTATAACCTTTGGAATTCAGAATTGATCATAGTTTTCTCCTATGCTGAAAGATTTCCACTCATGACATGGGTAAGTTAAATCTGATCCCGTGCCGACTGTATGTAAAAAAGTCCACAGATTAGGGCAGATAGTGTTTCAGATAGTGGCCTGATTTAACTGGCCGGTGCTGCTTTTTCCTGTTCTCTGTTCAGGATAGTGGGCTTTTTGGAAGTTGAGTTGCAAGCACAAAAATCGGAGAAGTGTGTATATAAACACAAAAGCACTATGTTTTGCAAGACAGTAATATATGGCAATAGAGGGCAAATTAGATGTGCATATAGTGATAAAAATACAAATAATAAGTACAGTACTATACAATATATAGATATGATGCAATTTTGGCCAGATTCAAATATATATGCGGAAAATTGATCTTGAGCAAAACAGAAATAGAAGGTTCAGCTACTGATGCAGAATATTTTTGTTCGGTTTATTAAGTTTAAAACTGGTGACACAGTCTGGTTCAGCCCCCAGAACATTGCTGGTTTAATTCCCAGAATTAGGACTGCCGTTGAACCCAATATAACTCTTCTGAAATGCTTCTGTGGTGCGGCCCAGTACTCCAATTGGTTAAGTCACTATTAATAAATCTAGTTAGCAAATGGATTTTTTTTCCACGTCACGTCTGTCTTGTGTTGGTTTATAGATAAAGGAAATAAATAGCTGCTCCATACATACATGCATACATCTGCTAGCAAGGACGTCCACTCCAGGTTCTCCAGTTACCCCCGGAGCAGACAGCTAGTGCCAACTAGATCCCCGTGGCTCGCAGACCACCGCACTCGCAGCAAGCCCCAAAACACACTTCCTGTCATTTCCGAAATACAGCCCGGGGTTACGGCAAGTGCTGCCTGTAACTGACTGCAGATGTGCTTGTTGCCGGTGGACAACCAAAATTTTGGAAAGTCCCAGTATCTGACCGGAAGGCATGCGGCCGACGAGTCCGGCGGGCCGCACTTTCAGCAGCTTTGGAATTACAATACAATTAGGCGGCATCAGTCGACGTGACAATGTGGGCACTAGCTGTGATTTAAAGTGCTTTCAGTGTTTGCCGAGATCTCTAAAGGTGGGAAGCGGCCTAAGCGGTCTCCTGGTTGAAAGGAGCACATGCCACAGTAAATCAAAACACATGCTCTCCACCAGAACTAGGAAGAGAAGGCTCTTGTGGGCTTCTGGTCATGTGACGACGTCTCTCGTTACATTCCCCGAGGTTTAATAAAAGTCACTTGATTAATTATAATCACTTCTGTTGGCAACTGTGAATTCTTTATCATTTCAATTGAGTTTTAAATCTGAAATGAGATATTACAGCCTGGGTTAAGTATCTCTAGGATTTTTATACAGAACGTACAGTGTGGCTTATTTTGCATAGGATTCAGTAGGAAAGGTTTGACAAGTCAATATCATATGGATGCTCTTAAGATCAAGCAATTATATATTCTAATTTTATATTTCAAGTTCAGTTTGCAAAATCAAAGAGACTGACAGAGTGGGGCAGAGATTTAAACAGACCGCGTCGTTTGAATAATTACCGCCGGTCTCGTTCCCAAATGGCCACGCGGTGATTTTGAGCTGCCGTCTCTCCCCTTTCTTGTCATGGAAGCGCTTATTGCTCTGGATGGAAGATTAGGGACTAATGTGAAGACTGAAAAATCCCTCTATGCAAATACTACGGCCCCTGTAGACCCTCCAGCTGAAGGCTCATTCCGATGTACTGCATGACTTAACATATTATGTAATAAGGAACACAACACCTAATATTCACACAGTGGTATCATGAACACGGGGTTGGATTCGATGTTTTAATTTTTAATCCAGTATTAGTCTGAAGGGAGACACTAGAGCAGGGTTATTCAAATCACGGTCCTCACAGGCCAAGCACTGCTGGTTTTTCAGCCTTCCTTCACCTGTCAGTCAGGTGTGAAGCCTCTGGCCAATCAGAATCAGTAATTATTAAACTAACTATCTGGGAGAACTGAAAACAAGGCCTGGATTTGGAATGAACTAGAACGAGAGCAACATCCCTATCAGGCTGATTTTTTATTCTCTGTAATGTAGTTTTGGGGACGGGACAGCATTTTAAGTGATGTTTTCCAAGTGATGGACAGAACGAGGACTCCCCATATGCGATTTGTAGCGGGAACTTCTTTATGAGGCCGGCCTCTCCAGTATGAAGTGGTGACATCAGCCGTTTCCTTACTTGGGATTGGCGGCTACGACTCTGCATCAGGCGCCCAATCAGATCGCGGCCAGCGCTGAATGGAACCATTGTCTGCTGTATCTTTTCTCCCTCTCCACTCATTGCACTGACACAATGCAACCGGACAGCAAAATTATTGGCTTGCAGCGGCTCTTCTTTCTCTCAATGGAAGCATGAAAAGAACTCAGCAGTCAAAAGTCCAAAGTGGCTCTCATACTTCACTGACAGTGTATAACAACAAAAAGAATAATAATACTGCCCTTTAAAATTCAGCTATCTTGCATAATGGCTTATGGAGTGCAGGGTCGTGGCCCGTGGTGTCACACTGGAGTCTGTTCCTGGAAGCAGATGCCACAAAGCAGGGATGCTGGTCCCACACATAGGGCACACACTCTGGGCATCAGGAGGACACCCCCCGACAGTGTGGGGGTGGCATTCGGACCAGCGACCTGTTGGCAGCCGTAACCGCTCCTCACTTCCCTTTTACACGGAAAACAATTTTGGGTGATAAAACAATGCAAACCTGTGTTGTTGCCCCTTCCTGTGTCAGGGCTATAGGGAAAGCTATACTCCGTCTTTTAGTTACAGTTTCACATAATGAAGGTTGTCCCTGTATTACCTGGCTGGCTGATGACGGCTGACAGACATGTGTATAAGCATCTGTGGTTTATAAGGACACATAACGCACCTGGTGACAGATCACACCCAGATGCTTCCTCCACTATCCATGATGCCCCACCTTTTGCAAGGTGACCCACACGAGGCACCAAGGAGCCAGTTACACCAAAGCACCCCCTTCCACCTGGAACTCCACCTGCCATGTCCCTCTTCTACCTGTCATGGTGCCGTGAGACCCGTCCATTGCAGGCAGCAGATTTAGTAACTCCTTCAAAGCTTTCTCATCACAGGAAATGTCTGTGTCCCCTCTAAAGATGTCCCTAAAACTGAGAACCAGCTTTAAGGAAGTTCCCACAATACTGAACAGACCCAAATGTATGACATCCCTTGTAGACCGGATAGTTGTTTTCCCGTTACTGTGAAACATGACATCATTTTTGTAGTTTGAGGGGCATGTCCAAAGGTGCGGCCTTGCTTTGTTGTTTGGGGAGGGGCTCTTTTTGACTTACTGAAAATGGCTTGAGGTTCTGTTCCTTTGTCATCATTGCCGTTCTTTTGCTGGTTTGTTTTCATCGCCATTGAAAGACAGTCAGCCCCCATGACCTACCATACAAAAGCAGGTACATATACAGTTTCAGTGTCTCACCAGAGGGAACGCCAACGGCCGTCAGTTCTTCCTTGAGCTATGGCTGTATGGTGAAGCGCTGCTCCAGCTGTGGGTCGTCTTACAGTACTTCCAAGTGTGTCTGCCCACCAAGGAGCTGCTTTCATTTAACACTGAGAGCAGGGGGGGGGGGGCTTTAATATACGGGCTCTCTGGCCTGAAGCCCAGGGACCCCGTGCTAAAAAGAGGCCCCCCAGTCAACATCTACAACTTTTACTGTCGCTAACCCCCCGACCCCCGGTCAAACACTTTTATCTTCGCCAGCCCCCTGGCCCCTAACTACACCATCGTAGAAAATAGGGGTGGGGGCTCTGACAACTGAAATAGCCCAGGGGTGTCTGTCATCAACCCCCCCCCAGACACCACTGCCCCTAACTACACCATCATAGAAAGTACTAATAGAACCTCTTACCATGCTGGTGTTCCTCTGACTGAGATATTTACTAATATTTACGTCAATAAATCATATAATAAAACAGTCCAGATTTTTTTGTTGCGGCAGTTGGCTTTGTCGGTTCTTTAGAGCCAGGTCTTTATTTCTTGCGATCTTTGATATATTTTTTTTAAGTTTCAGGCTTCAGAATGACTTCCTGGGCATTTCTAACTCGTAAATTGTATTCCTTCTTTTCAGCTACCAACACGCAGTGACAGTGAAAGGTCTGAGTAGACCTACTTGAAACCATAATTATAATATCGTACTTTTGTGGTCGCAAATGATGCTCAATGTCGTGCCATTTTTTGTTTCATTTTTTTCAGTTTTTGTTTGACTGTCGACGCACCCCTCCCCCATTTTCGATGAAACAAACAAACAGACAAAAACACAAAAACTTATTGACCAAAGAATAATGTGGGTCCTTCAAAATCCATTTGAGTACCACGGCTTTAAAATGCTTATTAACAGGAGTGGATGTTGGTCATGTGGGAGTCAAAAATTTGAAATATCCCGTATGGGTCAAACTGCCATGTGTTTGTAAGACACACGGAGGGGAGAGTGAATGAGGTCAGCGTGTGGGCATCCCGCAGTCAGGCTCTGCTCCGCTGGTGACAGAGGTGCTGATCTCCATCGCAAGCAGCATGTCTGTGGCAACATACTTCAGAGATCATCCCATCAGGAGCAGAGCCGACTGGCTAAGGCCCACAGCAGGATAATGAGCAAAACCCCCAACTCAAAATCGTACAAGAAGGAACTAACAAAGACGGAGAGTGAAGGGTGGAACAAGTCCTCTGCATGCCCAGTCTCCCCAGTCTCCCCAGTCTCCCCATTTCAGGCCTGAGGGACAGTATTTCTCATCCTGGTCCTCGGGGGCCACCCAGATGGTCTGTGTTTTTGCTCCCTCCCAGCTCCCGACCAAATAGTTCACAATTTTGCTCCCGCCCAGGTTCAGCTTTCTACTGGGAGGAAATGATAATGGGTGTCCCCAAGGACCAGTTTGAGAAACACTGGTCTGGTCTATGGGATGAACCGGACAAAAGAGTTAATGCCAAGAACCTCACGAGCAGCCTGCGTTTCTTGGAACAGAAGATGAGTAAGTAGTTCACGAAGCTTTTATCAACAGTGACTATTCTGAGAAATCCACTTCACACTTTTCCTTGGTACTACTATGCTATCCCCTTATGTTTTGAGCATTGTAATATGTTGTTTAAATTCTCAAATAATAACACAAAAAATACAGTCTTAATTCCAGTTACACTTCATTAGGTCAAGTCCGATTGCATTCATGTTCGCAGTCTATAGTAAATGGTATACACTGATGGACAGATGCCTGAAGCGGGACATTGTAGGTTGTGTGTTGCTTTATTGTAAAAGCTGCCGAACAATGTAATACAGTATACATACTGTAGTGTATATATGATGGACAGCTACAATATCAAGATATGCCCAAACTGACCGTTCAGTGGTCCTGCTTCCAGATGCAAACGGAAGCTGATGCAAGGCTGATGTCGTAAAATACTCCGAAGTACCCTTTTTCCAGAAAATGTATTTTTGGCAGATACTGTCTTTACTTCCCAATCTGAATATAACTGAGAGAAGACTAACCAATCAGTACGTTACTAAAAGGAAACAATCCAATCAGGAGATCACTGAGAGGAAACAAGGCAATGAGGATATCACTAAGAGGAGACTAACCAATCAGTACGTTACTAAAAGGAAACAATCCAATCAGGAGATCGCTGAGAGGAGACTAACCAATCAGCATATCATTAATACCACGAACTGAGCAAAAATTCCCTCCCTGTTCCATTGTAGTTACACTCATTCATAATTTCTTCACTGTGACCTGCATTAAACTTGCTCCGTAATGCTCTACCAGTTTGTCCCTTGTTTGCCGAACATTTGGTATCTTTATCTGTGAGACCTTGCACATGCAGAGCTGGATTAAAGGCTGAGGTCTGCAGGGTCACATGGCTCCTGCCAGTAAGTCGTGGGAATGGCATCCACCGCATCCCTGCTAGGAACATCTAACCATTATCTTGAGTTACATTCCAGGCGATAAGTCAAGTTTCACTCAGTGTTGATGACAACAGACACTGAGGGAATATTCGCCCCTGCGACAAATTCCTGTTTCTGGTCTCTGACTGACAGGCTTACAGGTATAGCATTAAATATATCGCCAACAAATTCAGAATATGACATAAAAGTAAAAAAAAAAAAAAAAAAAAAAAAGGTAAAATACTGTTGCCTTTTGTGACAGGGGCAGTAAGAGCCAAGCTAAATTAGCACTCTGCTCCAGCATATGATTCCGCAGAAGCTTCTTTTGAGTGATAGTTCCACTGGCTTGCAGTTTGTGAGCACTGGTGAGCCAAAGTGTTTTTCATGATTAGTCTCTGGAATACTTCAGGCCTCTTTGACAGTGGACATGTGCGACATGCTAGAGAGGGGCAGGATCCGTGTCTTTATGGCCTGTTAGTGGCCTGACCTGTTCCCCACCGTGACCCCGTGACCTCTGTCGCCCCCAGTCTCAGATCCATGCTCTCCACTATACAGAGATGGGCTGGTTCATATCATTTCATGGTGCATAACCCTAAATAAACAACAGACAACCTAGCATCACCTCTAACAGGCTAAAAGCTGCTGCACTTCATCTGCTCAGCAGATGATTTTGCCCCGAGGAAAGCAGAGCCAGTCAGTCTCCGGAAAAATCTGGGGTTGCGGGCCTTTACTCAAAGGCCCGACGGTGACATCGCTCCATCAACTGTGGTATTTGGACTGGCAACTGTCCGATCACAGAGTGTTAATCGGCTGAGCCAAACACAACCTGTGAGTTATATGTAAGATGCATGGGGAAAGGTGGGGGGGATGAGGTTTCCTCCCATTTAAGGGGGTCCAGGGGTTTTTATTGGCTGGTTTTGATTATTGGGGGGGGGGGGGGGTGGTTTACAACCCTCCATCCGCTCCATAATTTACACCCATCTGCGTGGGGGAATCACAGGTCATTACTCTGGAAGAGAAACGTATCCAAGCATTACTATAAATTTCAATTTTAGAACCTCGCCATACAAATACTGTTTAGTTAACTCGCTATTCAGCATTAATCTGCCCTTATCGATAACGTTTTGTGCTGACGTCAATGTTGTGTACAGATGGAGGCTCCCTGTGACTGCAACCACAGGAATGCCTGGCTGTCGGCTATTGACTCCGAGGCCACAAACTCTTGTTTCGCTAACTCCACCTGAAACCTCATTCAGTATCATTTTTCACTTAAACCTGTGCGTTAATAGTCATGTTGACCCCACATCCAAGACCTGCCTCTTACAGTTTAGAGACTGTGCAAAGACCAAAGTGATTGTCCAGCTCATGGGAGATTTACTTACACAAAAATGATAAGCAACTAGAGGAGAGGTGACCAACAAATCAGATGTAGCTACTTGAACCCACCTCGTCTACAATCTGATTGGTTTTCTCTCTGAACCAATCATTTTTTTTTGTTCTGCCCTCTGAAGTAACACTCCCTTGATCATCTGCAGTCCTGAAATCGAATACTAAATTAAAAGGTATAGCAGGTTAGACTATTGCAATATCCTTCCTAAGATGTGCAGCAAGACGCCAGCACAGCTTGGGTAGATCATCCAAAGGCACCCCAATCACCACAAAGGTGGGATTTGAACCCACAACCATGGATGCTTGAGTAGCTGTGCCACGCCTAGTATTATATCTTCTGCGCTAAATTTAAACAGCAAATCCATCCATCCATCTATTCAGCTGTCACTTATCTAGAACAGGTGAACAGAGGTGGTGGGCTGGATTCTACCCTAGGCAGCACATGGCACAAGATGGGGGACAGCCGAAACGACAGGGCATGCAGATCACCACACTAACAAACGCATCTTCGTGTCCACGCTGTGTGGCCTCTGACATTGGTCAGAAAGTAGCTGTGACGCTGCGTGAGCGACACATTATAAACCACACCATGCATTTAGGAACCGGGCTCGTAAACACGGAAGAGCAGGCGGCTGCTGTCCTCTGTCTGCAATTTGCCTTCCGAATTCAAATGGGACAGCCTAACTGTGCTTGTCAGAAGGCGGGGTGCCAGTTCTGTGAAAAATGTGGGAGGCAGAAATGGAAATATTACTGCCCCCCCCCCCCCCCCCCCCG
>JAABNX020000090.1:10602482-10621895 GCA_015163995.2 Mormyrus lacerda | reverse complement strand
GCTGAGATGATCCACCATCTAAATGTCTACTTAGGACCTGCTGAGATGATCCACCATTTAAATGTCTACTTTGGACCAGCTGAGATGATCCTCTTGTTAAATGTTCACTTAGGACCAGCTGAGATGATCCACCATCTAAATGTCTACTTAGGACCTGCTGAGATGATCCTCTCGTTAAATGTCTACTTAGGACCTGCTGAGATGATCCACCATCTAAATGTCTACTTAGGACCTGCTGAGATGATCCTCTCGTTAAATGTCTACTTAGGACCAGCTGAGATGATCCTCTCATTAAATGTTCACTTAGGACCAGCTGAGATGATCCACCATTTAAATGTCTACTTTGGACCAGCTGAGATGATCCTCTCGTTAAATGTTCACTTAGGACCAGCTGAGATGATCCACCATCTAAATGTCTACTTAGGACCTGCTGAGATGATCCTCTCGTTAAATGTTCACTTAGGACCAGCTGAGAAGATCCACCATCTAAATGTCTACTTAGGACCTGCTGAGATGATCCACCATCTAAATGTCTACTTAGGACCAGCTGAGATGATCCTCTCGTTAAATGTTCACTTAGGACCTGCTGTAGCTGCCGACCCCCCACCCTCCCCGCCCCCCCTACAGTGACCACAAAGACTTCTGTGAGCATTCTCCGGTTTCTCGTGTCGCCAAACCCTCACTAGCGGCGAGTGCGTCTGAGCAAACACTTTTGTGTGGAGGCGGAACATTCCGGAGCGGTAAGCTAACCTTCCGCCGGGCTCCCCTCCCCTCAAATCAAAGGCATGTGTGCAAAGCTCCTGCCAGATGCAGATGGGGAGTGGGAAGGGAGGCTGCTTAGGCACACGTCCTCCTCAGGCCCACACACACACACACACACACACACACACACGTCCAGTATCACAGTCCTGCTGATTCTGGGGAAGTCTGCTGCCTGTAAATGTGGAATGAGAAGCCCAGATCCCAGAGAGTTAAGGTTAGGAAGCCATACTGATATCACCAGAGGGTAACACGCAGGGCAATTCGCTGTCTAATTGGTTGCGTCAGGCAGGATTTAAAAGACAATCAAGGTGCAGAACTTTTTGCCAAACAGGAGCAGCAACATAGGGGGATTGGTCTATCAATTTATGTCAAGCTTTAAAACCAACATAAAACTCCTTTTGTGGGTTTAAGTGGCTGACATTTTTTTCTGCTTGAAACAAATGAGAAAAAAATGAGGAATAATAATTATGGGAAGGACAAAAAAGGCTGGATGGGTGAGCAGGCGGGCAGGAATGGAGCCCACTGAGTGTTTTATGGGCTGAAGGGCTCCACCAAACAGACCCGTGGCTGCGGGGGTTTTGATTTTACACTTTCTTTGGGTTTATTTGTGCCTGTGCTGACTGAAGGCAAAGCAGTGATGCCACCTGTTTTGGGGTGGGGCATAAAACTCTGGGACAGCTGACAGCTCAGAGGGAGGTGGGGAGGCGTTTTCCTCTGGGAATGTTAAGCAACTGGCCCAACCCCACCTCCCCCAACCAACCAGAATGGATCATCCCAATTTCAGCTTATAGCTGCGTTGTTGTAAGAACATTGAACTGGACTATGGCAGAAGGATTCTAAAACAGATGTTGCCCCTATGATAAAGTGTCTTATCCAGATTCCACTAAGCTGGTTATGTGGCAATAAAAGGAATATCAAATGCCTCAGGACCCACGACTTGGCTAAATCCTCGCTCCACGTGTCTCTTTGCTGGCCTCTGCTACAGAAGACTGACTGAAACATGATGGGATCTAACTTTAATGAGCATTACACACTCAGCTGGCTTCCAGTTTGCATATTTACATGCATATGTTTCATTCGGTGGCACAAAAACATGGAAGTAGGTGAATTAGGTCTAAACTGTCTATAGTGGGGAATTATGTGTGTCCAGTGCTGGTCAACTCTGTTATAACGCGCCTCCATAGGCCTTCAGCATATCTGGAACCAGCCAGCCTCTCCATATCTCATACTGACTCTACATCTTATACATCTTGCATAAAAATTTATGTGAGTCACCCCGAATAATCTAAAGAGCTGGTCAACTGACAGGGACAACCACCAAGGGTGCCATCTTCTGAGGGGGAGCCACCAAGGGCGCCATCTTGAGGGGCAGCCACCAAGGGCGCCATCTTGAGGGGCAGCCACCAAGGGCGCCATCTTGAGGGGCAGCCACCATGGGTCTATGCTGCTTCTGATTGGCTCCAGGTCACATGCAGTGCATAAACACCACTATGCCTATTGCAGCTTTTAAGGGAAGTTAGAATTGTTACAATGTGGAATTGTCAGAAAACAGGGAATACATTGTACATCCACTTTTGGTCCATGGTAGCCGTGATCTGCTGTGATGTCTATCTGCCACTGATTCTGCACAGTGTTTATTTTCCTGCTGTTACTGGTGTGCTAGTGTGATACGTGTATGTCTTCACCCCCATATTCCTGTGTTAAAAGTGAGAATAAACATACGATCACAAAATCAATACAATATATTAATACAAAACACACACACACACACACTCATATGAATTGAATCAAGGCGTAATATGTCTCTAAGCATTTCCTTCACATACTCTTGGCTAAAGTTAAGGTTTGGAGTGCAAGAACAAAAAACAGAGCGGAAAAATAAAACAAGCAGAAAGAATGGTACTGTTCCGGAACATGGTGAGGTAACAACCAAAACAGTGGTCTTTCCATAACATAGTTAGGTAACACAACTGGCTCTGGAAGACTCAGCCGGGGTTCCACAGTATCTGTATCTCCACAGTATCTCCCATATGCACAAACCCACATCAATGGTTATAACAATGGAGTCCTAAGCAGCTGAAGGATGTAACCTTGGCCAGTATGACAGCCTCCTCCTCCGCCAGCTATGAGCAGGAGGACGACAGAGTTCACAAAGTTCAAAGTTCTTTGTTACTACATAATATCTATTGGTGTCAGTATGACTATCAAACCCACAATCCTGGCTTTGCAAGTAAAACTCCTACTTAGGACAGGATACGCCTCAGATAAATTTATAGACACTCCCGTGAGAAGCAAGGACAGGTTGTGTGCAGACGAAAGTTTGCAACATATTTGTGTTTTGGCTCTTTTCATTCTGCAATAATAATACCTCCGGTGGTCTTCTTTGGAATTCTGCCGTTCCGTTGGTTTCGTGCACAGAACCAGGTAAGCTAGAGCAGATAATAAGCTAAAATGGCCAAAGGCCGGGGTCAGGGGCTATAGGCTCGTTTGGCATTTTGGTGAAGGTGCTCTGAAATTTAGGGGTTCTGCTTAGCGTGCCAGTTGCCACAGTTCCATTTCCATTGCAGATAAACAAGTTCGGTCAACGTATTTCTTTGGAAAGTATGAATTATAGTATTTACACATTAAAAATTACAAAAAAAAAATCTAAATAAACCACAGAAATTACCTGGGGGTGCTATGACTACCATAGGGATCCCTACAGCACCTTCCAGCTCCTCCCTAGCACCACTGCTGAGTTGGGTGTAAGGTAAAATAAGTCTAGATTTATGGGGAACTGGACAACTGGGAAGAGGTGGGACCTGCTCAAACCAGACCAGTGACAGAGCTGAGCCGGTGCAGTAGGGGAGGCAATTGCTCAGAGAAGATGAGGAAAATTTATAATTAGGCTGGGGGCGGAAAAGAGCTCAATTTATAATTAGGCTGGGGGCGGCAGTGAGCTCAAGCGCTTATTCTTTACAGGGTGACATGATCCTGCGCAGAGAAGCACAGGGCAGCAGCCAAGGTGTGTCCTGCACGGGATGCAAGGCGCAGGCACTGTGGGCAGCGAAGGGACTCCAGTCCGTCCGAACGTTGACCTGAGGTCCACTTCCCCAAACCTGCAGCCACCTCATTGGTCAGTCTCAAGTTCCCCATCACCATTTCTTGTGAAGAAGGTCCCGAGTTACTCAGACTCCGGCACTGAGTGCGGCCTCCCGCACCTCGAAGCGGCACTGAGTGCGGCCTCCCGCACCTCGAAGCAGAAAGCAGCTCTTCACGGAGCCGAGTATCCGCGCCTCAGAGTCGGAGGATCAGATCCTGTTCCTCGCCATTATTCAAGTGGGTGTCGGAGGTCCAGGTCGGACGAGGCGGAAAACAAGAAGCCATTATGTAACGAGCAGGGTTGTCGCTCCTAACCCCCCCCGAAAGCCGAGCACCCTTCCGGCAGCAGCTGCTCCTTGATATTCTGGCCCTGAAAATCACAAAAAGGAGTGCAGAGTTTCCAGAGGACGACGCCCACTCTAATTTTAGTGCCAAGTATACAAATTGCGACATTCATAGAGGATTCGAATAGCACGCATTAGGGACCAAAGTGCCTTGCAGTATCTTGCAGTATCTGCAATATGCGGAGGCATGCAGTCATATGCCTCTTCCAAGTACACAAAGCACATGGCAGTTGCGTTAGCGTATTGCCACAAACAACTGCGCAAAAGAGAAGAGTTGGCCCATTGTTGCGTTGAAAAGACGGAATTTGCAAAGCTTTTCCAGAATTCTAGCTTCAACCACTAGGGGGAGTCTCCTAACCCAAGCTCATGATTTATAACGGAAGCTGAAGAGTCTTATTCCCCTATATACATACCGTCCAGTCTTCCATTGTTTTTGAATAGAGACCATCACTTCTGTTTGCCCTCCTTCCATGCCACATTGAGAATGTTAGTCAACCACACCAACCCAACAACATCCAGTGTTTTCAACACTTCTGGATGGATATCAACCCATTACAGAGTCCTCTGAAGTTTAAAACATCATCCCAATATACAAAATACCGTGGCGAACAGAGGAAGGTCAAATCTGATGACTACTTTATGATTTTGACTGATTCAAGTAAACACTGGCTATAATTTGGACAATTTCTTTGCGTCCGCTTTGGTGGGAATTAAATCAGCAATGTTATCCAAAGAGTAACAAGTGCTTTGGAAAAGACACAGGGTTTGTTTTGTAGATGAGGAAAAAAATGTGGGTTCACAAATGTCAGCAAAACAAAATGTTCCTTCCATCTATCCATGCATTGATCTTCCAACTGCGAATCAAATGCAGGATTGGGGAAATATTTGAAGTCCTTCCCAGGCAGAATAGGTCACTAGGCAGTGCCACACCCTGGGCTCTGGTCCATCCCAGAGCAAACCCACACTCACACAGAATCACAAACTGGGGGGGGGGGGATTTAGAGACACAGATCAGCCTACATGCATGTCGATAATACTTTACTAGAGGAGGCACAAATAATGTTACTTATGTATGAATTAACCACAAATGGTGTTAGTTACATACTGATCTCATGTCTATTCATCATTAATGAATCTCAAGTAGCTACTATACTTGTTCATGATTTGTACTTCAGCAGTAACTGAGTTACTCCTAAGTATTCATGTCCCCTCAAGTAAAGTGTTACCCTGCATGCCCTCAGAAGTTTGGGAGGGAGCCGCCATATGCAGAAGAAACCCACAAAATCTGAGGAAAAACACAGAAACTCCACACACAGAGCGCACAAAAATAAACAAACAAGGTGGACGGACTTAACACTGCGCCACCGAGAAACTCTGAAGAGCATCCGGTCTTCCCGCGCAAACGGAGGACCGTCCGACGCAACAAGGTAAAAATCCTCTTAATGACGAGCAGACCTCCCTACTCCTTCAGGAGAAACCACCATTCTTTAAGCTGCAAGAGCCACCAAACATTTTTTTTTTATTATTTTACCAAAAATTTCATGTGATTAGACACCTGGGTTAAACCATCTTAAAAGATCAGTCTGCCAGTTTGCATATGATAATGGCCATCGCAATGAAAATGTATCTGTAAGAGGTCAGATCACATGTCACTACAGTGACAGCACCACTGGTTTACATAAAGCAGGTTAAACGATCTTTTTTCCTTGAGTGATTCTCATGACCAAGCCACTCATAACAACCCGCCTTGCGTGAGCTGCTGATTATTTCTCCTCCCCCCCCCCCCAATACAGCATTATCCATAAGAATGGCAAGGGGCCCAGATCACAGTTTTACATTGAGTCGACACCAAAAAAACCTCAGCTCAAAAGCCCCGAAGGCTGTATCAATTACCATTTAATGACAATTTAAGCCATTTCTGAAAACGCCGTCGAGAACATACGCAGCCCTGCCGCTCTGCGGTTTGGCTTCAAAGCTCACAACACGATGATACTCTCAAGATCCCCTTAAATGTTTTCCTTCTGCTCAAAGAATTAAATGTTTTAGTAAAAATTAAAGGGCAAAAGTTTAAAGGGGCGGTCCCCTGGCAACGTACTTCTCAGCCGTGAAAGTACTGGCCCAACCTGTAGGTCAATATTTAAAGTAGGACAGAAAACAAAAGTGCAGTTTTAAGAGGGACCTCGAGTAACAACTTTGATGATTCCCGGTTATGCAAGAAGTTTTATTAAATGTTACTTTAGGGTGTCCTGAAAGGTTTCGGCTGTGCAGTGCTACAACAAAGGCCAGTTATTAAAAAATAATCAAAAGCCAGCCAGTTTGTCATGAATTGCCTTTGCCTAACCCCCCACACAGAGGCATCTAAATTAACCACTTGAAAGAATTCAGAAATTACATTCACCCCAGATCATTCCTTGAGTCTTTTTTTCTTGCTGTAGTATATTTTAGCAACTTACGTAAACTGAACACTGAGGATTTGTTCTGCTTTTTTAAGTAATAATTTATTAATAGTTTTGTAATTGCTTTTTAAACTGATTTGAATATAAATGTCTGTAATAAGTAACTCTAATAATAAGATCAACTGTTAAATAAACATGGCCAAGTGGTTCTGTGTGTTAAGGCTGCCTTTTGTTTGGAAAAATGTGTGAGTCAAAGTCTATGTACCAAGAGAGTCAAAGTCGGACGATCCATCGGCTTCCGTATATCAGGAGATCTCAGATCAGAGATGGAGCTTTGCTCACGTGTGTCTGAATCTGCTAGCAGCTCACTATATGACTGATATTGGGGGAAAAACATAAATGACTTGAGGCAGCAAATAACATCATGGGCTGGAATTATGACCAAAAAGGTTGCCTTTCATGTCCCTGGAAAGGCTGTACCGAGATACCCCTTCAGTTAGCGAATACAGAACAATAAGCAAAGCGATAACATTATACAGCTATTTTATTTAATAGGTGCCCTCAAAGGTGAGAATCCTCCAGAACTTTTGGGATAGACTCTTTTGTCCAGGTGTAGCGTCGGCGGTGCTTCTTCCTCCACAGTCCGCAGTCATCTTCTTCTAGCCCGGCTTTGCTTATGAATGTTGTCTAAGTTGCATAGGTATGGTTATAACGCGCCTCCGTAGGCCTTCAGCATATCTGGAACCCACCAGTCTCTCCATATCCCATCCCGACTCTACATCTTATACATCTTACATAAAAATTTATGTGAGTCACCCTGAATAATCTAAACAAATTAAATATGTAAAATAACCATGTACTTTAAAGCCTCACTCCAACAAGGTCCTAAAAACATTACATTTTGGGAGAGGGAAGTGCTTTTTGAGAAAACAGTTATATTCATCTCTCTCGCTGGCCAACATTTTTGGCATTCCTACGAGTTGACGGTGTTTCTGACATCTTTAGCAGGGCTGATCGCAGAGAAACCCCAGATATCCCTTACAGACGTATTGCAGATGTGTTTATCGTACAACTTGAGCACAGATGAAGGGGAAAGACCTTGTTGCCTGGTCAATTTCATTGTGTTAGTGGAGTCACACTTGCACGATGATAATAGAATCCTTGATCCTTAGTCAGAGTCTGCCAGTACGTAAGTCTAAACACTTCATCGCCACCTTGTGGATATATGCTGACATTACAACACAGCTGCAGAGGAGAATATAAATGTATAGTACTAATTCTCCAAGCAACATTACAGCCTGGTGAAGCCTGGGGTTTCATGCCTACTATAGATCATGCAGTTTCATAATATATACTGTATAACTGAAGCAGCATGTGCTGAAAATATAAAACATCACTTTGCCAGCTGAGACTGACTTTACACAGGGCTAACATCTGTGCTTATCTGTGGACGATGGTGAGCCCCGTGATCATTTCATGGTACGCACAGATTTCCCATCATGCACTTCAGCAGTCAGCTAACAGCACTGACACTATACAGTGGTACCTCAGTATTCAAACTCATTAGAACTCGAATTTCAGTCGAACCGACCAGTTAGGTAAAAGGTGAACTAGTTAGGAACAAATGACCTAGAACTCGATCTGAGTTCTAGGTCATTAGGTCAAGTAAAAACTTGTACGCGCGTGGAAATGACTCACGCAGCACGACTCTCAGCGGAAAAAAGCGTAACGCTTCAGACTCATCGGCGCATGCGCTGTGATAGCATCGTGCATGTTTACACTAGCTGAATACATACATTTAGACAGTTTCCAGACAATAAAAATACATTTAGATAATGATAGACGGTAACAGTAATTATATAATAAAATACATTTCAAAATAAAGATTTCTTATTAATTATTTAATTATCATGATTATTTAATATCATTAATAATAAACCATTAATACATTTAATTATAATAATATTGTCGTGCCGAGCGCGGACGGAACCGAGAGAAAGGCGCAGACGTCAGGGTATCGGGGAATACTGGGTTTAATTACAGGTAAGGCAGGTAAAACGCAGACGGATAATACAATGACAGGACTGGGGAAATCAACTGAATATATGAACATATTTAGGTGCAAATTTTTGGGGCCGGGAACCAATTAATTGGTTTTCCATTATTTCTTATGGGAAAATTCGATCAGAACTGAAACTTTTTAGCATTCGAACCCGAGTTCTGAACGGATTAATTTCGAATTCTGAGGTACCTCGTACTGTATATGTGTCACATTCAAGAGGCAGAATTAATGTCTAGAATGGCATCAGATTTAATCTGCTCAAATACGAAATCATTTGCTATTTAAACATTATATGACAGAAAAATGACCCATTATAATACTTTATATAAACATGTTTTGGTGGAAAATGGATGGAATAATGCAAAATAAATACAAAATTTAATAAAATTTACGGGACTATTAACATAATGCAAAAATAATGTTCAAAGGTCACAAAAAACATTGCCATTCTTTCTTCTAAATATCTGGTTAAGAGATTGGAATAGCATAACTTGACCACTAGGGGGCACTGCTGGCATGCTTATAGTAAACCTATGTTTTGACTTTTTCTTGTCCTAATTGTCACCAATCAAGTTCAGTTCGCAGTTTACGGCTAGTGTTCAAAGAGTTGTATATATTTAGTGTGGGTTAATTCGGTGGAGTCTGTTAGCTGTAACTGGACAAAGCGTAGTGCATGTTTGCAGTGGTGCATTCAGTCTGTTATAATAAATGCCAAGTAAGTCAGGCCATGGAAAGGAGAACTTCAGCAGAAGCTCTCGTCCGCCTTTTCCGTGCTTTTTTCACAGGAGCGGGGGCAGAAGGAGCATGTATCATATGAGGTGTGTCACTTCCTCAAGGGCACACCAGTATATTTCTTTATATTTGTGGTAGCTCACCTCTAGGGGATTGAATGTTTTCTTCGCTTTAAGGTTTATAAGAATGTTAATCAAGGATCTATACGCCGAATGGGATGCATGGAACTGCCAGCCCATCCAGCATGTACCCGAGCCTCATGTCCTGTGCTGCCTGGAATAGGCTCCAGCCCCCCTGTGCCCTGTGCTGCATGGGATAGGCTCCAGCCCCCCTGTGCCCTGTGCTGCATGGGATAGGCTCTAGCCCCCCTGTGCCCTGTGCTGCCTGGAATAGGCTCTAGCCCCCCTGTGCCCTGTGCTGCATGGGATAGACTCCAGCCCTCCTGTGCCCTGTGCTGCATGGGATAGGCTCTAGTCCCCCCTGTGCCCTGTGCTGCATGGGATAGGCTCCAGCCCCCCTGTGCTGCATGGGATAGGCTCTAGCCCTCCTGTGCCCTGTGCTGCATGGGATAGGCTCTAGTCCCCCCTGTGCTGCATGGGATAGGCTCCAGCCCCCCTGTGCTGCATGGGATAGGCTATAGCCCCCCTGTGCCCTGTGTTGCATGGGATAGGCTCCAGTCCCCCTCTGCTGCATGGGATAGGCTCCAGGTCTGCTTGTGCCCTGTACTTATATGCAGTTGGAAGAAAGTTGGATGGAATGGGTTGAATTTTTAGAGACTGAATAAATAATGAGTCATTTCCTATTCATTCATTCATTCATTCATTCATTCATTCATCCATTTCAGTTCAAACTCAGTAGATAGCATATAAAATGGGTCTAAAATACTAGTTTAGAAAAAAATAAAGTAGTAACTAATATAGAATATATATAAACATGCAAAAAATCCATCAAAAAATATACACATCGATAATACCATGCAGCATATAGTGGCCAGTGCAGTAAATATAAACGATACATGAAAATATACATACGCATAAATACATCTGGAAAAGGATATGTTTCGGAGTGAACAGCAGAATAAAACGGATGTGCAACTGCATGGTAAATGCGGGGTGCTGGGTGACCATGGTGATGGGGCCGAGGGGGGGGGGTCTCAGGTGAGAGTGGTCGGGGAAGACAGCTGCTGGTCCTAAAAATACTGCGTATACATATAAATGCACTTGGTAACGCGAGCTGCAGTGGCTTATCTGACAATAAAAAAAAATCTGATTCTGATTAGTTGTAGGAAAAAACAACCCATGACGCCCAGCTAGTTACACTAACCAGCCCTACCGCAAGCTGCTGGCTTTGCCTAGACCAACCCGAAATAGGACCAAGGGCAGAGAAGCGTGGGTAGCCATTGTTACGGGACTTTCACTACTTGACCAAGTGTCGGTACCGAAAGTGGCAAACCAGCCGTGGTACTTTTTCCGGACATCGGTACTTTTGGGTGGGATCTGAAACGTGTTTTTTTTTTTTATCGATTAATCAAAGAGCCCGTCTGTAAAACCAATGCAGGCACAACAAGCTACGAAAACAACGATGGACAAAGTAAGATAGATAGATAATGGATTCATGGACAAATTAAGAGATCCAACCTTTAATTGCGATCTGGTAGATTAGTTATTTTGTATAATATACTAGGGTATTTCAGATTTTTCGAAAATGACAGTGTGGTTTTACTTTTAAAAATATTGCAGTATTTATAAAGCAAAAAAGTACCCTTAAGTTCATAGCCAAAGCTGGAATCGGCTCTAACAATTCTGACACCTGCGCGTGCTCCCAGTAATGACGGCGCCCTCGCGGTTTGGGTTTCCAGTTTGCAGACTGCCTACGGACGCACCTGCCGAAAGGGCTTTCTGGCATAACCTACAGTAAGCACTTTGTAAGTAAGGTAAGCTGCAGTACAGTCATCAGTTCCTCTTCTTCCAAACCTATTACATATATACTGTACGGAGCACGACATTATATTTGCAATTGCAATTTCAGAATATGCGTGAACGGTGCTGATTAATGTATTCAAACAGTAACAGACTAGAGCTTGGAAAGGTTTCTTGTCCGTCCCCTCGTAGGTAACCGGAAAAAATAAGGTCATCAAAGCATTTTTATGCGCCCTATATCTCAACCCGCATGGATTGGCTCTGGGAGTCTATAGTGTGTATATGTGGAGTCTTAGATTACAGATGTTTCCCTGCCTGCCGTCCCGACACTTAATGCCTCGTGCTTAATGTACAACGAAGCAACAGGTAGATGCGTATTTAGGTAGAAGATTTAGGAAATGGAGCGCCAAGGATTTAATTCGGTTAATACGGGAATTCCCCTGCAATACGCGTGCCTGACGCCGCAAATGACGTAGTTTAGTAAGCAAGTATCTGTTTGTTTCCTGTACCATGTATATGGAAATAAGATGGGGGGAGGCATTTCTTGTAAGTGTGTGTGTGTGTGTGTGTGTGTGTGTGTGGACGATGTTTCCATCTGCACCCCCCAGGATAACACGTTGTGTCACATTAAGCCGTCCGTGAGAAGTGAACTACTTCTTTTCTCACGACACGGCCATTGCATTAACTGATAAGGAGATTGACACAATGGCCTGCATTCTTCCTGGCGGCGTGACGGCTCATCACTGGACTGCAAAGCACGGATATGGTGGAGACGACCACGTCTTACCCGGAACACACGCACCCATTTCGGGACTGTCCTCAACACACGCTCCCGCAGAAAGGCATCACTAAAATCTGCCATCACTATGAAATGTTTATTACTGTGCCCCCTCTCTCCGGAAAGGAAAATATATGACCTTTAACCTCATAATTCCGTGAGGTCGGCTCTGTATGACTATCACCAGTGTGTTTCTGCCTTGCAGTATGATTTAGATGCAGTTTTCCTGTTCTGGAGTAAGAACACAGGTAAGCATTTAAATGCAATGCAATGTGAATATGGCAGATTTCAACATTTTAATAAAAAGAAAAAAAAAACATATGAACTTTTGTTGACTCAAGCTATGCATTTTGTATCAGTTAGCTGAAAACGTGCTTTCTTTAAACTGCTAATATGAAGAAGTGGGGAAAAAAAAGATTACGAAATCCTGAGAGTGTTTGTGAGGTTTGGTAAAGGGGAGGAGCTTGAAGCAGGAATCCTTGACATAAGCCACTCCCTTTCTGTGACTATCCTGAATGGTGTTAGTGGTAACACCATAATGGTGTGTGCTAAGTGTTGGGTCACAGCTGGTGCTCACGCTTCTAGTTAAGTTAAACATTTCACTCCCGGATCAGACAATCATAGTGATACTATGAGACTTACCGGCCAGATTGCTGTCGACCTTCTGGAACATATGGATATTGGCAGCTTCATGAAACTGGAGGACCTTTTTCATCCTCACGGAGATCAAGGCTCACTCTTTGTGGGAAGAAAAGAAGAGGTGCACGACTGTCCTGAGTCCGGTGATTCAGTCGCTAAGGTGCAGTGGAGTGACAGAGTCAGATATGGGACCATGTTTGATCTCCTGGATTTTGTTAACCTGATTTCAAATGCACAAAGTGGCCCCCACATGCCAGACCTGACAGAAGAGATGGGGGTGGTGATCAACAAGGCAAGTTCAAGTTCTCTTCCTCTGCCAAGATGGTGTCCGCGCCACAAAATCTCCATCAGTTCTTGAGCAGATATTTCCCTTGTATGTCAGTCATTAATACGGTGTCATTTCCTGATTGCTATAGTATAATTTACGAATTCAAGCAGATGCCAAAATTACATTTGACACTGGTCTGTTAAATTTTCATGCCAATTTAGCACGAACCTCCACTTTCACGTCTTTGCTTTTAATTAATTTGTTCATTTGTGTGTGTGTGTGCGTGTCATTTATTAATGCTTCTGTGTGCTTGCTGACATTGTTTTGTTTTTTCTATTCAGTGCTTTGGGGAAGTCTGTTTGTGGTTATGCATTTTGTGGGCATCGTTTTCTAGGTCACGTTCTGTCAGAAATGTTCTTCCTCCCTTAGCATGTGGCTCTCCGAGGCCTCATAAGACACACTGGAACAAAACAAAAAAATAGTTCTTGATGTCAGGTATTTTGCTACGCTGCATAAATCATTGACCAAATCAAGACCCTTCTTGGGTGAAGTCTTGTCTGTTGCGTGCCACAAATTCAATGCAGTGGCACGCAACAGGAGCTATATTTTGAAGCGAATGTGTTACCACTGCATCTGTCGGAATTCTCCCATCAAAATATTGGTACGTTGCATAACATGATGATGTGATGTCCTGCCTCTCCCTCTGCAGACCTATTTGGCTGTGAAGGAAGGACGCTATCGCATCAACGCGGACGTCTTCCTGTTTCCATGGATGCCAACCTTCCAGAACCTTCAGCTTGGCCAGGTCCGCAAGGGGACCTTCGGAAGGGTCCACCTGGCCCAGGACACAGAAACGGGCAAGCGGATGGCCTGCAAGCTGGTTAGTAACGTCTCGCAAAGCGTTTAATGTCTGTGGGATGAAATTAATTTCAGGATCAACGTGAGACACTGGAAGTGTGTTATTGAATGGCTTGGAAAATCACATTAAAAGATGTTTACAGTCATTTTTAGTACAAGCAAATAAATTAAGCATTTCTCATAATTCTCAGAATAGCAGCTGCCAGGTTTAGGTAATAAAAAGAAATATCACCATTTAATCTGCAGACTAAGAAAAAGGTGAATGGAGGTTTTTCATTTGGTTTTCTCCACCTCTTCTAGATTCCTCTGGAGGATTTTGGTGCATCTGAAGTGGAGATCCAGGCTGGGCTCCAGCACCGGAACATAGCAGAGCTGTTTGGTGTTGTGCTCTGGGACCGGACTATGCATCTGTTCATGGAGGCGGGGGAAGGCGGCTCAGTTCTGGAGAAGCTGGATAGCGCTGGGCCCATGTGGGAGAGCGAGATCATCTGGGTGACCAGGCAGATCCTCAGGGGCCTGGATTACTTGCATTCCCGCAGGATCATCCACCACGACATCAAACGTAGGTCGTCCCGAGACATTTGGGTTAAAATGTTGCTCCGTTCCTTTTTAACTTGAGATCGATCATAATGTTGATCATCTGAAGTAATGAAACGATCTCAGACAAGATTGTTGCCACTTGACACAAACCTACCAGGAACTGGTACATTGATTGATGCTCATTCGTAGTGGGATTTCAAATCGCTTCCAGTTGCCTTTGCAATAAATAAAAAATGTCTTTGCCCCGACAGCCAGCAACATCGTCCTGATGTCCTCCAAAGCCGTCTTGGTGGATTTTGGACTCTCTGTGAAGATGACTGGGGATTTGTTCTACCCAAAGGACTTCCGTGGGACGGAGGTGAACTACTGCCTGATCTCAGGGTGGTTGTGGAGGGGTGTCTTGGCGATTTAGCATCATGATTGCTAGCCCTGAGTTTCTGTTTTAGCAGTTCATCTATCAGTTTTTTGCAGTATAACACTGCAACAAATTGATGTTGCACTGCACCGTGTCCAGGAATATGATTCTTTTTATTCTTCATATGAGGAGTTTCTATGCTTTTCAATAGAAATGATGATCTTTGGTTTGTTTACACACAAAAGTCTACATCAGGCGTTATATTGATTAAAAGGAATGTCATATTAATCAGAGTCACTGATGTTGGCTTGAAAGTTGCAAGCAAATCTGCCATTGAGCCTCACTGCATACAAGGCACATTGCAGTGATGCAGTGCCAAGGATGAGAAATAAATCGAATCTAATTTAAGGTTAAATGCACGACAGTGTAGAAGCAGCAGTAGATGCAGGCAACGAAATAACTTTCCATGAGGGCTAGAGAAGAAATGTGTAATAAAAAAAGGAAAATAGCAACTAAAATATTTTAAATAAAATAAGCAAATTTAAAATACGCAGATGAAGGTTGTCTGTACTAATCGCCTGATCTACTGTTGAGTAGCCTCACCGCCTGAGGGTGGAAGCTGCTGTAGAGTGTGTCTGCCCGGTGTTAGGGGTGAGAGCAGGCTGTGGCTGGCCTGTCTGGGGCCCTTAAAGATGACCCCGGCTTTGTGTAGATCCTGTGCTGGATTTCTGGCAGATTACCATTATTATCTTTTCTGCAGCTTTACATGAGCCCGGAGGTAGTGCTGTGCAGGGGCCACAGTACCAAGGCTGACATCTACAGTTTGGGGGCCTCTATCATCCACATGCAGACAGGACACCCTCCCTGGGTTCGCCGATACCCCCCATCGGACTGCCCCTCCTACCTCTATATAGTAGGTGTCCTCACAACATGCCCGGGGGGGTGGGGGGGGGACACTGTATATTCGTGACTGGGCCATGTTGGGCCATCAGTACTGACCAAGAAGGAGTCAGATGAAACAGGCAACTGCTGTCCATGTGATTAAGGCCAAGCAATTAACATCTAACCGGACAATTAATCTTAATGGTTTTTTTAAGCTGGCTACACTGCCTGTCCAAAAAAAAAAAAAAAAAAAAAGTCACCGTTTGAGCGAGCAAGTACTTAACAGCCAGTGATTGGATCATTATTTCAGCTCAGCAACGTCACGCAGCAATAAAGTGAAGTCAGCTGAGTACCTGAATCTACTGAACGGTCAGGCCAACACATCGATGCATTTTTCCTTCCCTAACAGCATGGGAATATTCCAGGATGATAATGCCAAGGTTCATAGGGATTGAACTGTGACAGTTCGGTGAGCTTGAGGAATCATTTTCACACGTGAATTGGCAGAGTCTCGACCTTAAGCGTACTGGACGTCTTTGAGATGTGCTGAAGAAGGGTTCAAAGTGGCCTATCATCGATACAAGATCGCGATGAGAAATCAACGCAAATATGAGAAAAGTGCCGAGATGTTACGTTGACACCTGCAAACAATACCTTGACAAATGTGCGCCATAATCGAAGCTGGTCCAATGAAATATTAAAGTGCGTGACTTTTTTTTTTTTTTGACCAGGCATTGTACATATAAGTCAGTTTGGATAAAGTCAACAACAAAGCAACTAATGTATAGTTTAGGACTGAGTATTAATTTGTACAATATTATATTTATAACAGTGAGGTAATGTGTTTATTGCCAGTAATTAAATAATACTGTGCATTTTTTGTACTCGGTGATCTTTACCTCCTGTCAGTGATATTGTGCCTTTTTTATTTAATAATATTTTAGTACATTACTATAAAGAGAGTGATGTTAAGAGTATTTTACTTTCAGTTGGTCTGCTGATGGTCTATACTGTGCACTTCCTTCTGGCTGTGGAGATGTCAGGGAGTAGTTTTGAAAACAAAGCAATAGTTAGAAGCAAGAAGCAGAAGTTTCTTTGAAATCTCACCTCTCACTACAAGTGAATGACAGACAAGCTGCCATCTGCTCGATGCTTCGTGTACGTTTTCTAACATGAAAAAGGTGACACTTTCTTTTGAAAGCTCAGCGATTCGGATCTTGCGGGTCACCCCGTTTTCTTAGATTTCTGCTGGCTCTGTGCGATGCTCGCGCTTGTTCTACCGCAGTGCTGCGAACAGAACGTCTCCGTTTCAGTGAACGCGGCGATGTGGTTTTCGCTCCGCGACACATCTAAGAAGAACTTGAAAAATCACTGTTGAGTTGGTGTGGGACGGTGCCTGCCATCGCCCGTATCGATCCCGTAACTCCAGCCTCTAACATCTGCTGTTTCCCACCCCTAGATTCACAAACAGGCCCCGCCCTTGGAGGACATCGCGGATGCCTGCGGCGCCGCCCTGCGTGACTTCCTGGGCCGCGCCCTGGACAGGACCCCCCAGCTACGAGCTTCAGCTGCTGAGCTGCTCCAGGACAACGCCCTCCGTCCCCATGGGAAGGTCCAGTCACGCTGCCAGAGCCTGGACTCTGCCCTGGAAGAGGCTTCCAGTGCCCCGCCTCCACGGCACGCCCAGCTGCATGATGGTACGTGGAATTCGCCGTGCATGCTGGGATTGCGTTTCACAAACGGGGACTGCCCGGCACTCCCTGATAAGACGCTGCGCTCTTACTCCATGATGGTGTGATTGGTCAGTTAGATTGGTTAGTGCGGATTAAAACTCCGAAGATCTCGCTTGTCTCTGAGACTGAATTTCGTTTATGCAGACTGGTCATTGTCCAGTCACATGGACACCATTTGTACGAGAAGAACAGACTCGCTCTGTGCCTGCCTCGGGCATCTGGCTAACGACTAGGAAACTATGTGAGTGGAGCAAACCTTGGGGACCGTGTGACAGAGGAATGCCCCCACCTCCACCACAAAGTGTGTATACGAGTCATGGCGATGGAGTCGGCCACGTTAAAACCCGTGGGCTGCATTCCGGACTCATGCTTTGGCCTATTCAGCATCTCTTGGCAGCGTTGCTGCTATCTGGCAGGATGTCAGACGGTTCAGCTGCACAGATGCCTCTGCAGAAGGGCCCAGAAGACGTCGGCTGATAAGATGAATGAAGGTTTATCAGTAACTAAAGCCACAGCTTCCTGCCATGCTACCTGAGAAATGTGCAGACACATGCCTGCATTTCCTGCGCAAGTCTCTTGTAGCGATCGTTTAGGGCAGTGTTTCTGAAACCAGGCCTCTGGGACTCCCCAGAAAGACCATGTTTTTGCTTCCCGCTAAATACCTTGAGAGTTGGGAGGGAGCAAAAATGTGGACCGTCTGATAGGGGGCTGGGAGGGAGCAAAAATGTGGTCCGTCTGGAGGTCCCTGAGGACTGGGTTTGACAAGCACTGGTTCAGCACGTCGGGTGACGTGACTGGTCTTTACAGATCGCTTCTCAAATTCTCCTTCTTCCATGTGGAAAGTAACTGTAGTGGTGAGTAGTTGCCGTGCAAATTGCCCTGTTAACTGCAAGTTGTGACTTGCTGATTGTGATAACATTGTCTTTCCCTTTGTATTTATCATCAAAGTACTATGCATATATTGTAAAAAGTCCACATTAATTTTATATTGAAGATGCAAGTTTTTCAGATATAAACCCTTTCTATGCAATTCAGCAGGTTAAGATCATCATAAAGGAATTTAAATAAAAACACAATTATAGAGTAAAAGTGACATGATGGTTTGCTGAACTTTCCTAATGACTGTTATAAACATTGTATCAAAATTATTTTGAACTGATGAGCTGAATTATACTGGTCAGTGCAGTTGTATGTCGATTGGAAGGTCAAAGGGTTAAAGGTTAATATAAGTTACTGTAAGTCGGGGGGGGGGGGGGGGGTGACAGGTGACAGCGCCGTTCACCTGCACCTACTTACTGATAACCATAAATGAACATCTATTTGTCTTGGTGACACATAGTTATTGATATCCATTCTCCCAGTCGAACCCCTACCTGAGACCTGACGTCCATTTGTTATCCCTGAATATTTCTGTCTTTTTCATTGGCTCTCTCTCCTTTTGCCCGTCACTTTCATAAAGTCACACCCACATGAAGTCCCATTCTCACCCTTCCACATGGCATACAGATCCAGTAGCCGTGTGAATCTGGTCATAGATTCAGGTCATGCTTCAGATGTCCAGACATGCCTTTTCCGTAAAGTGACCCGAAATGCTGGTATATTCCTATCGAAGCGTGACGGAGTGTATAACATATGGGGTGTATAACGATACCGAGTGTATAATGATGCAGAGCGTGTAACGATACCGAGTATATAGTTATACCGAGTGTATAACGATACTGAGTGTATAATGATACCGAGCGTGTAACAATACTGAGTGTATAATTATACAGAGAGTGTAACGATACCGAGTACATAGTGATACCGAGTGTGTAACAATACTGAGTGTATAATGATACTGAGCGTGTAACAATACTGAGTGTATAATTATACAGAGAGTGTAACGATACCGAGTACATAGTGATACCGAGTGTGTAACAATACTGAGTGTATAATGATACTGAGCGTGTAACAATACTGAGTGTATAATTATACAGAGAGTGTAACGATACCGAGTACATAGTGATACCGAGTGTATAACAATACTGAGTGTATAATGATACTGAGCGTGTAACAATACTGAGT
>JAABNX020000090.1:10531032-10560019 GCA_015163995.2 Mormyrus lacerda | reverse complement strand
CAGAAAGTGTACACTAAATCCTGAAACAGTTTGCTACATCCAGAAAGTGTACACTAAATCCTGAAACAGTATGCTACCACCAGAAAGCATACACTAAGTCCTGAAACAGCTTGCTACATCCAGAAAGTGTACACTAAATCCTGAAACAGTATGCTACATCCAGAAAGCATACACTAAATCCTGAAACAGTATGTTACATCCAGAATGCATGCAGAAAGCCTTCAGTTGGGTAGCACTGGTTCCTCACACTTCCAGGGTTGGTGGTTTAAAGGTCACCCCCAGTCTGTGCGCGTGGAGTTCAGTAAACTGGTGCCTCTAAATTCTCCATTGCATGTCTCCTACAATGGACTGCCATGCCATCCAGCAGGTAACTGCATGTTTCCTTGTGCTCAGCACTGCCTCGGACATATTTTCTATATAGTGATTGCTCTGAAATGAATATACTGCTGTCTATACAGTCAGCTTGGATTACATCTGAGCTGCCCCATTAAAGCTTGTGCTTCATATTAAGATGCTTTATGAATACAAAGATGGAGGAAGGAGGACAATAGATGAACACAGAACGTTAACTGAGTTGCACTGTGGGTTTGGGAACCCACAGCATACTTTGTGTGTATGTGTGTGTGTGTGTGTGTGTGTGTGTGAGCGGGTATACTTTACCTTATGGGGATGTCCCCACAACGGGATGAATGCCTGTTTTTTTTTTATCCCTTATGGTGACCACTTTAATAAAAATCTGTGATTGCAATGAAAAAACTTAAAATGCAGAAACTGTAGTATTTTGCTTGGTTGATTATGGTTATGGTTAGGGTTGGGCAGGGGTTAAGGTTGCCATAACTAGCGTTTCCCATAGAAATGAATGAGCAGTCCCCATAAAGATATGTTTACCTGATGTGTGTACGTGTGTGTGTCACAGCTTCTCACATCTAAGATCTGTGACAGGACACATGTGGGTAGACATGAGCTACACCAAGGACAACCGAAAAACAAAGCCCTCTTAACAAGGATCCTAAAGATGACTGGCACAACAAATGGATCTGCACAAGATCCATGCATAGGTCTCCATTCCATCAGGAGAAAGTGCTCAAATGAACATAGAGCCTCCATCATCCTGCAGGAACATGTATGTTCTGACTTCAGGTGCCAACAGGAACGCAGGACAACTTTGTCAAAAACATATTATGTCAAAAATATGGATGAACTTTTTGCCTTTTCTTTAAGATGACCTACAGTAAGCAGGTCCCTAGGGACCAGGGAGAGCTCCGGCATCTTCACTGGTAATTTGACCTCAGATGCTTTCATGGTGTATAAATTGGTGTTCCTGGTTCAATGAAAGGCACTAACATATATGCACATATGTTCCTTCTGTAGTATATAAAAGACGAGTAAACAGCTGCTGTATCAGTAGTAAAAAATAATGGAGTGCTGATGACATGACTGACATAACAGCTGACCCTCCTGCTCATTTTTCGCTTATGACTGTAAGTCAACCGCTCAGATTGGACAACGGAGCCAACCAATGAGCCACCAGACTGGCACGGATGGCGCCAATGTCCCCTCCTCCTGGCCCCACGGCCTCAGCAGCGGACGGCGCCATGTCTGGCAGACATGAAAAACCGACATAACACCCCCGGTGGCCTGCCTTGTCATTAAAACCTCCCTCAGGTCCCCCTTGATAATTTAAATCTTTCCAGCGGTACCAGTAACAATGTGATGGTCGGAATATGTAGGGCAAAGTAGGGAGCCTTTAGGCACAAAGAGACCCTAAGAGTTAGGTGGGCAAGGAATAGGTGACCGTCACATGTGGGGAGTTAGAATGGGGAGTTAGAACGGGGAGTCAGAACGAAGAGTTAGAATGGGGAGTCAGAACGGAGAGTCAGAATGGGGAGTCAGAACGGAGAGTCAGAATGGGGAGTCAGAACAGGGAGTTAGAATGAGGAGTTAGAATGGGGAGTCCCAGAGCAGAGAGGCAGGTCCAATCAAGGAGAACCCTCTCCAGCTGGGACCCAGGGTACCTTTCACTGTTACCTCCCTCATATACAGTTCAAAATGTATAAGATTGCTCCGGAGAGTAGTGACACATAGCATGTCGCTCCCAGCAGACGTAATCTCTACAGTATTGCCTAAAAGAGGAAATATTGAAGGCTATTTATCTACAGAGTCAGTGTATGTATCAGAAAAAAACACAGAATTTCACATTACATGGACAGCACTTTGGTCACCAAACCTCTCCTCAACATTTCATGCATTCATTACATTTCACCACCAGCTCACTTAATTAACTTCGTTTAATAACTCGGTGAGGTACTGGTGGTCCAAATATGGTGTGGTGATGGTTGAGTCAAAAACAGACATGGGCGTATTGGATGATGACTGCGACTGCTGGGGTGACGTTAGGACAGATTTCGAAATGGCTAAGCTGACACACTTTGACGGACACGATATCATTATCAGTGACGGAACAACTGTACACTGGGCCCTGGGGCAAAAATGGACCACGCCCCCCCCGCCCCCCCTTTCCAGATTCATACCTAGGGCCTGCCTATGCCAGCTGCAGCAGTTACAGATGATGAAACTTAAGGAGCCTCCAAATATCATACCCATCATGCACTGCGGTAGTTATCAAATTGCACAAACATGCTTTTTTTCATTAAATACACGCCTTGACAACATAGTTCGACTACAAAACACCACAAAACATTACAAACTATTACATTTCAAAATGAAGTATTGTACCAAATATTATTTGTGCTATGGCTGCCACCATAATGTGATTGTTTACATAAAAAACAGATATAAAAGTAGCATGGACCAAGACTGTATAATATACATAACATCAGCACTTCTATTTTCACAGATGTTTCACATACATGTGAGATTTGCAGTGGGGGGGGGGGTTCTGAGGCAGCTGCCCTGGTTACCATGCCTACCAGTCCAGCATTAATTAATTAATACACCAACATGAAGATCGTTTACCTTGACTGCCTAATACTATTGCACAATACTGTGTGTTGCTATTATTTGAATCCTAAATCCTGCACCATCTATGTGTGTGTGTGTGTGTGTGTATTATGCACATATTACATTGTAGGGACCAAATGTCCCCACAATGTGATAAAAACCGTGTGTGTGTGTGGTCATGTATATATTACACTTATGCATCTGGTCATGCTGCAAGGTCTCCGCCCCGATGAGAGCTCCAAGTAAACTCATCTCCAAGCTCGATGAACTCGGACTGCGAAGGTCCATTGGGCCGATGGATTTTCAGCTTTCTGACGGGCAGGACCCAGGCGGTGAGATTTGGCTGCCACACTTCTTCCCCGCTGACCCTGAACACCGGTGCAGCGCAGGGCTGCGTGCTCAGTTCACTCTTGTTCTCTTCACTCACGACTGTACTGCTAAACACAGCTCCAACGTCATCTTGAAGTTTGCTGTCGATCCAACCTTCTTGGGCCTCATTGTGGACAATGATGAGGCTGTATACAAAGAGAAAGCGATGGCATTAACCAGCAGGCACCAGGACAATGAGCGCTCTATCAACATCAGTGAACCAAAGGAGAATGGAGAAACGAATCGAGAGTCCCCACAAAGATACCTATGTAGCTATGTACGAGTGAGTGTGTGAAATTTGCATGTCCACTATGTTTCCTCATACAGTGCAAATGCTCTGCATTTAGGTGTGTGTTTGTGAGTATAAGTGTGCCCTGGGATAAACTTACATCACGGTTATGGTGCCTTAGGCTGCCTGGGATAGACTTTAGTACGCTTACAACCAGTGGAGGACACAGCTAACCGAAAAAAGTTAGCTTCGATAACCGCTAACCTGCTAACTCCAAAGTTTAATTCGATAATGCTACACCGATAAACCACAAAAAAAAAATTAACAGAAGCTAATGATAAGCGCTAACTTTTATTATATGAATTTAGCTTTGGTTTGCTTTTTGGCTCTGAAATCCATAAAAACATACCTAGAGCGCTAAAATTTTAACCTGTTCAACCCTAAAGTCCCATCTTTCAGAGTAGACTGATTACTGAGGGATATTTGGGAATTGGGTGTTGTTGGATTCAGGGCTCTCAAGTTCTGAAGACAAGCAAGAGTGACATTCCACAGGATGCCTTTTCATTGGCTGTTGTGTTGCATTTTACCCAGATACAATTGTACTATTTTCTGATTGGCTATTGTGTAGGCCATTTCTTTTTTTTTGATTGGCTTATAAGTGACAGGCTCTAAGTCTCCAGGGGAAACGCACTTGTTTCATTTGTGTGGCGGGAGTGCATGACAAAAAACTGAAAAGAGTGACTGTCACGCTCAATGCGTGACACTTGAGAGCCCTATGGATTCACCAGTCTCAAGATTAAATCTGTGTTTAAATTTTCTAGGTGATACTCCTTTTACTCTCAGTGAAGCTTCTTGGGGATTACAAACATGGTTCCCTTTCCCTGATACTAGCAAGGACCTCAGCTCTTTATTGGTCTATAGCTCTGTCAATCAGAACCCAGAAAATACAACGGGGTCCTGTATCATGAAGTAGGATTTCTTGCTTAGCTTGATAACTTGTTGGGTCTAAGGTTAGCTTGGGCTAAATGCAAGTGCAGTCAATTTAAACCGGAGTACCTTAAATCCAACAAGTTATCTGGCTAAGAAAGAAATTCAGCTTTGTGACAGAGACTCAAACTCTGTACTCAGATAATAGTGCATTGTCACCACAATGTCACCACCATGTCACCACACTGCCCCCTTTTAGAATATACTGTATATAGATGGAATGTTGTTGGTGTAACCATTACTTAAATATTAAATCATTTTTACTTAAATTTTATCCATGTATGTGGTCATGTGTCATGTAATTCACATTATTAGCATTTCAGCTAAAAATCGCACATATTCAAGAACAATTGAACTTTCATTTAGATTCTGTGCCAGTTTTTCACAATTTAATTTTTCTAATTTCTCAGAAAACTCAAAACACTTGGCCGGATGGAAATAAAGGACATATCATATTTTAATAGTTTTAGCTGAAAAGTGAGCAATATCGATTTTTGTAATATAAACAAGTAACAGACCATTTTGAATGCTGACAGCATGCTCTGAGCAGAAGGAAATCTCATGTTTAACGGTGTAAAAGCTCATCTTATATCCGTTTCCTGAATTAATTCTGAAATTGCTATTGCAGAGATAAACAGCATTGAACAAGAGGTTCAAAAGCATGTGAGGAACACAGGAGATTTTTTGCTGAGATATATGATCAGTGGGGCTCAGGTAAGTAGAAGAGGTGGAGATAGTCATCTCACGTGAAAATGTCAGGAGGTACATCAAGATGAGATCATATGAGTTGTCAGCAAGACGCTGCAGAGATCTATGCATTAGATATAGCTTCACCTTCTTAAAGATTCCTGGAAATGATTCCTCATGATGACGCTGAGATATCGGCAGTAGGACTCATGTTTGTAGTGTTCAGAATGCAACTGTCGAGAAATGCCACAGAAATATCACTACACGCTTCTTATTTCCTTTTGGAAATTTCTGAGGGTTGGGTTGTCAAAAGAGGAAGGCCGTGGGGGACTCTTCCATGTTCTGACATGCCAGGTTGCTCCAACCACAAACTTATTCCGTTAATTTACAACTATGGGCCACCAAGCTCCACCACCTGGGGAGGGCAGATTCACCTCTGATAGAGTGAAAGGTCACACAGTTGGGCTAGTTGGAGAATAATGACAGAATAATCACCTTAGTTTCTATGTGTATATGACTAAGAAGCTTTAATCTAATAAGATTTCCCCAATTAATGTTAAACAATTCTGACAAAAATGCAAATTTATTAGTATGTGTGACATGAAATTTGCATTTAAAAATTATTTTGTTTTTGCAATGTAGTGAAACTCATAATTTAACAATAACATTGAATAATAGAATTTAGTGAGAGTCAGTTATGTAATGAATATAAACTTTACTTCAAAGCTGATAAAACGTTTAAGTTGCTATACTCACTTAAAGCCACCCCTTAATTAATAGTACCTCTCATAGCAACCAGTAGAATCTCCTCAAATATGAACATCACATCTCGTCATACCACTATAGTGAGATGCAAGACAATCAATTATTAAAACCTTTTTCCCCAAACTAACCAATGGGCGATCGTCTCTGTCCTCTAATAGAGCGGTACCTCCTCTGGGGTATTCCCCGTTACCCTAGACCGGATAAACAGATGTAAGATGGATGAAGACACACTTTAGAATAGTTTTAAAACTGTCTTGCTGTCTTTGTATGACAATACTGGCCAGTTGGTTCCTCCCGCCCGCTTGCTGTAATTCCCAGATTAAACAAAACAACTGTTGATAGTAAATCTTCCATCTAATGGCTTCTGCTTCATAAAACTGGCTTTCTGGGAAGGATTCCACCTCAGGCTCAGTATTTAAATCTAGACTGAAGACCTACTGTTTCCAAGAGGTTATGGTGGTTTTATCACAGCATTAACCATGATGGATTATACGCTTCCGTTCTCTCCAGTCAAGCCTACCCTCTCTGCCTGGGACAAACACTGAGCAGAATGACCTGGAACCTCAGCTCACGCCCGGGCTGACCAGTTTACCTCCTCTTTACAAGACCACTCCTGCCTTGAGTTTTAACACCTACACATTTATTTACATTTCCCTCAATACCTGAATCATCAGCCTTTTTTGTCACTCTGCTGTTTGGCCTGCAGGATTTTAATGGACGGCTCATATAACTGCTGTATTTGCCTGTGCTGATGATTTTTACTAAACTTTTCTTAAACTCTTCAGGGCAGCTATGCAGGATGGAAGGTGCATGATGTTATATTTAGAGGGATTGCCTTTTGTAACAGTATTTACTGTTATTGAATACAACAATATGATCTATATAAATGTATACAGATGCTGTATACGGAATTGGCGCGCAGAAAAAATAACTGATGTTGCGACAGGAAACAGGAGCCCAGTGAACACAATTTGGACTTACAGTCCTCTTCGTTCGTATGTCTGAAAGTCCGTAAGTTGAAAGTTTGTAAGTAGAGGAGCGTCTGTATAGATTTTTGTGGAGATCTTGCAGGTCCTCTCTGCTGTGTGGGATTCCTTTGGCAGTTTAGCGAATTACTGTCTCTGAGATTCACACTGTCGTAGGCTGGCATAACCTTCAAGGAGTTCCCTGTGCCCAGGCTTGCAACAAATCCTGTTTTCCAGACATTTCATATAATGTTTGTTAATGGAAAAAAAACGAAAAAAAAAACAGGTTTGATATATAGCTTTAGAAATGCAAGTTGCAAGCAATGAATAAATTCAGGTTTATCGCAAGCATCCATATTGAAACTAGAATGAATGGATGAATGTCTGTTGTCACTGCTAACACTGCATATTGCAACAAGATTATGGTTCATTTATATTAAATAACCTAAGAAAATTCCCAAGTATTCTGTTAAAAACCCAACAGTTCCATTTAGGTCCTTTTGATGGCACAGACAAACAGACTATTAAAAAGATAATCCACTCAACTGCATTTTCCTGCTTTGGTGAGTGGGGTGGGGACTGTTGTTTATTTTATTCATCCACTGTCTAACCACATATTCCAACATGGCTACCTAGACATGCCAGTTATCCTAACCACATGTCCTTGGACTGTGGGAGGAAACATGTATGATACAGGGAGAAAATGCAGACACAGATGGGATCTGAACCCCCAACCCCAGACTCAGATGGGATTTGAACCCCCGACCGCAGAGACAGTGTCACCCACAAAGCATACAGTTTCTTGCAAATTAACACTTATTTGTTAAATACATCTCATTTTGCTTACGGCATTCTGTTAGGAAATGTCAATAACAGGCAATAATTTAAACATAAAAAGATCTAAGGCCAAATGTGAGACCCAACACCCTATTCAATTTGTATACATATCTAATGACATTTTACATGAGAATTTTATCTAAATCTAAATATTATGCCAATACTATACTGCTAGAAACCTTATTCCAACCTTTACCCTTCACAGTGTTTTCTTTGCTCTCATCCTGGGACTAAACCCTATAACCCGAAATACTCTCCATTTGTAACTGTGCTCTCGAATCAGTACTGATGTTTATTTATCCCTCTGGGGTGATGTGACATATTTCCGAAATGTTACTCTATAGTTTGGCAAGGCTGCCTTGAATTCCATGCATGTACACACACACACACATACACACACACAGTGTGTGTGTATATTTACATATGCCAAAATCAAAACATAGCAAAAAGACTAAAAATATAAAACACCATAAATAAACTTTACCATTTTAGTGTCCTGACTTCAGTTTTTCTATGCTTACTGCTATTTATTTTTGGCTACTACAACACGGAATTTTCCACAATTAAATTTTATTTCATCTGTAAAAGTAACTACATTATTTATTAAGGTAGGCTGGGATTGACACTGGCTAAAATTATGAAGTACAATAAAGCAAAATTGTGATAAAACGATGCAGCTGGGAATATTTTTGAAATTCAAGCCTAGTTACTAGCTGTGTTCATTTTTAAAATCAGCTCTTCGTGTGAAATATAAATGAACAATACTGTATAACACACTCTCTCCCTAACAACTGCCAGTGTTGCACAAGGAGACAAGATCTCCTTTTTGAAAATCTAAGCTGACAACATGCTTGCAAATTTTGTTGCAAAAGTGCCAAACAGAATTTGGTTTGGAATCACACGAGATTTCATGCAGACATTCTCAGATCTGTATTAAGTATAAATGTTGCAGAAAAATGAGGAAAGAAAACTGCAGGTGTACTGTAAGCTCAAGCCCCTTACCCACTGTTTGGTAAGATATGGATAATTACACAGCAGCAGAATGGGATCATGTCTTCACTGCTGCAAAGCTACTGTCGTCCGCTCAGGTCCTGGGCAGTTCGTAGTTGATGTTCTTTGTTGTCCATGTAATTGATCATAAAAATATGGTGTGAATGTGAGAGAGGGGTCACCTGAGCGCGTTCCTGCAGCCCTGATTGTTTTAGGTTTCACACTCTTGACTGAGGGGGGGGTCCTGCTCTTTGATTAATGTGTTACTCCAGCACAGCATAGAGACAGTTTGGATCAACAGCAACCCAAACCTCCCCAGCACATGAATCTTGCAACCAGCCAACCCCCCCCCCCCCTTCCCTCCCAACCCCAATAAGTGCTGCAGGAAGAAACGGAATCCGTTTTATTTTTAATAAAGTTCATTTAGGGGAGACACAAGTGCATGAAGATGCAAATTAGCAGTCAGATGTTATTATTTAATACTCTCTGGGATTGGTTGGCACGGTGGTCCAGTGGGTAATCCTGTTGCCTTACCTCAGTATGTGTGGAGTTTGCATGTTCTCCCAGCAATGCGGAGGTTCACTACTGGTTCTCTGCTTGCCAAACGTGTGCCGCTAGGCCAGTTGGCGTCCCTAAATGGTTCACTGTGTGAGGTGCCCTAAGTGCCCGTGACAGACTCCAGGACGCTGGCCGAGAGCAGTTTGGAGATGGATGTTCAACCTTCATTGCAAAATATAAAGCCGGGCATTAGAACGGACAAGGTTCTAATTATTGGCAATCTGAAGTAATCAGGATCTCAGAAGAATACTTCTAGAGAAGGATGTGCAGGAGGAGAACTCAAGTTAGGGAATAGGAACCGTGTCCATAGTTGCTTCTCCATTATTCCCATTATGATTAATGGATTCTTGAAAATATTTCGCCATGGGTAGGAATGACCTAAGACCGCCATCATATTTTTGTGGCAGGCTGTCGGGGAGCAAACGTCAGAGAATGTCTCCCATTCCCTGGGCGCTGAATCGACCGCCGCCCACACTGTGGGCAGCTGAGGAGGGCGACCTCCTCAGATTCTTTGTATTAGCTGTGGGAGGAGACTATACGACGACCTGGAGGAGTCTGTGGACGGGCTTCGCAAAAGGACCAAGCCCGTGGCTGCATGTGCTGACAGGCTCTGGCTCGTTATCTCTGTCCATCTCACCGTCTCTAAAGTCTAAAATAACCGAAGCCTCAGCAGTATTTCTCACGAGTACCTGCTCTCCTGATGGCCAATCAGGAGATGGTATCCATGAGCAGGGGGCGTGACCAGAAGCCAGCCCAAAACACATCTGTAACGGAGGCTTTGGTCGTCGGACACTTTCCCAGAAGATAAAAAGAAAGTAGCTGAACTTCAGAGCAATAAAGGAGAAAGAACAGCTGCCCCAAGTCATCTGCCCGATCCCCAGGTGCGTGTACACATCTAATCGGGCATATTTACAAACACGAGCCACAAGATAAAAACATTCCCATTGAGGGAGGGTGACACAGCCTCTTGAGGAAGCTCCGGATTCCTCTCTGTGCGACACTAAAACCTTGACGCACCCCCCATTGTCGTATTTACGTTTCCATGCTGTATTTCGTGAGAGATTAGACTCGATGGAGGAGAAACGTTAACCTGGGAAGGATTTACCATCTAAGCATCTATCCAAGGGTGCACATAATTTGGAGATGACGCTTAGACAAGGATTGAGCACCCCTAATATAGACCATTAAGTAAGAGACTTCATTTTCAAATGAAACGTTAAGGCAGGACATATTTTGTCCTTTGATGGACTGGCATTCCGTCTGGGGTATACTCCAGTCCTGTGCCCCATGCTGTCTGGGATAAGCACCAGGCACCCCCCCCCCCCCCGACTAGGATAAGATTGGGAGACAGATAAGGGAACAAAACATACAATTTAAATAAAGCGTCATGACCTGAAGTGACCCAAAGCATTGGGCTGATCAATTCATGCTGAATGACCAGTGGCTCAAATAATTGCTGCTACATTACACAGAACATTACGGTATTATAGGTATTACAGTTGTTGACAAAATCGTTTTTTGTCAAAGGCAATTCTTTACCTTAATGCAAACGAGACAGCATAAGAATTTGTCTTAGCTGATGATCGATGAATCAGCTAAGGGTCGTCTACCATTATGCCACACTGACAAAGTACAATACTACTCATGGGCAGAGTATGCAACAATCTCTTTCAGCAACCCAGACTTCACACAGTATATCATCATTTGGAATGCCTTCACTATGGCGTAGTGATCCCAGAATAGTTTTCAAAACCCAGTAGAAGCTGACATTTTCTTGTGGGAATACAGCTGTACTTTGTGGTGTACCTCTTGTCTAAATATCGCCTTTGTAGAAGAGGCCAGTGATGAAATGCTGTTCTGCCCAGGGTGTCCTTACCACTCTCCTGGTGCATTATGGGATATCATTCTGATCCCGCGCAACTCTGCATCGGGTAAGCAGTTCTGGATGGATGGATGGATGGATGAAAGGAATGATAGATTGCCGGTGCTGACGATTACGTCAGGGCACTGGGCCTTGCCAAACCCATGGATGCTTTCTGCACAGACACTTGCGAGGAGGATGTCTAGGCCTGGTAAATGATCTGTGTAGAGCCAGGTGGCCCAGAGCCGCACGCAGATGGGAAAGGAGAAGAGAGAAGGTCATGCATAGCGTGTCGATAAATAGTAATCACAGAAGCAGAGTTAACCAGGTGCAATGCAGAGTATTCCCAGGGAGGTAAGCAAAGTTATAGCAGGAATAATAAAAAGTTGAAAAGCAGAGGACACATGCGACGGCGCAGCCTGGGACAGTGAGCCGCGGCTAAGCGGGGTGAGGTCATTCAGCGCTTAGCTGGCAACCAACCCACAGCTCATAATCTATTCTCTATTAAATAACTTTCACTATAGCAGAGATTAAATAGGTCAGCTCACCGGCCATGGCCTTTTTAGATTTCCTATACGGCGGGTTCATGGTTTTGATGTGTGCTAACTCGCATACATATATTTCCCATGAATCGTTTGTGGATAATCACTGAATGATCAAGGAAAATGTGTTTTTGTCCAAGAAGGTAGATAAAAATGTTTTCAAAGGATTCTATAAACATGAAGGAAAAGCTTGTCAGTAAATAGCCATTCATCTGATTTTCAAATTCTTTATGATTTTGCTTTTTAGCCCCCCCCCACACACACACACACACACACACACACACACACACACACCAGTCACAGTTCAGTGGTAATCAGATTACTGTAAATCGACTCTGGCTCTAATTACAGGACTTTGGTTTGGAGCATGACCACAGAATTTCTCTTAGAGGGAAAACATTCTCGGTTAAACAAAGGAAATCATTTTTATCTTTAACCTGCTTAAAGCGTATTTATCGTTTGGGGGGAAAATGACCCTTTAAAGAATTATGGTCTGCAAGTCAGTTTAATGAGAAATGTAATTTATTCTTACATTTAACAGCAGCTAATATGACAGTTGGGGAAACGGCCTTAATCTGGGCTTGAGTGAAGCCCCCGTGGGCGGCATTAAATGAAACCTCCTCATATCCCTGTATTAATAGTTTAATGATGTAATAATTTGATTGGCCAAAGGAGAGTGGTGGTGGGTGGTGCTTTAAGCTCCTTCACCAATGATGCGATGGAATAGCCAATAAAACCCAGACAGTGAACCAATTAAAATACAGGTAACTCCTTGGAACAAGTTGGACTTGGGAAATCTCTAAAATGAATAAATCCTGTTGATATCCTTTTGGAAAGCCATTTTGTCACTCCTTTCAGTGATAGACAGAGGTTTACTTGCCTATATGCTTTCGAGAACCGGATGAAGTCAACCAAGAGGCCATAGCCGTACCCAGAAATTCAGGATACTTACCCCCACAACATGCATCGAGATGTCACAGGTGAGTAGCATAATGAAAGTAAGTAACCCTTTAGACACTGAAAGGGGCTTAAAAACATAAACTCTAAGTACTTCTTAAGCAAATGGCATGCAAACTTTGGAATGATTCCTGCATAAATGCATTTCCTTAGAAGGTATCCAAACGTCAGTAACGTTCAGGGTTCCCACATGTACGTTGAAGTATGGGGGGAGCCAAGCTTTAAAGCGGTAAGGCGTTCTGAGATGCAGCAGAGACACAGTGGCAGTGTCCAACATATGCAAAAGTGACCCAAGCTTCCATAAACACGAACACATCACTGTCAGGCGCTTGGCTTGCGGTCCTGGGCGGCCCTACCGGTTCTGAGACAGTGGCGATCAATATGCACGCATGACACCAAATGCACTTTTCTCCCGATACACGCTGAACACGAAAGCCAACCGACGCTCCACCCGCTAACCCACCAAAAAAACAAAAAGACAAAATGCTCGAGTGATGATGCAGGTAATTAATCCATCGAGAGCAGAAACTCTGTTTTTCAGCAACATGAGAACCGGTTACTTTCAGCTTTTATGCAGATGGCGAATTGCTAAACTGATTCATCCTCACTACCCTTTTTCATAGACAAATCGGGATTCTTTACCTTGGAAACCTAACATGGTGTCAGATGTTTGAAAGTACAGGCCAGCTCTGGAGGGCAGATGTATGTCCAATCAAACCTGTTCCTGGTTCAGACAGAAACTCCTCATATTACCGGGAGGGTCTCTTCTGAACATTCTCCACCTTTGCCGGTGCCAGTAAAACTGTCTGGTCCGCTCTTTAGACGTGTTGGCCTGGGCAAATGCTCATCTCTGTGTGGCTGTTCACTTCCGGGATTGTGAGGTCAAAGGTTAGGACCCAACATACCATAGCACCAATGCACAGCTCAGGAGCCTAAACAGATAGGCGCTCTAGGTCTCCGCTATACTGCCCTACAGGAATTGACATAAACAGTAAGAGTTATGTAATCTTGAAAGTTGGCCCAAGCCTATAGCTGGCACCCTACTTGATCAACCCCTTCATGGGTGTCAGAACAACTTCTGCCAACTGCCATCTGACTGCATCGTGGGCACGTGTAAACAGGGGGGGAGCGGAGCAGGCAGCAGCCTGGTGTTGCAACCACGCCCCCCCTGTTTGCGAATGCCCAAGCAGAGGCTGTGTTCTCTTCTTCCCACAATGCATTGCAGCTATTCTCAGTCTGTCTCAGCGGAACCACACTGGACCATGCAGTGGCTCCATAATTACACTGTGAGAGCCAGTGCTGCTTTGGAATAGCCTGTTTCTTTGTCTTCTGTTCGTTTTGCGACTCTCCCCGGACGTCCCTCGGTGAGGCTGATGTTAAGAGGATGCCTTATGACATTCATCCCAGTCCACTGACTGGTTTCCTCCCCAGATCGTATTATAACAAACCTAACAGTGTTATACCTCTGCAAGGTTACACAATTACATATTAGCCGCAGCTGCGCAGGTAAAGTTCTCTGTCGAACAGCATAATCACAATTCTGCCCCCCCCAGACACGAGCTGAATCAAACTGGCCCCAACTCCTCAATTCCAAGGCCACCAGCTGACGGATATTATGATTATTTTCTGCAGGCACATGGGAAAAGTACTACGTTCCTACGCTTGGAGAAGCGGTGCTTCTCAGGGGCTAAATATTTACGCCAACCTTCCACTTAGCGCTTGTCCATCAGGGATAAGGCTGTGGACCCCCCCCCCCAACTCCGACATCCTGTACACTCTGCTGCTACTGAATGACTCATGTCTTGTTTAACTTTTTAGTTTCCTTGGACACACGTAACCATTTTAAACTAAACTGCAATTATTCTAAGGAAAGCATTTGTTTTAGTGGTGAATATACATCGTTGCTGCACAGGACTGGGGGCTATGAATCGTACCCGCTGTTTTCTGTATTTATAACACGTGTTTTTTTTTTTGTGAATTTCTCAAGGATTGAAATGGATGAAGAGGTGGGCGCAGGGATTTGTTTCAATACGGGGGATGGGGCAGACCACTTCCTCCCCAGGACTGTAATATTTAACAGCCTGGTTAATGTTCTGAATCGACCCTGTTCCCATCTCAGTAACACTGCTGGCTAAGTGACGGGTGTTAATGCATAGCTGGTTCAGGGTTTGTTATTAATACTGCGCTAATAGCCCTGAGGGCAGCAGCAAGCCGCTGGGGAGGGACACTAATGACAAGGGGCGTTTACGCACCTTAACTCCCCCCCCCCCCCCAATCTCCCACCCACAGGGACGGTAGCAAGCCCGTTAACAGAACGATCAGCCTAGAGGTTCCTGCAGACTAACCCTCGTCGTCTTGGGGATGAGTATTCTGGAAGCCGCGGATCCGGGCAGGTGATTTCTGCGCGGACGACGCTGACATCACTATGGCAACAATTGTGAAAATAACGGCGGCTAAACGAAGTCACGAAAATGGCTGCCCCTGAAAATCCTTCGCAGGATGAACCGAAGGCTGAAGCCAATCGGGCCAAACAAACACTGAAACGTAATAGTGCATCGTGCGCGTTTAACAAGGCATACCAGTCATTTTACTCAGACTCATATTATAAATTAACACTACAAAACAAGGGATTAGTGGTAGTAGAACAAATTAAACGAGCAAACGAACCAAATCAATTGACACCATTAGAAAGCCAGCTATTCATAGGTACAGTCAATAAAACATGTGAACACCAGCTAGAAGTTTAGCTTGTGCATATTCATTACATGAACTATGTTATATTGATTCAGCTTTTCAGCTTCCAGATGCTTCCGTGGAAATGTAAGAACTCTTTCAGCTTCTGAAAGCCCCCTACATCTGAGGGTTGGGGGTGGGAGAGCAACCAACAGTTTACCAGTCAAAATAACACTATTTTTTAAAAAAAAAAAACAAAACAAAAGGCACTAAGGAAGGTGCACCCCTAACACTGATTTACACATCCTCCCTTCTACACTCAGGTCAAAGTGACCTTCTTCCATTTAAAGCAAGGCGACCTATTCTTTTATACGGATGTGCAAATAACACATATTTTTGAATCCTTCAGCAATTGACAGAAGTCCGGGACCCAATGGGCTCAAGTACAACGGTCTGTGACGGCCTCAAATTAAATTACTGCTCCATGTACACTGAGCTTTTATTTCAGGTAAAGTGCAATCAAGAAAAAAAAAAAGAAATTGGCTTCAGTTCTCCCCCTGCCTTCTGTAAATGGTACAGTCTGACCACATTGTTAGGGAAAGTTCCGGCTGGCTCCAAAAAGCAGGTCAGACAAATTCCTGCTTCCGGGACCCCCTGTACGTCTCCCAGTGTACCAGGGAGAGAATACCTTGCCCCCCCAGGACCGGTGTGTACATCGTGTCGCAGGCCGGGCAGGCGCCGTCACACTGGAAACCGGCTACAGGGCTCCCGTATCCAGCCAGGTGGGGTCCCTTCTCGTTGCTGTGGCGATGTCCACGGAAGCCGTGTTGCAGTCGGGCCAACGTCTGCTGCCTCTGCAGGCGCCGGCTGCGGTTCTCGCTGCGCAGCATGCGCAGGGCCAGCATCACCAGCAGCGCCAGGATGAGGCCGCCGGCCACAGGCACGGCGATGACCGCCGCGCGGAACCACACCTCCCTCGCGGACGCCAGCTCCTGCACCTTGGTGATAAGGCTGCGGGTGCCGCTGTCCTGCTCGTGTCGTCCACCGTGCTCTGGGGAGCCCAGATAACAAACAGAGCCACAAGACGTAAAGAAAACTTTACAGGAATTCGAGTTAAGTACTTCTCTCAAAGCACTCCTCCCCAAGGAACATTTCCAACATCTAACGTTCATTTCCCTCAAGCACCACTCACTGCCTGACTCCTCTCAGATATTACGATGCAGATGGATATTTCATCAAAAAAGGTCCCAGTTATTACCTGGCTCTTGTAGGACTTTTTAGCCATTGGAACCGTTTAGTCACAACGGCCATGTTCATAAACAATGGGAGGCACTGATTTACAACACCCGGACTTAAATCTTTATGCTGGATCTATTGTCTTCCAGCGTTCATCGCCGCATTCCTGTATTCTGTGATGTGCACATGATTGGAAATTACACTATGAGCATTGTTTTTGGCTTAAATAAATGAATGGACGAACGAATGGATGGATGAATGAATAAATGAATGGATGAATGAATGAAATGCATTTCCAAGTAGAGACAGGACTGGGACCCTGAGCTGGGAGGGATCACATAGTGTATTGTTTTCAGAAAGTGAAAATTAAGGTCTTGAGTTAATTAAATTCTCTTTACTCATATTACTAATTTACAATTTTACCAAGCTAGGGGACGGGCAGTTGGAGGGCCCCGTGGATTTTTTTTTCCCCTAGAGTCGCCAGTGTCTCTATAATCGCTTCAGTTTCCAAACCCTCCAATTACTTTCAGTATTAGTGTACACTACCCAATCAAACACCCAACGAGTTCGATAGAACGGAACGGTTATCACATTCGGAAAAGCATGTTAAGAAGCACGGTGAAATAAGGCAGGACCCTGTGAATTCAACGCGGTGCTTATCTGGAGTAAAAGCAGGACTGATATCGCGGTATCATGAAACTCTATAAAATGAGAAACCTTTTTTATTTTAGCCACAGGAAAGCGTGCATAAACATATCATTGATTTATTTCTCCCGTTTCTCCTTTGTAAGCCCTATTAGAATGAAGAAAAAGTATCTGCATCCCTGGACGCATTTCAGTCGGCAAATGAAGTAAGGATTCGCCCTGAAACCGAGAGATCACCTTTAGGCGGCTCCAGGTCTCGCAGTCCTCTGTAATTGCACATATCGTCGTGACAGCACCGCGCCGCGCCGGAGCCCCCCGGCGCGCCTTCCACGCCCCTAGGCGCGCACACGTCGAGGGGGGCGAGCGAGTCCACGCACCCGTGGCCGAGGGGCGAGTTCACATTGCGGGGGTCCAGGACCCTCGTGAAGCAGGAGTTTAGAGGTGACTTGCACATGTAGCCGGTGGCGACACAGTGCGGGGCGTCACAGTAACACCTTATTTCCCCTGCGAAGGAAATATATCGCAGTTAAAATTTTACACAGGCGGTTTTGGGGGTTTCAGCTATCTGCATAGATATATTTAGTCAAATTTACATCGACATTAATTTAGAGACTGTCACCCAAAGCGATATAAAACAGACAACAGAATTAGCCAAAACCTGGCGAAAATGGGCCAAAACAGAAAATATATGGGAAAGTGAAATTAACCCATTTCAGCCGCTATTCTTATTGGTCAAAACATGAAAGTATTTAACATGCAGAATATATTTAGGATACTCTTCAACAGACCTCTTCCCTAAGGCCGTCTTACAAATCCAGATGTACTCTTATAATAAACATTTAGACCCACTGAAATTAAAAGCACAGCTAGTCAATGGTGACTAAAAGAATGCAACGCATCAACACGCAAATGCACACGTTTTAAAAGTAAACCGTTTAGAACGTAAAATTAATTTTGACATTGGTTAAATTATTTTTGGAAATGGTCATGCAGTTTAATAATTTCATAAATGACAACCGTGCATGGTTTATAACTGGAGAAAAGCCTTCCTATTACAACCAGCGGTCTATTAGCCACAGTAAATAGCTTTCGACTGGGACTGGAACTGAAGACTCATGTTTTATTTTTCCATAAACCTGAGCTTTGCTCGGATTGGTGTCAAATGTTAAAAGTACTTGCACTCGGGCAGCTAACTAGTTTCCTATACTTTAAATCTGAAGCCGTTTATGCTGAAGCAAGTCTTACACCATCTAAGCACGTCTCACTTCATTTACTTACATTGAATCAGACGCGAACCAACATCATCCAAAAGCCATCAAACAATTACGAAGTGACCCACATAAGTAAATTCACGTCTGCATAATATGTTTGTCGAATATTAAACGCTAACAATAGATTAACTCATTATCTAATATATGATCGGCATAGATTTGACAGCTTTACACGCATATCCTGAAACCGGAGTGATCAGATCCATCGCATCAAACCACAAGTAGTTATAACACTCAGGTTATCAAACAGACGGTAGAAAATACGGAACTATCCAGGTAAAAACGGGCATACGGCCTCTAATTTCCCCAGGGACGACGGCTACCTTTTATTAGGAGAACAGCCATGGCGCAAAGTTCCAGCTGAAGCCAAATAGAAATTAAACTAGTATGGCGATCCATTTAGGAAAAAAACAATAATAGAATCCTCTTTCTCCCAACAGTCTTATGGAAGATCGTCCCGCAATAGCGGCATGGACGAAGGAGATGCGCTGGACTCCGGTAACTGTTTGCGCCCGGCTGTTCCAGCCGGAACCAAAGTGCATTTAATATGAGAAACAACTTTGCCCTGCATTTAAAACTATGCAGAGATCATCGTCTATCACAAGGACTTTTTGCATTTTAAAAATAAGAGACCTTAATTGAATATATTTCGTCAGGTCTGAGAAAACACGTGCAAATTAATATCATTGACTGACGAGCCAGCTTCTGTCCGTCGTGGTATAACCAAGCCAATATCCCAATAGGATCTTTCCTCTTCCCACCGGTGATCCCCGTGAAAAATAAAGCGGCGACTCCGGAGAGGAAAGGTTTCTTTGCACGGCTCTCATCGCCGGCTCTTGTCAGCCCTCTCCGCTGCTGCGTCATTTACATATTAATTAGCATCCGCTTATCGATTGGCGCGCCGCACAGCTAAATCCCCGCCCACTCGTGGATAGAAATGACGTAACGTGATTCGGCGCGGGGCGGCATGCAGGTTTCTGCGAACGGCAGTTTGAAAAGAGATTCCTTTAGCCTTATTAACATATAAATCACTTATTTCAGGAAAGCGGGAGCACAATATGATGCAATACTGTCATGTAGTAATAAAATCCGGTTTTCAATACGTGAAGTTTCAAATTTGGAATTCGTCGTTAAAAAAATCTTAATTTACCAGCGGCTATCTTACATGCAGCATTTAATTCATGTTTATGCTATTGATAGTACACTACCTCTTAATGGCGAATTTACGCAATTAACTAAATTTTTGTACGTAGTTTACCTGTGTCTTGCAAGATGATTTCCGGAAATCGTGCTTTTCTAGTTATATAAATGAACGGTTGTGGGTGGGCAAAAAAACAAAACAACGTTCATGAAATCAGACATCAAGAGGAAGGGATGGAAAAATATGGCGCCACAGAGATGATAGATAGTAGTGTCTTGCGCTCTATTGTACTCAAAACAATAACATTAAAACACGTGGATGTCTGATAGATATCAAAACATGGACAAATATAAGGCCACTTAGAACTGGTTCAAAGGGTCAAAATAAAAAATAGTTAAAAAGTTTTTAGGGTGTCAATGAAGTGCTTTTTGGAGGAAACGTCCACTTACGACCTAAGAAAAGAGTATTTTTTGGAAGATTTTAAAAAGATATGAAATTGCATTGCGTTTCACACGTAAAAACAGAAACTACGCAGAAATTTGCGAACTTAATATCTTCTACAAATCCCATTCCAGCGAAAGATCATTAGTTGAGCATTGTACGTGGACGGAACAGGCTATTAAGATATTTACCACACTTAATTCCGACTCCTGATAAATAGTTTCATCCTTACTAAATTTTTTTGGTAGGCTTTAATTACCTAATTTATTGGGAGCAAACACGTAGGATAGAGTTTGGTACTGGAAAAGTTCTTATTTTTTTGTTTGTGGGGGGGTTGAATGAAGCCATATTAAATATTAATTTCGTGAATTCAGTGAAACAAAATACGAGGACAAAAATGACTTGTATAGGTCAGCATGCTTTGTTGTTGGCAAGTTAATTTTGTGAAATGAATTATGTGGCTCCAGTAAAATCCTACTAACATTTACGTTTTCATTAATCTGCGGCTCATTCATGTGCGTTTATTATTAAGTGTTATTAATTATTAAGTTTAAGTGGGTATGTAACATTACGATCTTCTGCAGTATATATGCAAGACGTATAGTCTCGATGCCTTAACTCAATGTTGCCATCTACTGGTAAAAGTTGGAAGTCTCAGCAAATGCATGAATCCAATCAGAAGTGAGTTCACGTCAGCCACGCTTCCCGGTATATCACCGGTGGTGGTGTATCCTTCGCGGTGTTAGTGAACATCGAGACTTGAAACGCCTGCCCTGGCCCGTTATTCACTCAAGTTTTCTTCATGAGGATAATCCAACGGTACCCACTACTTCTGTAGCCCATGAAGCAATATAACCCAAAATTTAAGAAAAATCGTTCATAATTCTAAAATACTGAGGCTGATTATAATCAGGGTATACTAAGCATATACATTTAAGTAAATAAAAGCAGTCAGTTTCCATTCTTCTAATACTGCGTAGCCAAAGCTTATCCCAAGAACACAAATTGCATCTAAGACAGAGGGTGCCCTGTATGAAGTATAGGTTTAAAGTAACGCTATGGTCAGGCACACGGAGCACTCTGCCATTTATGCCAATCAACGCCTAGCACAAATCTGGCTGGATGTGACAGTGAATTTAAAATTAAGCAACTATGGTTTGGCTTGGATTGGTTGAGTGTTCATTAGTTTTACGCTAAGTATTTGCAGACTAATGACCCGATTATATAGGTTAATTCTTGGATCGGGGCTGAGAAACCTGATTGTGGATCAGCACAGGACCTTGCTTATGTTTCCAACTCCGCCTCACGATCATTTAAGAACTTGCCGCAGCCTAAGTTTGGATCACCGGCCATGGGTGGAGAATCGCTGATCGAGGCTGTGTGCACATGCGCACAGTGTGAAAGGCAGACGCACCCAATTCACCTGTACCGTGCCGGTCAAGGTCCGAGCACTGCCGATTTCCCAGCCTTCCTTTACCTGTGAGGCAGGTGCGAAAGCTCTGTCCAATCAGAATCACTGACTGAAAACAAGGCCTGGATTTGGAATCGAGGTTCAGATTTGAATAACCCTGCCATATCTATTTTGGGAGCAAACTAAAGCACGTGGATATAACAGGGTTTAGAAGATGAATCCCCAATCCCACTGCTACCCTCTGAGCCATACACCATTCTGCAGTGTCCTGTAATCCATCATTAAACTGCGGAAGCACACGGCACACCCTCGACAAGGTGCCAGCGCATAACAGGCGGCACAATCACACATCACAGGCGATTCAGACACCGATCCATTTCGGCCATGTTTTTGGACCAGTGGTAGCCAAAGCCTCCGGTTGCAAGATACGACAGAGAAATCCTGTTATAATGGACCTAGCAAAACAGTCTATTATATCCAGAGTTGCTGTATGGCCAGAACACAACTACAGGACTCCATTTACTCAAGCCACACCCCAGCAGACACACTTGTGGTATAGATTACTATAGTGTACATGTAGTAATCCAACATTACCTGACCAGATGCGTGACTATTAATAATCCCAGCACATCACGTGCCTTGTGGGCGACGCCTGCATGTCCATTATAGACAAACATAACTACAGCTAAAAGCAGCCCTGGGGACCAAATCGTTTGTCCGTTGTTAGCGAAATTCCATTATACGCGAGTCCGCTATATCCAACGCTTTTTCTGGCGCTCGGCCGGGACCAGCGGACCTCGTCTGTTATAGACGATATTCCATTATGAGCGAGTCCACTATGACGGGATTTTACTGCAGTAGGAAGCAGCCACTAAGTAGGCTGCAGGACCTTTTTCCGCCAACCCCCAGGTTATTTTCTTTGTAGAAGCAGCAGACGATGTAACAAAGGTTGGAAATGCTTGATTTGGATTAGGGAATTGGTGCAGGTGGGTAACAGGCCAACTGCAAGCTCAGAAAAGCCAGGGACAGGAGTGAATCCACAGCCTTAAAGGTGAGGCAACACCAGGGAAAAGAAAATCTCACCACACTAATTTCTCACAATTTGTTCTGCTTCTAGATACATCTACACTACCCTGCTGGACAACCAGGAGATAAATCTACCTCTGATGCGCAAGAACCAGAAGACCAGTTTTGACTCAATTTTAGTATGTTTATTACAATACATACATTTCACATTTGACCTTGTGTCCTCACCGCTCCAACCCTGCCACGCGGGGTTCCGTGCTCGAGTCGCCCCTTTTCCGCTAGTGTGCCCAGCAGCACACACGATCCATCATTACAGGGTGCAAAGAAAAATGTGTAGCAATAATTTATGAATACATCAGATATACTAGTAATCACTGCAACTATTCATAAAACTTACCTCTTGTATCACTTGATCAACTGTACATAGGAATGAAATCTTGGTTCAAGGTGCTTTGAAAACCTAAAACTTTGCACGTTTTGCTTTGAAAGTACAGTTGTGTAACAAAAAGTAAGGAATCTGGAAACTAAATAGGGATGTTAGATGGTAAATGGACACTGTCCTGCTGACATGACACTGGCAGAAGGGGGAAGGGCAGGGGGGGCACCTTGCTTGCCGTCTGGAGCACTGTTACGCGCCGTGGCGGCTCCCAGTGCCCGGCCATCGGGTGACCTCTGACCTCTCGACTAAAGTGTGACATCACCAACTATGAATCATCGCAGCTGGACAAGAGCCATTCCAGGGATGGGCTGTGGAGGCGGGGGGGGGGGTGTCTTCTGTTCCAGCAGGTTGTCATTCCTGCATCTTCCTAAAGCTTTGTTTGGGAGTCAAGAGCACTTAAGAATTCAAAGTCTGGCTTCTGATTCTTTCGGAAAGGGATCAAATCAACGAAAGGGCACTGGCCGCGGCGCACACACCCTAGCCACTGACTCCGCGATCCACGGAGAGGAGCTAGAGTTTGCAGACAGGTTGATAAGAGAAGGCCGAAGCTCAGCCCCCTTGGTGTGTCTTAGTCTTGACGTTAAAACCCCATGGGGCTCTTTTTTCTGAGGCCTCACGCTACCAAACGTATTTACAACATGGACAGATCTACAGGAATTCTACATTAAGGCCTTTTAGAATCCAAACCTGGTTTGGCCCTTGGATGCCTCTTCGCCTCCCCTAGCTTTGCTCAATGGCCCGAAGCCCACCCAACAGCCGCTCAAAGCATTAAGACTGGCCACAGACAGTCAGTTCTTCAGTTCCAGCTGTGTGAAGCCGGGTTTCCCTCCAGTTCTCACACCATGAAGGAGTTCTGATTCTTCAACTTGTCAAGTTCCTTAATCTGTTGTCTCAAAAATAGTATCCTGGTAGAAAGGGAAGGGGGGGGAATTAAATACCCATTTTCAATTATCAAAGCAATTATGTAGATATTTCAAAATGATTCAAAATCTGGCTTCTTATAACATTTTTCAGTAGTCTCCACAATAAGCAACTAAAAACCATACTGCTGCAGACTCGAATATGCTACAAAACACATGCAAAAAATGACTACACAATTCTGCTAGATGCAGGTGGGTATTTTCTAAACAATTTCTTACAATTTGCATTAACAGAGGAATCTGACTGCATATTGACGGTTTCTCTTTATATCTGGTTATAGTCTAGTATGAACACACAGACCGCCCCGCTAACGGCCTTAGCAGCAGGGCTAAGTGATGTGCAGCTAGCACGCAGAGTAGAGCGCATCCGCGGACGGCGTGGCGTACCTCTGCTCGCGCAGCGTCGCTTGGATCTCACACACCCGCACTAAAGATCTTAAGTTTTTCAGCTCTGTGCAAATTTCAGACATGTAAATGCTTCCCAGGTTGTGGGCTTCTTCACGTAACCGTGACGCCTGGAGGAGGAAAGTGAACAGCACAGTGTTAGACATTACCAGGCAGGGGCCATCTTACTGACAGATACATGCCGATACCATATCAATACATTTTATTTACTTAGCAGATGCTCTCTCCCAAAGCGATATACAGTGAATGCAGGGTCATACAGTCGCGGCAGCAATTCGCAGGTAAGGGTCTTGCTCAAAGGCGCAAGGGTGAAGCTGCTCTGCCTACTCTGGGATTTGAACCAGTGCCCTTCCGATCGAGACGAGGCATCCAGACCTGCTGCGTCAAACACCACCCCCCCCCACCCCACCTTGTTTGGAAGGTGAAAGTTTCAGTGCAGTATGTAAGCTGTGTGCATACGAATGAATTTCTTGTCCTGATGGTCAAGCTTTGCTGGCGTGAATCAGGACAGGCAGGATCACGCCTACCTGCTTCTCGACGTGTTCTGCCGGCCAGCCCTGCACGTGCCTGATGAGGTTCTCGTTAAAATGGGATGCTAGCGTGGGGGTTAAGGTGCAGGGGGGCCTCGCCGGCATGCCGCTGGGGGCCGGGGCACCGCTCGGGGCTACGCTGCTGCTGCTGGCGGCAGCGATGTGGTTCGGACCAGGGGAGGGGCTCCGCTGACTGCTGTAAGACAGAAGGGAGGGGCGTGTTTTCCTCAGCAGCCACTAGGAGCTGTGGAATCATCTTTTTTTTTTTCCAGCACTTTCAAGACTCCCACCATGAAGCCTGAACCAGGAACAGGCTGTACATTAGAAATATAACTAACATGACATCCTGGTGCTGAGAGCGTAAGCCAATTCGAGCACGTCAGCACTAAGCAATGAGAACAGCCACCAATGCAGGATGCCGCCTGCAGTTCTCTAGGACACCAGAAGATGGCAACAAAACACCAATCCTATTACAAAATAAGCAAAACCAAAATAAGGTATACTGGCGTATCCGCTATACTGCGGGGAGGACGGGGGTGGCTTTTGCCGCAAACAAAATTCTTAACCATGTTTCTTCCACTGCCTTTATAGTAAAAGTTAAGGAAATGGAAGATAAAAAGCCCAGCGACATCTTGGCCTGGAGCAGACGCTACCTTTGCCTCTGAAGGCTGCGGGGAGAGTCCCGCTCGAGCGGCTTGTCGGCTGGGAGGGGCTGCTGAGGCGCCGGCGTCTGCGGTACGGCTCCGGGTTTCGGTGCCGGCGTGCTGATGCTGACCTGCACAGCAGCACAGAGAGAGCAGACGTGCTCAGCCAGCACTTTGGGCTAGGCTCAGTCCTCCTTCCCTCCCTACACCTGACGTCACGTGTCGTGCGAGAGGCGGCGCCTACCTTTGGCTGTGACGACACCGGTGGCGTGCTCGAAAGGGACTTGAGTGGAGGGGCAGCGTTCGTCTGCGGGGTGCTTATCCTGGGCGACACGTACGACCTTGGCGACGAGGCGTCCGATGTTAGTGACATGGGGGACTGACTGGACTGCTGGGCTGCGGTTTTTAATGGCGTGACAAAGGGGGATGGGGGAAGCAGAGATTAGTGTGTGAGTCCTTCAAATTTACTTCGGCAGCAACACAAGCATACAAACGCGCACACACACACGCACAGAGATGTTCTGAGGGAGCGGAAATGTTCTGAGCACTTAACGTTCACAAAGGGACATGAAGGGAACCTCAAACAGCAGAGAGACCTTCCATGCATCTACGGCCCCCTCGTTAAAAGCTGGTCACAATCGAAAAGGACCCGAATTTTTGTGCGACTTTGGATTCAAAGGTCCATAAAAATTCTGAAATACGCCTTCATATTTCATCCCTTCACGCGAATTAACCAGAGGTGAACCTTCATATGCCACAAGATCCTGCTGAAGAACTCGGGACAGAATACCTCAGGGTCTGCGACTTCAACTGCAGCCATACCTTGAGCGGACAGCTGAGCAGCTTGGGAAAGCATAGTAGTGATGTTGAAAGCGGACGGTCCAGCCGTGAGAATCTTATGAAGCATAGACTGCAATGAAGCTTGCGTGACAGCAGCTGTGAGGGCTAAAAGAAAACAAAAAAACAAAAAACAAACAAAAAAAAAAAAAAAACAAACAAAAAGGGGAAACACAGAGAGAGAGACACAAACGTGAGGCCGGCCGCCGTTCCCTCCCCTCTCTGCACGCGGTGAACCGGCTTACCCACCAGCCTCCTCGGACCATAATTTCCTGGAGGCACTATATGGCAGAGAAGGTGTCATGCAGGGTTGCTTCTCTGCGTATCATCCATGTTACACGAGCAGCAGTTCACCTGCACCTTGCAGAGCTCTGAAACCTGCAGTCTCATACTAGATGGGTCACAAACGGACGCCAAGAACCTTGAGAGGAAAACGGACCCATTTCTGAGACCACGCACATACGACGATGCTAACAATGTCACCAAAACGAGGCAAATTGCTCCACCCACCGCATCAATCGCCTCACGCCGCCATCTTGGTGCATTGTCAGTCGTGATAAAAACTCCGAGCATATGGATGCAAACAATTCAACTAGGGCTTTAGTCTCTATCAGCCATATTCAGCTTACAGGATGTTTATATTTTTGCTTTTATGTAAATAAAATGAAAGCAAACAATGTAAAGAGAATACACAGATTTTATTGGACGGGACCTACTGCCAGTTATGAAAATATTGTGAAACCCACTTCTTTTTTGCAAACGTTGTGGGTAAGTGAAGAAAATGAAAGCACTGGAATCTGGAGGTATAATTATTTCCGGATGGGCATGAGAACTGCAGAGGGAAAGACTTTGGACAAAATATTTTGGTATATTCAAAAGGTAAAACGCAAGAATAAATATCATGCTTATTATATATTGGTTACCTTATTTTCATCATGTAATTGTTCTGCAATTATGGTGCTACAGTCATGGGCATAAATTACAAGGGGATGGGGGGGTTGTAGCCCCCCCCCAATAAATAAAAGCCAGCCAATACAACCCCCCAATAACGGTGTTCCCCCTGTAATGGGTGGAGACCTCAACACCCCCAGTGTTCCAGCCAAAGTTACGCCCTTGGCTACAGCGCTATGCCTGTTTATGAATGTGTCTTAAATGTAAATTGAACAGAATTAAAATTGAATCCAAATCAGGCACTTAAATCGAATTGTGAGATCAGGTCCAATTCCCAACGCTAAACACCACCCATATGTTCGTCAAATAAGATTTAGTTTTATGTTTTGGCATATATCAAAGTCCTTCTGAATTGTGGCAAATGAGTTTTAGACTTGCCCTTCAGAAAGACGACATTTTTGTGCTTTGAAAGGGACAAGTTAAGGAACTATATCCATCTGATCCTCAAATAAAAAGGTTGCGTTATACAAAATTTTGGCCTTCAGTGGTTTTCACAATGTTTCCAGTGACTCAATTTGTAAATGTGTGTTCCATTTACAGCTTTTTAAATATCTGTCCAAATATGGAAAGTTGCTAAATAGCACTTCATATCTCACTCCTAGTGATATCAATTCGGAATCGAACTGCACAGAATCGGTTTGAAAGCTTGCAAATACGAATCGAATCAGAATTGGGGCAGCTGTGCAAAAACTCAGCCTTAACATTAAGGTCCATATTGAAATCAGTCAGGGAGATCAGACAAACTGGATGAAGTCACCATCTTTTCCGTTCGTCTACTGGATAAAGGCCATAACCCCAGTATGAAGGGGAGGCCACCTGCCCAGACATGGCTGCTCGTGACTCGGTTAAAAGTTTGCAGTCCACTAGCAGGGACTCCCTAATGGGAAATGCACACGCGGTTCAACTCACAGCTTTCCTCCATTCACATCTCACCGTTTATAATGAGCGACTGCATACTCTGAGAAGCTTTTTGTGCTGAGGCATCCTGTCTAGGCCAGTCAAACAAGACCAAAAACACCCGTGCCCTGCAATGACACTGCACTGCTGACCGTTAAACCCACTAGCCAACTCAAAGCACCATCCCATCAGAGGCGATTCTATTACAATGGCACCTGAACAGCAGTGGGTGATGGATGATAACAAGAAATCAGGACCCTGGGAATGCTGATAACAGGTGACAGCTGTCACCAGCAACTTTTCTCAGCTGTTTTTAAGTGGCCAAAATCGCAAAAGCAAAAACACGACAAAAGTTCTAGTAATCTATAGATTCAGAGACATCTTCAAACTGCAGTCATCTAAATTTCGCCTTGACTATTTCATATCATGGCAACCAATCCCAACAGGCTGTGATTACACAACCTCGTTACTGACGCACAGCAGGAAGCTCCAGGACAGCGCCGCAGAGTATGAGAATACATTCTCCCAGGAGATGAAACCTCAAAAGGCCGAATTCCCAGTGTCTTCCGACCCTAAACCAAGAGCTCAACAGAAACCGAGGATGGAATGCTAATGCTAGCCTTCATGGTACACAACTACAGTAACGATAAGACACGCGCACGGGCATGCACGTGCGCACACACACAAGCAGCTGGGAAGACTAAACGATAACAGAAGGGGAGGAGCGGAATATATGCAAGCAGCGCCGAGCTGCAGGCCGTGCCAGAAAGAGGGGAAGGACTGGGGTAAGGGAGGCAGAGCTGGGGGGGGGG
>JAABNX020000090.1:10498651-10509245 GCA_015163995.2 Mormyrus lacerda | reverse complement strand
TGGCCTTTTTCTGGTTTTATGGTTATCAAATTGTTTCGGGTAAATTTATTCTTTTTTCTCACTATTCGGGGAACAGACACAATTTCTATAGGACAAGCTATGTGCGAGCAACCATCAGTATGGTGAGTTGTAATGTGCCTTATATCTACGGTATGACTTACCGCCAGTCAGATGGTTCGTAGTGTCCTGGAGATGTTGTCAGAGAGGACCGCCGCTCCAGCTCTGTTAAGGTGCAGACCATCGGTGTGGTAGAGCCTAGGACGCTCCCAGAAAACATTCCAGTTATCAACAAAGGGTAGTTTCTGTTGTAGACACCAAGATTGTAACCATTCATTAAAGGCAAATAATCTACTGAACTTCTCGATTCCTCGCTGAAATGTGGGAAGCGGTCCCGAGATGACGATCCTTATCGTGGGTGATGTGTTGCGGACCTTCTCAACCAGGCTCATGAAGTCCTTCTTTAGGATCTCCGTCTGCCTCATCCTGGTGTCGTTTGTGCCAGCATGAAGAACCACAGCTCCAATGTTCTTCTTCAGGGCGGCAGGCACCTGTGCAGCAACATCAAGAACACGTGCACCAGGTAAACAGCGTGTGTGCACCTTACCTTTAGCCGTGGTAGCACGCACGTGCCGGACGATGGAGTCCCCGATGACCAGCGTGTCTTGTGTTGTCTCGTGGAGAGGAGTGAAGCGGTTTTGGGTCGAGATTTCGAAGGCAGGTGGCGGTGGAGGGGGAGAGGTGCGCTTCTTCCGCCGCTGCTGTACCCAGGCTCCGTGGTATCCCGGCGCCGGGGTGAAGGAAACCTGGGCGGGATGCGTCCTCGGTGCGTTGGACCTGGGCAGAGAAACATGCGGGGTTGAGGTTGTAGGAGAAATCTCACGCTGAGAATTTACCTGGGACAGGTGTATGCATGATCAAATTATTAAAGTTGAATTAATTTTCATTACCTTTAAGTGTTTTTGTGATTTATAAATAAATATTTAAATAAATGATCCTGTAAAGTATTATCTGTTGTGGCTTATTACTGTTAACTTGTACATGCTGCTCAATAAAGTGTTGTGTGAAGGTAATAGCATGCTCAAAGTTGTACGGTTGTACTCCAAAATATTACGTTGTGAAATTCTGTCATCCAAATCACAGCCGCGGAGTATAACTGTTCGACTTTAAGTGTCATTGCTTAATTAAATACCTCTCACAAGGTTGAGCAGGTTTAAGTTACACAAGGGATGGGTGTGTTGAAGTGTTTGCTCTGATTACGCTGCATTCACACACGGGACATGGCAGAAATGCATATAAAGTAAGCATTATCTTATTGGCCAACCACTGAAATCAAGTCGAAATAACTACACCAGTAATCATATTGGTTTACGAATAAAACATTAGTAAGCAGTTTGTAAGTATATCTTAACATCGTAACATGGCTTAACAGTTTTAAAATACATTAATAATAAACACTGTATGGTTGCGATTATAATGTTTGTTATTTTCATATAATGTTTTTTTTTCATGTATATTAAAGCTTTTAGGGTAAGGCAGGATTTTAATTTATTAATAAATGCTGCTTATAAATGTACTATGAATGCACTGTAAAGGTGCAATAAATGTTCTACGAATGTATTGTATGTGCATTATGTTCTACTCCACGCAGGTTAAGTGATTTCTGCTCAATAAACACCATAGAGGAAATCAAGTTGACTGTAATACCTCATGCGCCCACTAGATGGAAGGAGCTGCACGAGAGCAGTTTGTATCCACACCTTACTGATAAATGGTATTTCAGTCTTTAATCAGTGACAACAGACTGTCCCCTGTGGCAGATATGAAGAACTCAGCGGAGAGGAGGTGCCAGTTTCATGTCGTATCTAAGGTTCTTTTTAAAAGAGCAGACAGTCGACCAAAAGCAGCAGAGCAAGTTCAGCTGGAGGGCTGATATAAACGTCTGGGCTGCAGGTGTCTGTACCGGAAAGGCAGTAAAGGATTTATATGCGAGGCCCACACTTGAGGGAAGCAGATAATCACAGGGCCATCCAAGTTCTGTGGTGGCCCTTGGCCAGCTTGCATAGCACAGTAGCGACATGCGCAGGAGATGGCTTAAGCACCGCGGTCAAAGGTCATATGTTGAGGCAGTAAAAACCACACGCCAGCCATTTTCAGAACAACGGCGCCCCCTTTCAGCATTGAAAGACTTAACACTTGTTACTTTCGTTACTTCTTTCTTTTCTAGACTTGTGGAAAATTACGGTGAAATTTGTTAGCTGGCATATGGGAGGGCAGCATCGTGTCAGGATAAATGAATTTGTCTTTCCGTTCCTGTGGTTTGTGGTCCTGGAGCTGTGCGCCGTTATCAGGTACAGGGATAGCATATTTATTTCATTTAAGTTCTTTCTGCCGGTTCTGTAGCCATAACAAAAATTTCTCTCGTGATTCTCTCGTTCTCTCGTTGCCACGCCAGCCTGATCTTATTTTCTGCATTATTCTGCACATAGCTGATGCATTTATGCAAAGCGACTGGCACAGCGCCCATCTCTATGCTTCACGCAGTTTTGCTAAAGCAATTCATGTGGTGTGCTTCACTTAAGGGCATCTGCATTCATACTTTCTCATTAATAACAATGCCATCTGTTAGTCGATGGCACACGATGCAAGGAAACAGGAAGCTGGCAGACAGGAAGTGTGGCAGACCTCCCCAGCACTTCATTCACAACACAGAAACGCTCAGAGTAGGAGGTCTGGGCCCATGTTGCTAGTCACACTCTTTCATTCTCTCGTTTGCCAACTGTACGCTGTAAATCCTCAGGCGGGAAGCTCACAGTGGGTTATGGTTCATGCGGCGGAATGTCGGCTGATGTAAGTGGTGATGCAGCCTCCAATCTGATCTCCGAGGCTGGCAGACCCGCACGCAGCATGGGTAAGCTGAGATCCCTGACGTCCTGTCATCACTTCGCTTATCCCGATGGACCTCGACGCTCATCGAGGATCATGGCTGGATCAGTTGCTACCTGCAGCCCAATGCAGAATAACAGCATGCCTGTTGTTTTTTTTTTGCAATCACACAAGCTGGCATTTCCAGGTATTAGTAAGCAAACAAGCGCATCCGTATATCTGCACACCAACCTGATAATGGTGGCGACATCATACGCGTACGTCAGGATTCATTGACGATACGTGTTTTATTATTAAGCATAGAAACTGAAGTCACGTGATATGTGTGTACTAATTCACTTTACCAGTTCCTTATTCCCAGTTACTATGTTAGATTGAGTCTTCTTTTGGCCAGTATGTGTCCCTACCAGAGGCAGACTAACTTCTCTGGGGGCCCTGGGGTAACGTGGGTGGCCATTTGAGCTATTTTATTGGGGTCGAAAGGGAAATAGAGGGAGTTAAAAATGATAGAACAGCAATAATACGCCAGTCAAAGCGCGGGGTGGCAGCGGTAAAATGCGCTGATCAGGGTGGAGATGCAGGTGCTGTCAGTAAAATTAGTCGATTGGTAGAGAGGAGAATGACGCCAGCGGATCGATCGGTCAGATTGGAGAAGTTTAACTGGTTCGTCTTTTGCTAAGGTTAGTGTTGAATTCTTCATTCGCTCGTTTGATTGACTCTCTTCCTGCCTGCTCACAATTTGTCTACCACTCAAGTCACGGGTGACGTAATGTCAGTCTAGTGCCTTTGTGTCATTTTCTTCTTCTGTTAGGCTACTCTGTATCGGTTCATTTGGCAGAGAAACAGCCGGTAGCTTCCGCTAGACTCCAGTGTGAGAAGACACTCAAGTCACAAAGGAGGAATAGACCATTAGAGCCGGACAGGGAGCAATTTTGCCTGAAGTGAAAATTGTTACTAAAAATGCGAATAACAGATGAGTTGCTATAATTTAAATGATTGTTATTATCCTATATCCATAAATGGAACATCTGGAAATTCTATCTTCATGGGCCCCCTAGTTTTTGGAAACTAGGGAAAATTAGTGAAAATTAAATATTCAACAGCTTTTGACTTGATAGCAATGACATGAATCTGTACAGGCAAATTAAAGTGAAAGTCAAGACCCTCCTGTTAAATCAATTAAGGGGAATTTGGTGAAAATCATATTCGAAAAAAAAAGAAAAAAAAAAAACCTGTAATGGTGTCATAGGTTGCCCCCTGCTGGTCATCTATTAAGAATGGGAAGTGTCATGCAGGGAGATGTATATGGCTGCAGCCAGGAGCCGGATGTCAAGTGGGAGGGGCAATATTAAGTAGGCGGGGCAACATGGGAGGGGTTTATAATTGTCATCATCTGATAGCTTAGCCCTAACCATAGTCCCCTCCTACCTCTCTTGATAAACTCCTCCTACTTGACATTGCCCCTCCCACTAGACCCTGGGCTGCTGGCTGCAGCGATATATACTTGCATGCAGGCAATGGTTGTGTAATAAAGATAGTGGTGATGTAATGATGCTGGATGTGACGCATTTTTAAAGTGCAAATTAATAACCCTGTACTTGATAAGCGATGGATGGATGGATGGATGGACGGACGGATGGATGGATGGATAAAAACTTTAACTGCCATGCAGAATGGTGGGGAACTGAATAGCTTTCTCTGAATCATCTTTAAGTGATTCCCTCTTTCTTTCATAAGTAACAGGTGAAGCATGTTCTTTTCCTTTAAGCTGTTGGATGTTGTTACTGGAAAAACATAAGAATAAGGCAAACATATAATCAAATACGCTGATTAAATAAAGCCAATTTCCTTGCACGTGTTCACATTTTTTCCCTCACATACTTAGATGTAATTTGTGATTGCAACACTTTGTCCAATTAAAGTATTCGTATTTCGAACAGCTAAAGGTCAGCCTGGGAATGGTGTAAATGGTTTTGCCGTAAATGTTCTTGTAGTGAGAGAAGCTATTTAAAGTGCTATTCTGCCTTTTAGAAGAAAAATCTTTCCAAATTAAAATCTAATAAATGAAACCCGAAGAGTAGAAAAATAAACCTGAAAAACACTTTTAAAAACTGGAAAGCTGGTCTTACCGCTTAGGCTGTGGAAAGATTTTTTCGTGGTCAAGTTCAGCTTTTTTGTATCTTTTGTAGTTTTAATGCAGTGTGTTTTGGATTCACATGAAGCTTTTGGGTAATGGGGCTGTACACAGCATGTGTTTAACTTTCACTAAATTCACCAAATGAGTGGGGGAGGGAAAATCCACTCGCTTGGGAGCCCGGAATGGATGGAGACAGCTGATTCCTTTATGATCCCGGACGGGCCCAGTCTCTCACTGGAGCCATGATTTGTGTGATAGTAAGAGAGTAACAGGTTTGATACCCTGGAGCTGTAAACATACCTTACAGCTGTGTTTTGGAGACTGCGTAGCCTTTTTTTAATCATGCCAGAGGCTCAGTGGGATGGGTCTCTGCCCTTGGTACTGGAAGGTTGTTGGTTTGAATCCTGTGTTTTGGCAGAATAGTTTCTTTGCCGATGGGGCCTTGACCCACTCCAGGAAGATTCCTCGGTGCTGGGCTGATGCTGCCCCCTATCTGTCACCTGTGCATGTACATGTTTCAGCGGAGAACCAGATGGGATATTTGAAAACTAGAGACCTGTAGTTCTGAAATTGGAAAATAAAACTTATTTGGGTAGTAAAGAAAAGCAAATCAAGTATTTAAAAGACCATTGTCTTTAATTAAATAATATACATGAATATAAGCCGCACTCCTACTGGCTGATAACTGAATCGATTGTTTGATTGCTGGGTGATTACTGAATCGATTGTTTGATTGCTGGGTGATTACTGAATCGATTGTTTGATTACTGGGTGATTACTGAATCGATTGATTGATTACTGGGTGATTACTATAAAGTGGACTGAAAGCCACCAGAGCTAAAGAGATCCTCCATTATTGCATTTATACACGTAGCAGATTCTTTTGTCCAAAGCAAAGTGCAGCTGCTGGTCAGCCAGCATCTGGAGAAACTGGGTTTGGGGGCGTTTCTCAAGGGCCCAACTGCGATAAAATTACTCTACCAGCACGGGATTTGAACTCATAACCTTGTGGACTCGAGCAAAGATTTCTAATCCGCTAACCTGCTGTTTGTGATATTCATCTGAGGAGGGACTGTTTTCATCTGCTTTCAGGAGAATATAGCAGACCAGTCTTGTGACAGTCCTGGTTTTTTTCGGGAGCTGGGAGAGAGCAAAAACCTGGACCGTCTGTGGGTCACCGCAGACCCGACGGGAAAACACTGCAGTAGACAGTAGTTTTGAATAGTGTCTTTGATGAGGAAGTGATGCAGTGATTCCACAGCCTTGTCTTGAGCATTTGAGGTACCCCCTGGCCTCGGTGCTCTCACAGCTGCTGTGCGCCTCTGCCAGCAGGTTTTACGTCCCACTCGGGACGTGAGGCCGGGGGGAGCGGCGGCGTAGTGTCTGCGCCCGCTTCCCATGCGTCACATGACTCCCCGTCGCACTGCGGCGTTGGATCGCTCTCGCTCTCCAGCCCCAGCTGGATTCCTGGCCAGGTTCCCATCTCCTACCATATCCCTCTGCCCCTGCTTCCAGCCCCTCGGACATTGTTGCGGTTCTGCTCTTCTCACACAAGACATCCGCCTAGACCACCCTCCACGTTCCACAAGATGCACCTAATTTGCTGTATGTATTTTTGGTCCTTTGTCTGTCACATGACCTCACCTCTCCCTCCAATTGGATGCCTGTCCGGTCTTGGCACTGTTTAGTGTCGGACGTCTTCGTAGTGCTGCATTCATAGCCCCGGATGTACATCTCGTAGAATCAATGCCAGGGGTCTCAACCTCAAGTAACCTAGGGGCCGCTAGCTTGGAGGTCTTCTCCCACACAGGACACTTAAGATATTTTTTACGAGTCGGAAGAGAAATGACAGAGAGTAGAAAAAATTATGTAACGTCTATATTCCACTAATCAGTGCAGATCACTTAAACGAAAGTGCAAAACAAAATCTGGCCTGCAGGTTGATCTTTAATAATGAATTAAAAGTCTGTAACAAGCCATATAAACTCTGATCTACTCCTCATTACTCCCCTACACATGAGGGTTTAAGGTTTTTAACTCTCTAGAATTAAATCGGACCCAACTTCCATATTTCTGAGAACAAATGCGGCAGCCTTGCATTTGATTACTTTAAAAAAACATTTTAAGTGGCTTTTCCAGCCTCCCGAGGCCCTGCCATAATAGTGAGGTATTAAATATCTCCCAGCCCAAGTTTCTCTGTGATGATGGGAGGTTTAGAGGATACCTGGAAATCGCCGAGGCTAGCGAGAGGGTTGGGGGGGCTGAACGCTCGCCGCATCCACTCCATCGACTTCCAGCTGCGGCCGTTTTTGTCGCAGTCTAAATTAAAACACTCTGCGACACCAAGAATTATGGCCGCTGGAATGTGTCCGGACTCCCCAGCACCACGCAGTGCATTAGAAGTTTCCACTCCATCGCAGCAAGTCGGCGGTGCTTTCTGGGGTTATTGAAAAAGACAGATTTGTACTTTTTTTTTTTTTTCTTTTTCCAGAAAACAACATTTTTCTCTTAAAGAGATAATATATCCCATCCCTGTTCAAAGCACACGGTCCACGTAAACAGGCTATTGCTACCCAGTGACCTTGCTCAGAAAATGCCGGAAACCTGGTTCAGGGATGCCATGTAAACGCAAATATTTAAAATTAGTCGAATGGAACAGACAATGCAGCAAACAGCTCAAATTAAGACCGAAGGTGACCTTCCAGCTCTGCCGAATATCAGCTTTCCTGAGCTCTATTTACCGAAGCGTATTGTTTGGAAATGGAGACCCCAAGTCCAAATATTCTTCACAAAGTCTTGAAATTGAGTTCATCTTTTTTTCATTTATTAATCCCCAATAGGATTATGATCTACCGTAATTTTCTTCAAAACTTGCCAACGGTAAATTATTGTAAATGTCCTGTTCTTTTGATTAATTAAATAATATGAATCCCAGAGATTTTGTTTTGATTTTTGTTCACGTTTCTTTGAAAAACCAAGGCCATCAAAGCCAGTAAGAAACTGAGAAGGGATAGGCCAATGATATTATTTTTAATACATTTGAAGCCATACAAATTGTTTGGTGTTTCCAGCCAGAGATAAAGAGTAAACTTATTTGATTTTATTTACACCAGTCTGAGTAGGATTCATGGTTCAAGGGGCTGTGTTTATGTCATTCTCTGAAAGCACAAATATATAAAGTGGTATAATTGTGTTACTGTGTAAGTGCTTCAACTTTCATATCGAAAGTGAATTCAAAACAGCTGGGCTACTTTGTCTAGACTGACTCCGTCGGCATTCTCTTCTCTAGAGTGTTTTACCAAATCTCCCATATTTAATTCTACCCACAGCTTCAGCCACTTGGCAAACTTGCACCTTTTATGATATCCTTCATATTAAAGAGCCTCCTGTCTTGCATAATTAGCATGATGTTCTACACCCCCTAGAGTCTTAAATGCGTCATAGCTGCATGCATGCATAGATTCAGATGTGTGTGACGGTACAATCCCACATTATCCAAAGCAGCATACATTTAAACTACGAAGCCCCGGGGCCGTTTGGGGTTAAGGGCCTTTATGCAGGGCCCGATAACGGTATCGCTCCATCGGCTGCAGAATTTTTGCCCGCAACCCTTGAAGCAGGGGACACAGACTTGCATGCTGATCCCATCACCTCTCGACTGTCTCGTGAGAGGGGGAGAGATTTATAATAATGCTAAGAGACACTGACACTAAATTCCAAGCTCTATAATGTGCATAAAAATGTAATATTCCAACCAAACTCCGTCTCCATAAACTTTGGTTTGTAAGACTTGGATTCTCCTGGATTGGGTAACGGGGTGACCTTGACCCAAGCCTTGATCTTCCAGCGTATGAGTAACCACGCTGCTTAGCTCTCCATCGCGTCATTCCGGCCCATGCCCTGTTATTTTTTTATGGTACGGTGTGGAGTTCACCAGGAGTCCAGTGTCTCTTCTTCCGGGACGGACTTGAGGAAACACCTGGCATGATTCACTTCAACAGGGGTACTGGGCTTCTTGTCAGACTGTGGACCACTGTACCTGACATTTATAGAGAGACCACATTCCCATCTCACTCCTGGCCTGGGTAAGCGCAGCTAGTATGATTTATTTTTAAAAGTGGATATTTGAATGCTATCACACATCATAAACCAGCAAACATGGTGAAATAAATGGTAAATGGAGGAGACTGAATGTAACCTGTGGTCCTCATCTCCGTTTTAGCAGTGAGAGGTTGCCCCAAAACCACGATCTTATCTTTCATGGCGAACTGCCGAAATTTAATGTGGGCTAATGAAATACGTATATATTCCAGCAGAGGGCGCTCATAACCGTATTTTTTTTTTTCTTCATTTATTCCATCGTTCGATTGAACACAAGGGTACAAGGGACCTTGTGGATTCCCCCGCTGCTGAACCTTTTGGGGGTGGCGTCTGTGAACAGGAGCACGTACTAACAAGTGTCATCTCTTCTGAAAGGGTTCTAATCTTTAATTTTTTTGCCCAGCAATCTGTAAAGTGCGGCACAGTGTCCCGGCCAGGTGCCCCTGCAGCCTGGAGGAAGAAGCCATCCTGCCGGACCTTTCTAAGGAGCCGAACCCCCATCTGCTCGACATGATAAACCTCAGTCGCCTCCTTCTTTAAAATATAGCGGCTGTATGTTTGTCTCTGTGTGCTTTTTTACGGTCCCAGGGTCTGATGTGTGACCTTTATAAACGTAGACAGAGTCCCATAAAGGCGCGGAGTGACACAGAGTGTGACAAGGAGGTGGAGGGTGGACTTAGTGCCCTTAATCTCCCTTTTTTCCCTTTCTTTTCCTCTTCTAATCTCTTTCCATTCTGGAATCATTTAACTCCCCTGCTTCATTGTTCCTCCCTGTCCATCTATCACATCCATCTATGCGAGCTCTATACGCAACGCCGCCCCGAATCCATCGTCCGTGGCTGTTTAACCAGATCGTTTATACAGCACATTCAGTCGTTCTCATTCCTGGCAGCCAAGCTCGCCGCCGCCGCTAATGGACGAAACACGTGCCGTCTGCTCTTGCCGGCCGGGGGGGCCGGGGCGGGAGCCGTGTCAGGGGGCGTCGCTATGGGCCCGGTCCTGATCCAGATGGAGCGACGGTTTTGGAGCAGGCCTGACCGCAGAGGCTGCCCCTAACCCTCCGCTAGCTAATTCTGCTCATAGGCTGTGCTTCAGAACGCAGGAAGCAGCGACAGATAGTTTCCTAGCATCATTAAATTGATATTTCATGTTAAATTGATATATTTGAGGGGTGGGGTGATGAAGCAGTGGTTTGCAGTGTTGCTTCACGCTACTGGCATGAGGGTTCAAGGCTCCACCATGTCTCCATATGTGTGGAGTTTGCATGTTCTTTTCATGTCATTGCGGGGCTTCCTCCAGGTGCTTGTCTCCCCCCCCCCTCCATAGGCCAAAAACACGCTGAGGTTAATTGGAATTACCAAATTACCCATAGATGTGTATGGTGTGTGAGTGTGTTCTGTGATGGGTTGGCGCCCCATCCTGGTTTGTTCCCTGTCTTGTGCCCTGTGATGGGTTGGCGCCCCATCCTGGTTT
>JAABNX020000090.1:10467559-10482513 GCA_015163995.2 Mormyrus lacerda | reverse complement strand
GGGGGGGGATGCGGTTAATGTCGGGGGTAGCTGTGGGAGATGGATGATTTGATAGCTTCTTTGTGCAGTATTGTCAGCATCCGTGTTGGTTCTGGCTTAAACCAACTAAGATAAATATACAGTGGTAGAAAAAAACAGGAAATTATTAACAAACATGTCATAAAAATTGATGCTGACAGTAATCAAAGTATTAATTTCGGCTCCTGGCTGTCTTTAACAAAGAAATATAAACAGTGTTACTCCTGCACCCAACTGCTTCCCTTGCTGATAATACCTTCACGTAGCAGGAATATGAATGGGCTTTTTATTTCCAGGGCTGCAGACCTCCTTCTAATGAGACCTAGATGCCAAGATTGAATTCTTGATTTGTTCCGAGAGAATCGATGATCAACTTCTCCAGACGTTCCGGAATGTAAAGCAGTCACGATCTCGGCATTAGACACGTATGGTGGAGGTTCTGTGTAAGAACTGTGCGCTACTTGGAGACGTTAACTGAAAAGAGAATTATGGGACCCCACAGCCACTGAAACAAATCGAAGGCAGAATTTGTGGAGGAGGGGTGAGCAACCCTGAGCCCAAAAATCTAAGGGGAGGCCTAGAATGGACTTTGTATTTTTTTTTATCAAATATCCACTCCAAACCATTTATATAACAGTTCTGGTTAAAAATCTTAAATTTGGCCGATCTATCTGCTGTCCCAATGCCCCCATCCCCCAAACGGTGCATTTTACTGGCAGCACTCCCCCCCCCCCCGCTGATAGGTAATTATTAGCACTGCCACCCTGCCATTTCATTAGCATATTATTGATCTTCCATCGTTTTTAACTCCTTCCCGTTCCTCTTCCAGCTCCAATAGCTCAAATGGTCCACTTAGGGGCCCCCAGAGAGGTTAGTCTGCCCTTGAAGTGGATCTTCACAGGCTAATGCTAGGAACCTTTTGTGATCGGCGTACCCTTCTGGTCTATATATAAGTTATCGTTTCTCCACGCCTCGGTAATGATACCGTGTGTCATAATTTGTGGGCACTCCACTCAGATTTCAGTTCTCAGATTTCACTGAGGTCCTCACTCAAAGCATCACTTGCTGCGATCAAACGCATAGTCGTAAACAAAAGCTTCGTCGCCGTACAATTCGTTTCGTAGGTTGAGTATTATTATAATTCCACGCCAGCACTTTCGCTGGCTGCTCTATGCTGGTCTGCGATTGGCTGTTATCTCAGAGGGGCGGGACCGGAGGTATAGCCTTTCGTGATAAGACCTCGGGTGCGTATCGCATCGAAACACTTGACTGCCCAAAGAGCCAGCGAGGAAGAAAATGGGACATTAAGTGTGACAGAGCCCTCAAGTGAAAGTGTCCCAACCTAACAGTGGCTTCAGGGCTAGTTGGGCCGACGAGATTGTGATAGATGGTTGGAGAAAGCCTGACTGTGGGGAGATGTTGACACTAGCACACTGAATAACATATACTTTACACTGGGGAGGGAGAATGAACCGGAATGGAATCAGAAGTGGCAGGGCGAAGAACTTTTATCTATGATGTTTTCGGAAACTGAAGGAGATTAGCGCGTTGCCACCCTAACCATCTTCTGTTTCCAAAATATAGGAAAGAGGAATTGAATTGTGGCTGGGATTCATTGTACGAAAATATTTACCCCTGTTCCACTCAACAGGCTAACATGGTCTAGTGGAGTTTAATGTAGTCATGAGGTTTTTCAAGTTCTCTTTTCCGAAGAAGTAGAAACGGTTTCGTAAAGACGTCTTTCCTGGTTCTTGCATGCATACGCCCGAAATGATAAATATGAAATGGATGTTTTCTTGTGTTGCTGCACGTCTCTTAAGATCTTAACCGAAGCCCTCCGTGTTTCTCTCCTTTGCATCTGGTCCTTTTTAGGAACATCTTGAAGTTTGCATTGCAGTCATCCCCTGTGCAATAAAACATTGTTTTTAGAAAAGATTTATTTTACTGGGTCATATGGCTCGAAGATGTTTTTTTTTATAATGTAAAAATGTTTCCAGCACAGCAGGAAACGTGTTTGAAAAATAAAATACATTTCACAATTAAATGGTGTACAAATGGTTGCTGAAAGTTGTTTTTCTGGGAACATTAATATAAAATGTAGGAGATTCTCTGGACTTTGAACTCTGGACTCTGAATTTGCACTCTGCTAAATTCCTTTGATCATAATCTCAGTGCTGAATAATTGACACATGACAAATACATACTTTTTATTGTTGGAAATGCTGTTAATATCAAGGGAAATGTTACAGTCTTAGGATTTCAACACCTTTAAAATGAGTCTGGAAGTTTTCCATCCTGTGTGCTGTTGACTGGGACGTAACTGGGCTTGAGAGGAAGATATTTCACCCAACATCTTGCTCTGGATGAAGCTAGTCATTCAGTCAGTAATGTCTGAATCACACATTGTAACAGTAAAGCATTTTGCAATAGAAATTTTCCAGAGCGTAAAAAAAAATAAATACGATTTTTCACAGCAACATACACCAAATGGCAAGAACATTTCCTGACTCACTGTCGACAGTGAAGCTGAAGGCCTCGTAGAGAGATGCTTTTGTGCATGAAAATATCAGTATGTACAGTAAATAAAAAGAAAATACTGGGTAGTGTCACCAATGGGGGTATTGATAGTAATAAAAATAGCGTTTAAAAAAGCATGTTACTGGGCAGAAACGTAACCATCGTCATGCACCTACTGGAACGGCAGTGCTTCCTTTTTGTTGTGTAAAGGATCCAGTGAACATAAGCGGTAAAGCCCTACACCAGCAAACACACATGCAGTGACATCAGGCTCTGACCTACTGACCATTACATCATCTCCTTCCTGAGGTGGATCAGACCTTTGTGCAGCCAGCTGGCCAAAGATTTATTCTCTTGTAGGTTTTTTTTTTCCCCCACTGTCATCTTCTGACTTAATTTTCGCTTAGATTGTGCAATCTTTTAGCAGTATTTCAGACTATGTGGCTGTTCTTGTAAAGTCTTCGTTACACACGTTATGGCGAAATATGAAAATAAATTAGATTTTGCTCGGAATTCAATAAATACTACATAATACCATGAGTTGCCACACAATATACACAGAATTTCACTACAACACATCTCAGAATTACGTTCTTTGGGATGGTACACCCAGTTCAAAAACTACAGAGGTGTCCTCTCATGGTGCATCTTTGCCAGGTATGTTTCTCTTATTATAATTGTGATGGTGTCATAAACACATTATAAAAATGTATTAATAGTAAATATAAATGCATCCATCCATATCCACCACAGCAGTGTTTCCCAGCCCAGTCCTCGAGGACCCACAGTCGGTCCATGTTCCTTCTCCATCTCGGCTCCCTACCAGACAGCTCACATTTTTGCTCCCTCCCAACACCCAGGGATCAAAAACATGAACTGTCTGTTGGTCCCCGAGGGCCGGATTGGGAAACACTACAGTAGAGGATCACAGTGAGTTCGGAGCTTCCTCTCCATGGCAGGGCGCACACACACTCACACAACAAGCGCAGTTTAGAGAGATACCTAGAACGTTTAGAGAGATACCTAGAACGCAATGGGAAACCCCAAGTACTATCAGTTCCTTTTATTGCTCAGTATTTTTGTATTTTATATTTGTATTTGTGTTTCTTAACTTGCAAAAAAGTTTTACTGTAACAAAAATATCTTTATACATACGGTTTAAGCATGCTTGACCTCAGATTAACTTTTTTACAATTTTTTAATTTATTATAAAATTACATGTAAAAAACACAAGAAATTTAGTTCGTTCCTTTTATTTTGTTAATGAATGCTAATTGATAATCATAATACATAATACAGCATAATCATCATAAAAAAAACAAACAAAATCAGTTAAACATCTAATACGAAATTAATGTGAAAAGGCACTTATTCAATAGTAAAATTAAGTGCTATAAATCTAATAAAGTTAGGATCATGGAATTGATCTACATATTTGCATATGCATACATTATGATATAGAGCATGAATATCTTTGTCATGCCCTGCTCATCCGATCCTCCTGTGTGCCACTCCCCCCTCGTTACCTCTTGTTAATTCCTGATTGTGATCACCTGTTGCCTGTTATTTTCGGTTTGTCTGGTGTCTTTAAGTCCGCGTTCAAGTCCGTTACTCCAGATCTGTCATTAATGTTCGTCGCCGTCTGCTCTGTTCGTGGTCATAAACCCATTTACTTTCGGATTTTCGCCTTCCTGTCTCGTATTTCCTCGCTTCCTGCATGCCCGTTTACTAAGACATTAATATACTTATTGGGAGACAAGATCACGAATGCACCTCATATCAAGGCGCAGTGGAGCTGCCAATTTTAATTTTTAAAACCGCTTCAATGCTTTTAGGAATGTTGTTATATCGGTTCTATAGTGGGATATTTGGAAGGCTGTAGTATATAATTGTGTCATGGGATTTTGGACCATTCTTTATGAAGGAAAAACTCCAGTCCACTTTGAGATTAAGAAGGCAGAAATCTATTTATTGCTCTATGCTCCATAACATCTCCTATAGGTTGAGTGAAATTTAGTTGACTTTTTTTTTTTTTTTTTTGTAGTGTATAAGCGGGTGTCCTCTGGGAATAGTGTCCGCGCCACAGGGAGCATCTGTACAATGACCTCATATTCCTTGCTTGTTATGATCATGCAGAGGAACATTTTGACCTGATCCCACAAGATGGTTATTCATACTAGCAGACACTTTGGCTTGAAAGCATTCTTTGCCCTTCTGAAAAAAAATAAATCTGTTAGAATATAGCAGAAAGGATGAATGATGACGTATCAGACTATATTACTTTTTCCATTTCCCGTGGGTTGACGATTTGTCCTTCTTACATCAGGTAAATGGCAGATCTACCATACAAACTCTAGCTTTGTGAACGTCGCAGTGGACAGTTTTGAGTCTCAGAACCGCTTATTTACTTCTGTGTTAAGTCTTGAGGCTGTGGCTGTGTGTTGTTTATTTGCGACCCAGTTAAGCGTCTGTCTATCCTCGTGGGTGAACTTTCGACTTGTGACCAGTGTTCCTCTTTGCTGATGCAATTTGTCCACGCTTGCCATGTGCTGTTGTGGTTTTCGAGACTGTTCCCCTTGACGCATTAGATGATTTTGCAGTTTTTACGACCAATGCATCGGCAATTCAGGCACAGACTGTTTGGGTATCTTGAAACTCTGCTAGTTCCATTGAAAACTCAAATCAAATCAAATCAAAATGTTTATCAGATCCATTTTATTAATATACTGCTAATTGGCATTCAGGCTAATACGACTCACCTTTGTGATTCATTTCCCTAAAGTTCACTTCTTTTTGACTCTTATTCTCTTGTTTTATCTACCTACCCCCCGTGTGATGTCATTGCATGCATAAACTCAACATACATAGTAGAATAATATATCATCATTTCACATTGTTAGTCATCTGGTCGAACCCATCTTCTCTGAGTGTCCTTATTTTCTTCTTGTCCATAATTTGGTAGCAGGAGGGAGCTCTCGTGTTTTACAGACGATCGTGGACTAAGGTTTAGAAAAAGGTGCATAGGAGAAAATTTGATTGCTGGGACACGTGCTTCTCTTGAGTCTAAACCTGCAACAGAACAATGAAGTCTTCCATCCATCCATTGTCAGCTATGACTCATGTAGATCATTGCTATGGTTCTGTACCAATTTTTAGGGTTGGATATTACACTGTTGTGTTTCAGGGTTAAGAACCTTTATTATGGAAACCAAAGATGTTGTCTTGCTAGTACAAAGTTCCAAGATGAGTCACAAAAACAGCTTCGTTGCTGTTATATCAGAGATGACTAGCATCTGTGTTTTAAGGACATTATCTTTCTCAGTTTATAAAGTGTTCTTTCATGTCGCGAGCCCAGGGTATGTCCTGTCCTTTGCCTGTACTAACGATGATTGTGCTCCTTCTGGTACCTGAAACAAACCAGACCTGCCCCCGAAACCACCATCACGATGTCCCTCCGCCCGCTTGTCTTCACGTCCTCCATGACACGCGCGCTGTTTCCCTTCGCCTCATATGGACAGGCGTAATGACGGGACGCAGATGAACGCCACTCCGGTTCTCATCACGGCGGGGTGGGATTAAGTTATCGAGTCTTGGCTGAGGCTGCGATAACAATCAGAAGCATTTCTGTGTCAGAAATATCAAATAGTAAGTAATATTCCTCAGCGTAGTTTGCACATATGGAGCTCATCATGTGACCCTGTATCTTGTGTCTGATCATTAATTGGCCTCCTTTGCCAGGAGGGCTGCCGATTCCATGACGATAGTTCCCGCTTCAGGATATTGCTTTGGAGTGACCCCCTTCTCCTTTTTTTTTTTTTACTGAATAACATCCATTATGTGTGGCTTCTGAGGCGAAAGAGGGGCTTCTCTCTCTTTGACAGTGAGGATCTCCATGATGTAATTTTTTTATTAGATGTAATTTTTTTCATCTGAGGCCAGAATACATCTTCCAGGAGTTCTGGTGCTGTCTTCTATTTGCGGCCTATGTGCATTGTTTTCTGCCCCCACGCTATGGGATATAGATATAGATGGTATAGATACCACTGGTCACTAGTTGAGATCCCAGTACACGAATACCTTTACCGAACCGAGTGTCAGCTGCTGTTCATTGGCCGCAGAAGGGCCACTGACAATGCCCGCTGGCTCTTCTTGGCGTCACTTGGTGATGAAAGCCAGCTGCATATAGAATTCAATCATTGAGGCACAACGACGAAGCAAAATCAGCGCCGTGGGGAAGCAAATTAAGTGGAGAAGAAGTTCTGACCCGGTCAAGAGAGGTGTGTTGAAATGTGTCCTTTGATTAAGCAGAGAGAGGGATAGAGAGAGAGAGAGAGAGAGAGCGAGCGAGTGAGCTTGGGACTGCAGGCACAATGTCAAGCACACATTGTGTCAACGGCTTCTGAATGATGTGTACAACGTTCTGCTGCTCAACAAGTTGTCAGCACCTTGGACTTCCTGATGGCTGATGGCTGGGCTGGCTTATTGCAATGCTCTGGGGAGAGAGAAAGATGGCTGACTCCTACGTACAGGGCTTGCTGGCTGTGGATCCCATTTCTCCAGGCCTCCAAAGGTGGCCCTCACAATGGGCTGTTTACACCTGTTGAAAACATTTGAGATTTTTTTTCCCCCTTTGCTGGTTTATTTTTCTTTCCGTTTTTCATTCTCCTCTAATCGAAAATGCCTGGTTCTATATGGTCAAATCCAGCAGCCACAAAGCCTGTGGAGCAATTTAATGTTGCCAAACCAAGGTGCACAGCATGGGGACAGTGAGTCCTGTCCCAGAGGAGAGGAAATTGCTGCTGACATTATAATGACTGTCTATCGGTCTTGTCTGCCACCACAATGTCCTTACTAACTAAATCGCTGAGATGGTAAACTCACCAACAATCCCACAGTAACCAGTAACTATCATGACTGATGTGAAGTGCTATTCAGCTACTCTCAAAGACACTGGGCAGCTATTGTCCCGCTGGTGAAATCTGCTCAGCCCCTGAGGAGATGATAATGAACAAAAAGCATCGGCTTATTGTACCTTTTTCCACAGGGGGTCAATGTAAACCGGAACTTGCACATTGTGGCCACAATTAAGTTATCGATCACGGGTGTGGCTCAGAATGAAGCGGTGAGATATGAACGTTCCCCGTTTTATTAAGCCCTCTGCTGCTCAGACTTTATCTCAGTGATGGATGGACAGGCTAATGACAGAGGTCAGCTTTGAAGGAGGCCGTGATGCGGCCTGCAGGTCTCATAGCGGCCTGTCTTTAACCGCGTGGGTGTGTGGTATCTGGCATGAGCAGGCCGGTTTGACCTGATGCTGAATGTCTCACATGGTTCTCTATCAACTTGAAGACTAAAAATAGGAGCAGCTCAGACTGATTAAACCTGATTCATTTTCATGGTACATCTCAGGGCTACAGAGACAATTGGGTCTATCAGCCTCTAATTATTTATGTACCTCTGTACATCTGTAGGGATAAATCTTAATATTTATGTTCATGCACATGCGCCTGTACCTGTGTGTTTGCGCATGCGAGTCCGTGACTTGCGCTGCATGATTGTACTGCGCCCTAACTGAAGATGTGGTCTTAAGCAGAGCTTAGGGAGATCGTTGATGAGCCCACGAAGGACAAAGGCTGGAGGGAATCCTTCCCGTTTCGCTCTGGCTGGATCCGAAGCCCTGTTGGGAGTCCGTGTGCAGCCCCCCGGCCCCCGCTTTCTGGCCAGCTCTCACTTTGATTTATGGACGTGATTATTTGCAGACCATGGCACCTCATCTGCAGTTTCAGCCGTAACTCTGGCGCTAATTTAATTTAGTTGATGGGGCTGTTGACCTTTGACCTTGCCCCCCCCCCCTTCCCCCACGTGTTTAACCTCGATTTCCAACGCCATTTGGCATCGCGTAGAGCCGCTCCTCCGGTTGGTTTGTTCTTACACAGAGCCTGTTCTCAGCAGACACACAGAGCTGAATCTCAGTTGTCGTACTGCCAGTTTCACAGTGTGGATGCTTTAATTGGACTGTTCCTCATTTTGATTGTAGCGTAAGCAAATCCACAGCGCTCTCCATAAAGTGCTCAGTCCCGAGGGGCAGTAACGTTTAAGACGATATCAGGCAGCAAAGCAGAATAGGACACCGCCGAACCCAAGGCTGTGTCACATTGATACTAATGATGCGTCATAATCTGCACATTAGCTGGAAAAATGAGAAGATCTGGTAAAAAAAAAAAACAGTATTCCCATCTGATTAATGATCTTTACATTTATTTAGCAGACGCTTTTTTCCAAAGCGACACGGAAGCGAGAAAGCAGGGGTAAACCAGTGTCCCAGTAGCTGTTGACGTTAAGAGCCTCGCTTAACGGCACATTGGTAATGCAATTACTCTACCGGCTACGGTATTTGAACTCACAGCCCACAGATCCCCAACCCGCTGAGCTTGTGGGTTCAGATGCCGGGAAGGGCTGTGCTGTTTTCAAGTCAGATACAGAGGGAGTTGATAGTTCAGGATTCGAGGCGGAGGGCTTTTCCTTTCTCTAGATCGGTCCTGTTGTCTATGCTAATGTATTTTGTTTCCAACATGGTCATCAATAACAGAAAGGCCCTCTTTGTCCTGTTAGTGTGTTTCAGGTATACATCCTCTTATTGGAACACCAAGTGCATCTGCTTTTTGTAACCTTTTTCATACTATAATAGTTTTAATATGTCTTTTCGGCCCTCAATCCCAGTCTGTCTGCATCGGCCAAAACTCTGTCTTTTTTGTGTCAGGCCAGTTTACGTTTTTTTTTTCCCCTGTTCTGCTGCGATAATGAATACCCTAAAGTGCCGCTAATAGGGTGCATATGTGCAAAGGGAAAAGGGAAAATCTCAGTGAAGATGTATCAGAACATTCTGCTGATCATAAGAACCAGACATGGTCTTCTCAGGACCCAAATAAAAGTCGCCATCATTTCCCTGCATGGAGGGCAGTACTCTGTAAATCAGTGAAAGTAGTCAAGAACTCTCCCTCTCTTCTCGTGCAAAGCCACCCAGGGACTGTGATTTACCCTGACAGGCTACTATTAGACAGATGGGCAAACTGGACCATGCCTTTTACTGGTCGAATGAAGGTTGCCTCACTGTGAATTATGATTTTTGTTACTGATATTGCTGAAAAGAATACTTACAATTTGCACAAACATAAAGTCGCTTAGGAGTTACGTGACCTAACAGAAGTAGGAATGTATCCATCCATCCATCCATCCATCCATCCTTTCATCCATATTCCAGGGTCATCTGGGAGATCCCAGGCAGCACACAGTACATGGCTGGGCCACAACCTGGACAGGGTTTACGATTATATAATATAAGAAACATCAGTAACACTTTACGTGAGGGCACACAAATAACGTAGAAGTGCACTCTTACGTGACGTATTAGTTAGATCCGGAGTGTTACATGCTGACCCCATGTTTGTTCATCATTAATCAGTCATAGCGGTCCATCTATTTCATGCAGTGACTCCATTCGTTCTTGATTTGTACTTCAGTAGTAACCGAGTTACTAAGTTCAAGTAAATTTGCCGAAACACCTAAGAATAATTCAGAAGTGGACAAACAAATGATGCAGCAACGATAAAATCAGTAAGTATTTCAGCTGATTGCCAGGCCAAACTCCTGTAAAAATAATTCATTACTCTTTAATATGTCCCTTAAGGAGTGAGGAAAGATGAGTTCTGGACTTGCTCACGGTCCTAAATTTGACTCGCCACTGCAGAACAACAGCTGGCGGCAAACTGAAGTCAATGGCGCTGTTATTCTCTCCCTCCCAGATGTTTGTCGAGTTTCTTTTAGACTCCGATCCTAATGAGAACAGAGCAATCTTGTGCAAGCGGGTGATGACCTTGAGATGCTGAGCCAAGATGATGCAACGTGATGATGGTTAACTCCCCAAACGGACGCGGTCTTATCCAAGCACTTCCACGAGGCTACATCGTTAGCGTAACCTACGTCCTTTTTCACACATCTCGCAAAAAAAAAGGCTAAAATTGTTTGATTCCTAACAATGAGACGTATTACTTTTTTCCCTTCCGTGGCCAAAATATTTTGGACTTCCGTGGTCGTCTAGGCTGAGATAAGTTATGAGAAAAACTGACAGTTTTGGTGCGGGTCCATCTTGGATGGTGAGCGGGTGGAAAATCGAGCGTCAGTTGTTCTGGATTCCACTCCGCTGTTCACTCCAGAACTCAGAGACATAGTCGTTCCTTGGCGTCACACTGTAGCTGAAAAATTCAAAGATTTTGAAAGATGTATTTAAATAGCAGATGAAGAAGAGAGTATTATGTGTTACTCTAGTTCTTTGCATTACTCATTTTTAGGGTGATTCCAGTTATTTCTACAGGATAGGTTTACTTAATCCTTATCTTTAAAACGCGTTCTGTCTTCATTTCCAATTCCTTTCCCTAAACCACCTTTACCTACTATTTACCAGAGACTCCCAAACCAAGGATTTGTTCAGAATGCTCTATTTGTCTTTCAGTGCTTAGTAGAGAGTTTCCTGACAGCCTTATTGGTAACTTGGCACAATCCTCTACAAGGGCCTGCTGTTCCTATTGGTTGTTCTTTCTCCCCTAACAATTGGTCACATGACTCTTTTTGATTCAAAAATACTGGCATGCCAAGGATACAGGGTAACAGATCTGCGCCCGTCGGGCACCTTTCCTGAAAATAATGCAGGATGCTTTTCGGTGCTGAAAAACTCAACTTTGTAAGAGTTATGAACGCTGTCACTCCTTCCACAACTTTCTTCCACCGGTTGCATTTTTGCCATCATGTGTAACCATAACCGTTAGAACTACAGCATGTCGACAGCTAGTTAAAGCAGACACAGGCACATTGTATAATATTTTATAATAAGGCAATATGCAATATGCAACTCCATATATATACAAGAAAAAGTAATAAACCAAACATACCTTCCTTCTCTGGTTGAATAGTGTTCAAAAATCTCAATGCTGTCTTGTTCTATCTGTGTTTTATAGTGATGATTAAATCGCCTTTTTTCATGTCTTAGATGTAGACCATTGGCTGTGCTTGACCATCTGCAGTCTGCCTGTCACCCTGCTGTCAGCCGAAGGAGAACATCGCAAATCGACGTGTCCCGTTAGGGATTTTTTTTTTGTATCCCTTACTTCCGTCCCGTCAGTACAAGCCTTGAGCAGAATGCAAATGTGTGACTGACATTCTAGAACTGTACAAAGTGTTCCCCAATAGTATCCCGCCAAAGGGATTGGTATAGAGCATAAAAAGGAACACCCGCGTAGTCCCATTTGGAACGAACCTACACTGTAGGCATATTCCATACGGCGATGGCTGTTCAATTATGCAAAGTGTGTCAAAATCGCAAATGCCTCAGTGATCCTGTGACTATTTTAATAACATTAAAATATTATAAGCCCTGCAGTTTCTTTTCTTTATAATCATCCACAGAACTGCTGTCTTTGACTTGAGCGGGAATCAGTGTAAATGGACAGGACAAGACAGGAAATTGAAATAGATATAATGTGTTTAAATGTAGATTGAAATGTCAATGGGAGGTACCAATCCTCTGTTATTAACATAACTCTATTTGTGGTGGCACAGTGACTCCATACCTGTTGGGTTGCTGGTTCCTCTCACATACAGTAATATGCTGGTTCATGCCCTGAAATAGACTGGCATCCTGACCTATGTGTTTCCGGTCCGATGCCCTTCGCTTTCTGGGATGAGATCCTGCTGTCAGGGTCAGCCCCTGTCTTCCCCTGTTGTCAGTCTGTAGTGTTTCCTCTGCTCCCAGTCAGCCACACCCCTTGGTTGTGTGTTGGAATCCCGCCTCTATTTTTGTCTTTTGTTCCTTAGTGTTTCATTGGTTTCATCCCTGTGATTTTGTGCTTTGTTTTCTGTTTCGGTTTCTTGCTTTGTGCTTTTGCTTGTGTTTTACCACTTTCTCATTCCCCCGTGTTAGATTCTGTTTTCTTTATTTCTTTGTCAGTTCTGAGTTTCCCTGTTTACTTTCTGAGTTTAGTTCATTGTATGTATGATGTTTGATGTCGTTGTGTGATGCATGCTCCACCTACCTGCCCCATTTCTAATCAGTTTTTTGTTTATCCCCTCTTACTTGTTTTTTTGTAAGTGTCTCCAGTGTCTTCAGTTGTGTTTAATAAGCCCCTATATTCCTGTGAGCTGCCAGTGGGTCGTCCCCTCTCTGGTTCTGCCTGCGCCACGCCTCGGCCACGGCCCAAATCCGCCCGGATCCGTGACATCTGCCTCACCATCACTGTGTTCTGGATAAGTGATATGGACAACAGATAGATGAATGGCTTCCAATAGAATTTATAACACATTTCTATCCGTCTGGAATTTCCCCTTCACTTCCAAGTTATTTGCTAGTTCATGCATTTTTGCAATAAAGCCCATCTGTGTACTGACTCAGAGGGTATAGCTCAATACCATTTATTTGCCGACGACTGCGGGATATAGTTATCTGCATTGAAATACATATTACTTCAGCAAACTTTGCTGAAGTCTTCACCAAAATGCAGTCTGTTCAGGTGTCTATTATACAATCGTGTACCACATAATGATGTTTCAGCCAACGACAGACCACATGAATAATGGTGGTCCTATAAGATTATAATGGAGATAAAATATTCCTATCACCTAGTGACGTCGTAGCCATTATGATGTCACAGCACAAGGCATGACTCACATGTTTGTGGTGATTCTGGAGTAAACAAACCTACTGCACTGCAAGTCGTATACCAGTATGGCGCACACAGTTATGGGTTTGTATTTGCCTGTTACTTTTCAGCTTGCGGAGCAATTTTTCAGGGTTAGTATTTTGTTCGCTTACTTATGGTTTGTGTGTGAGCAGCTGCAGCAGAAGCGTGGGGGGGGGGGGCAAATGAATAAAAGCTTGTTGCTGATTTTTTTTTTTTATCACAAATTCAGAAAGGCAGAGCAAGAGCAACAAAACACATCTAACAAAGACTGTAGTTCTTTATCAGAAAAAAGCCATTTTATTTTATGGATGAGTTATTTTTTTGTTAAATTGTGTTATTGTGACACTGTAAACAGTTAGTCTTATTTTAAATGATGAAATCTTTATGATTTTAAATCGATTTCAAAATCTTACCAACATCAAATCCTTCCACTATATGACTACCGTATGTGTGTCCATTGCGATGTCATGACATATATTACCCTTCCCGCCCAACAGGGCAAATACAGTGAATATAGGGTCTTAGCAGCATCTGCATGAAGAATCACTGCAGCACTGCGTATAGAGTATTTTATTTGCGACTGTGTGCTGACCATTGTAGCCAGTGTGTGTGTATAGGCCATCCTAAAAAGGCTTGTATCCAATTACCAATAGGCCATTGTAATAAGCATCTGTAAATGCTTGTGTGTGTGGAGAATCTTAGCAGCGTCAGTGTGTGGAACAGTGTAGCTGTGTGTGAGTATGTGCGTAAAGCGTTTAGCAGTGTGTAGGTGTGCATGTATCGAATACGTTTAAGGGTATGCCATCTCCTGCCATCTCCTGCCGTTCTGAAGGCCCCTCAGAGTGCATATGATCCCAGTCATTCCCTCTGAGGCTCTAGTTGTTATTGAATGAAACAAAAGCTTCTGGAGAGCTGGGATCCACAGACAGGCTGGTGCGGCTGAAATACTGGTGCCAGCTGACAGCAGGTTCTTTCATGATCCACTGTGGAGCAGGCTTCCCTAAAAGACAGCTCTCAATAGCATCTCGTATGCGGATCCATGCATGGCTTTCCATTACAGTCCGCAGCGCTGGGTGGTGCAGCTTCTTCTGTCGGGTCAACTGGATCGCTCCTGTGTAGGATAATGACAGGCCTTTTCTGCGCTGGACCGCGACATCTCAGAACTTCACAACAATAATATTACTTGAGCTTTACTCAAATGTTCTGATTCTTGTCATTTAAAAAATAAAAATATATGATCCTGAGCAGATTAAAATGTTCACTATTCCCTTAACCGACTGCATAGTTTCCTAAATCCTTTTATATTTTCGTTTTAATTGCACATAATGGCCTTGTTTTCATAGTGCGAGAAAGGAGGATAAAAGGGCTGCTCAAGTGACTCCCCAGAGATAAAAGGTTGGCTGGTCACAGCTCAAGCAAATCTTTGGACCGCAGTTTGCATAAAACCAGTAGCCATATATTCTCTTAAGGCTACAGCTGTCTAAACATGATAATGCACCAAAAGAAACCAAAAAAGAAACAGAAATCATAATACAAATAGACGGTTGGGTCAAGAAATGCCATCTTGACAAAGTCTTTACTGATTGCAAATCTGCCCGCTAGTCCTTTTCTGTAGGGTGAGCAGATAATCCATGTCAGGACACTTTGAGCTACTTCGGGTTTTACAAACTACTTTCAAACTGAAAGGCT
>JAABNX020000090.1:10447068-10458123 GCA_015163995.2 Mormyrus lacerda | reverse complement strand
GGAGGGGAGGAGGTGGGTGAACCGAATAGCTGTAACGGCAAAGAAGTGGGTTAGACTTTGCATACTTAAAACTTTAAAAATGGTAAAAACGGTGATGGAAATGTAGCAGTGATATTCAGACATACGTTAATAATGTTAAAAGTAAATGTTTGTGCTGCTATGGCTGGTTTTAAAGGACTCATACTCATGATTGAGTGATACTTATTTTTGACTTCTTTAGGTAAATTTCGGTCAAAAATTATATTTATTTAGTAGACATTTTCTTTTGGACTGCCATAGAGTGGGGTTTCCCAAACCAGTCCTCGGGAACCTCTACAAACCCACGTTCTTTCGGAAGTGCCTTAGAGCAGGGTTTCCCAAACCGGTCCTTGGGAGCCCCTAGATGGTCCACGTTTTTGCTCTCAATTCCCTGAAGGTTGGGAGGGAGCAAAAACATAGACCATCTTGGGTTCCCTGAGGCCCGGTTTGAGAAGCACTGCTGTAGAGAAAGGGATCAGAGAGTATCCCTGGAGCAATATGGGTTAAATGCCTTGCTCAAATTCCCAGTGAAATCACTGTCAGCCTTGGGATTTGAACCGGTGATTTTCCATGATCTTAAGTATGTGTACATTAGGTTTGGGTAAATTAAGTATGAGTAAATTAGGTACGGGTAAATTAATTATGAGTAGATTAAGTACGGGTAAATTAAGAATGAGTAGATTAAGTACGGGTAAATTAAGAATGAGTAGATTAGGTACGGGTAAATTAAGAATGAGTAGATTAGGTATGGGTAAATTAAGTATGAGTACATTAGGTACGGGTAAATTAAGAATGAGTAGATTAGGTACGGGTAAATAAAGAATGAGTAGATTAAGTATGGGTAAATTAAGAATGAGTAGATTAGGTACGAGTAAATTAAGAATAAGTAGATTAGGTATGGGTAAATTAAGTATGAGTTCATTAGGTACGGGTAAATTAAGAATGAGTAGATTAGATATGGGTAAATTAACTATGAGTACATTAGGTACGGGTAAATTAAGAATGAGTACATTAGGTATGGGTAAATTAAATATGAGTAGATTGGGTACGGGTAAATAAAGAATGAGTAGATTAAGTATGGGTAAATTAAGAATGAGTAGATTAGGTACGAGTAAATTAAGAATAAGTAGATTAGGTATGGGTAAATTAAGTATGAGTTCATTAGGTACGGGTAAATTAAGAATGAGTAGATTAGATATGGGTAAATTAACTATGAGTACATTAGGTACGGGTAAATTAAGAATGAGTACATTAGGTATGGGTAAATTAAATATGAGTACATTAGGTACGGGTAAATTAAGTACGAGTAAATATACTACAATGAAAGTTTGTTTAATGAATTATTTGTATGATTCAGACCCCAGAATGGACGATTGAGATCCTCCTGAGGACATTTGCACACAGAGCCTGAGTGCTTTTCCCCTCCTGGAGGAGGAGCGGATGTGTGGAGGAGGAGCAGCGCCTGATATTGGGGAGACGCCAGCTCACCTCCTCATTGTCTGGCACTGGTCTCTGCTTTCTTTTGCTTGCCAGGGGCAGTGAATGACAGCGCGCTCCACTTCTGTAGGGCGTCCAGCTGCTCGCCTTCAAAAGCAGCCACCGTGGCTGGGGGGGGGTGGGGGGAGGTGATGAGGGATAGGGTTTGAGGCTCGCCAGGTCATGACAAGATGATGCGTTGGATTTTGTTACTTTGTATGATGTATGTAGCCCAGCAGAGTATAAAGTAACCACGGCACATGAAGTAGTGTGAACAGGCATGGAGATTTGCTTAAGCAAGACGTCGGCTACTTATTTGACTTATTTTCGCATTTACCTTTCTTCCGCAGATGCTTTTGTCCAAAGCGACGCGCAAGTGAGACAAATAGCTCATGGCAAACTGAAGGCTGTTGAGGAGGTGACTGTTCATACGCTCAGCTGGCCTAAGTTGCCAATCAAGTGCATACATGTTAAAGCACTTTGTGAACAAGAACCTAAGAAAATTTTTTTCAAATCGACAAATAATTCAAAATGTAGAGACTTTGAGCAAATTGCCGTATTGGTTTTGAGTACATTTGAGTTTCCTTGGTGCCCTTTTCTTAGAAATGTCACTGGCTGGCAATAAGCTCTATTCACCCTCTGATAATTGGTCAATGCCCTGATATGTGTCATTTGCCTGCAGTTATATTTAGGCATATGCTACTGACGGATCCTTAGTCTCTCTCTAGCATTTGTTATTTGAGCATAGTTTGCCTCGCATGTCGTCCATTCGCTACTCATTCACTACTTGTGTTGTGCGCACCCTTTGTATTTCTGAACAAAATAACGACTATTTACACAGCATTTACACTGTATTAGATTACTGCAAATAATCTACAGATGATTTGCGTAGGTTCTGTGTAAATACTACACTGTTTTATATATGGGACATAAGCATCCGCGGATTTTGGTGTCCGTGGGGGTAACTGGAACCAAAACCTCACGGATACCAAGGGACGAATATATTAGAGAATGGTGGCTTCTATAGCGAAAGGCATTTTAAATTTTTGAGAAAAATCACACCACCCAGTATCTATCAAAAACACCAAGCTCGTAAGTTGGTGAAGCATCAGAGGGATGTCACACAGACACCACCAGGCCCAGTAGATATCAGGACAAAATGTCGGATCAAAAAACCTGTTCGTGAGTGATGTCATTACCAACAAGTTAGCAGAGCAACATAAGAAATCACAATGTAACAAAAGGTTACAAGGTTTTTGGATGCGGAAGGCCCACACAAGATCAGGCCTGCCATTTGCAAACTTTAACTTACAGGAAAACAAGTCTTGTCGATCATAAATGGAGAACATGATCAGAAGAAAAATACTCTGCCAGTGTGTCTGGTACTCTAGTGAAATATGCAGAACTGCCCAGCAGTTGAGAGAACTGTTCAAATATTTCCAGTGACATAAGTCAATGGTTTCTGGCATGGTTACATCTCTGACCAAAGTCATTTCACTGGACCAAGTGAGGTGTGGTTTTGCATTGTAATCTGGGTTTCCTACATTTCCTCTGCTATCTTTATTAAGTATCTTGTTCAATGTGCAGACCTCTACGTTTGGAAAATCATGTGGATTTGCATGGAAAATGTGAATGAGAGCGACTAAGAATCGCAAAAATGTTTCCGTGCCCAGTGCAGCTCTGAAGGCCGTTCTGTCACCTTGTAACATCTGGCTTACAGGTCCAAATCTGAACCCAGCTCTGTGTGCATGGATTTTGCATGTTGCTCCTGTGCTCATGTGACTTCCCTCTTAGTATGCAGGTTTTCTTCCACTTTCCAAAGGTGTGATTGGCCTGTATTGAACCAGAATGCCTGATGCTTCACTGGTCTTCACTGCTGCATTGTGGAATACATGTGATTGCAGGGACAGAATAACATAGCAATCAAGTTCTCTGCTTATGTGACTTCCATCTTAGTATGCAGGTTTTCTTCCACTTTCCAAAGGTGTGATTGGCCTGTGTTGAACCAGGATGTACTCTTCCTGATGCTTCACTGGTCTTAACTGCTGCATTGTGGGATATATATGATTGCAGGGACAGATTAACATAGTATTAGAGCTCTCTCTCTTGATGATTCCCAGAGCACGGGGAGTATGGAGGCCAGGCTGCCCTACTCCTTCTTCATCAAGGACAGATTGTCTCCTGGATCTACAGCCATGGGTGGAGTCCGGCCCCCAGAGTAGGGTGAGACCTAGATATTTGCACCACTATCAATAGAGGCTCCTAATTTTAAGATTTAGGGTTTCAGCTTCCTCTCCCTAACTACTCTTATTACTTTATAATATTAATCTTCCTTTTATTACTTTATTTTTTCCAGCCCAGGCCACAGTTTTACACCTCATCCATTTCTATGTTTTGATTTTGTTGAAGCGATTCCGGTAAAGTACCTTGAGGTAGGTGCCACAGTCGAGAACCTCCTGGGACTTGAGCCAACAGACTTAATACTGCCCCCCACCCCCCACCACCTGCTGTGGTTCATCGCTGCGATAGATTGATGAACTGCAGGGGAAAATGCTACTTAGTCTTCCTGGAAAAGTTAACTATTTTTCTAGCCACTCGCTAACCACAATAAGGTTTGAAGAACATTTTTAGTAGCTCTTACATCTCATTTTCCCTTTTTTGACATTTCCTCCTTGGCTTCTTTAAATACGTATGGCTGATGGTGCCTTTAAAAATGGTATAAATGTCACTCCTTTGGATATAAACTTTTAAAACCTAAAGAACGAATTGCGTCACCTTAAGAACCTTTTCACAAGATATGTTTGCTCTAACTGCGGCTGCGATGCTGCTCTCTGGGTACTGCTGAGTGGACAAGATAGACATGCTGGCATCAGTTCCCACCGGGTTAGCCCCGAGCAGCTAATGTCTAGTTGCCGTCTAAGATACTTCCTGCAGTCATCATACCAGAGGCTGTTGAACATGTCTCATTCCTCGCTGGTGAAACCTTTATCTGCAGTAAGCCAGAAACTGTAGTCTTTTCTAAAACATAGATGACCACATCCTCATGCTAATATTTTTCCAGGGTGAATTCTTCATAATAATAGTATGAAGATCCATCATGTTGGTCTTCTGTTTGCTTAACGTTCTCCTCTGCAGTTGCTCCTAATGGATGCTAATAATGGTAATATTGTGGAAATATCTAGATGTTCAGATGGTAGGATTTTCCACACGGCGGGGTGTCGGTTCAGTTTCAGAGCTTTGCTGGTTCTGGTTCAAACCCCTGCTCATCCTAGAACTCTTAAGGCTCCAGCCAACTGGACCTGTTCTCTTTTTGTGTTAGATGCAGATGATGAATTACACACGGACATCAAAAGTTAAGCCCTTCGGGGTTTTGCGGGGAAGCCCCCACCCTTGGCTGCGGCTGACCTGGGAAAAGGATAAGGACCCATCGAGCTCAGAAGGTGTGTTTGCTAATGCTCAGAGATGATACAAGGTCCTCGGGGGGGGGGGGAAAAACATGACTGTCGTTCCAGAAAGCGTACAGTATTAAAATTTACTTTCCAAAGAGCTCTCGCACACCTTCATTAACCAGAGAAAATGTGAAAAAGTGAATAGGCCTATGGGGTATATTTTTTGTGAACTGTTTTTCACATTCAGTGTTGCAAAATTTCCCAAAGTTACAAAGTGTACCACTGCATCACTGACCAAAGTACCCTGACTTGTTAGCATGGAGGTGGAGAGTTTGTAGGCCTGGTCTCCATGCTAACAGAATACATTCGGCCCAGACTGTGTGAAAAATATGGGGCTGAGATTGCTACGGTACCGCTAACACTTTTACGGTCACCCGTCACTGTAACGATGTTGGAAAGCCAGGCTGCTGCTGCGATGTTCAAAGAATTTTCTGTGTGCTAAACATCTGACCACAATGAGTCGTGCTTAAAAGAAACTCCATTACAGAGTCCATCTGAATCTGTGCCAGATATTATCCTTCTCTTAATTTCAACACGACGAGTAACGAAGCAGCAGAGTGACCCAGTCTAAAATCGCACTCCTCCTTCGCTTGATTGAAAAATACTGCATTTCATTTTAGCAACTTAGGTTAAAATCTTAGGTTATAATTCAGGTTAAACATGTGCATCTTGACGGTTTATTGCAGGCCTTGGCAGTCCTTTATGTAATTAAGAACTTGGGCTGGAAAAACGATTGGAAAGAAAGATTGTTGTTTAGTGAAATTGCACAGATGTATTTTATTCTTTGCTGACTGCATTTCTCTGACCAGAATGTCTGGCCTATTAAATGAATATAACGCCCCCCCCCCCCCCCCTTCCTAATGCATCATTCAGATACGGTGAATGCCATTGTTTTCACTTTCATATCAATATAACTTTTGTCATTTTAGTTTTTTTCCTTATAAATTTAAAATTTGTACAAATATTTGTTTCATTTATATATTTTAGAAAGTCAAAAGCCACTGATCGTTGCTTCTGGATTATCAATGTACATAAAACTGCGTGCCTCAGTGGGTTGTGCACCAGAGTCCCAGGTTCAGGTCCCATCTCCACCCTCTGTGTTTGGAGCTTCCATCATTGCCTCGTGATGAATGGGTGTCCTCCCACATTTCAAAAACTCCCAGTCAGATGACTAGGGATGTTTAAATTTTCCATGGTGGGTGCCTTATGATAGACTGTCATCCCATCCAGCTTCCTCCTTTCATTGTACCTAATATACTTTGGAATAGGTTTCAGACTGCCCAATCACCCTGAATTTGATGTGTTTTTTTTTTTTTTTTTTTTTTAAAAATAAAAAAGATATCTTGGCATTTAAACATGTGGGTGGCTCTGAGCATTCGGACTCTGTGGTTCAAATCCCACAGTTGGAAGACCCTTAATCCCAATTGCTCCAAGGACTGGCTGGCCCTACTGTCTCGAGATTTCAGGTCCAGAGAGTTCAAATCCAGCACAAGACTAGCATGACACCAACCAGCTGAGTACTCTATGACTGTGACTCTTTATACTCAATTGAATGGTTGAAACAAAATCTTGGTCTGGATTTGTACTCTCTGGACCAGGAATCTCCATCTCTGGTGTTTTATCAGTCAAGGAGGTCTTAATTTTACATATACTTATTAACCTCAGGGACAGGTACACTCTGCTTGAACAAAAGATTAACAGCCTGTCAGCTTGTGTCATCTCTAACTTCGTCGCTCTTTTGTAGGATCTTCTGTGCACTGATAAGCACTTCCCTACGAAAGTAGTATATACAGACGCTGCTCTACTTACGAACTTTCAACTCACGAACTTTCAGACATATGAACTAAGAGGACTGAAGTCCACATTGTGTTCATTGGGCTCCCGTTTCCTGTCGCAACATCAATTATTTTTCCGCCTAGTACGACTTCTGGCCGCTACTCCTGCTGCGCAGCAGCGTAGTGTGCGTACTCCCAGCATCCTAGTTCTTAGTACTTGCGTATACCCTTAAAATGATGTTGAATAACAACTTACGAACATTTCAAGTTACGAACGGCCGTTCAAAACGTAACTCGTTCGTAAGTAGAGCAGCGTCTGTACTTCATTTTATGCTATGAGACCTGTTCTCCTGTTGAATCTGCTGGAGTATTTTATGTTTAAGATCAAGTGGTGCATAGGAGAAATTGTTGTTGTTGTTGAATGTGCTTTTTTCATGCTATGCTTGCCATGCCATGTTGTAAAATAAAGGTCTGAACTTGTTTGTATTAACAGTAAAAAAAAAAAAAACAAAACATATTTTTGAGGCAGTTTATTTGTCACGCATCAGCTATTTAGGAAGTTCCCTGCAAGACTGAGAGATTTAAGAACAAGACCACCAGCACATATTCCAGCAATATATCATCATAAATGATATCACATAGCTGCCAAAAGAGCCCAGAACCAGCATAGACCTATACTTAGAGTCATTTTTCCACATTTGTATATAGAAACCAAATTAGTGCCTTAAAAGAAGGCTTACACATCCATTTACATGCAGTGCAAAGCCTCAAAGGGAAAATCGAAGCCACCGTGGACGCGTGCGTTAATTAGGCCGTGGTTTGTTTTCAAGGCCTCACTTTCTTAGCTGGTTACATGTGTTGTGCCAGACAAATTTGCAGCAGTACAAGCAAGGGGCCATATGTTTAATCTTAATTTTAAATGAAACTGTTGCAGCTTTTTCAGCTTTTTTGGATTGCGTCTTCCTTTGTACCTGTCCCAAATATTTTTATCCTTATTTTATATGGTGACGTGCCAAGACGCTGCTTTGGATCTCTGCAGTGTGGGTCACTGCTGGGTCTCCGCGTGATCTCCCGTTAAGTGCTTCAGATTCCGTCCAGGTGATATCCAAGGCCATTCACCCCGCTCGAAACGTTCACCACGTTGCTGTTGGCCAATCACGACTACCTGCTTTCTGCGGTCCGTCACGAATCAGGAACCTTTTATGAGCATGGGGTTCCGTTGCACTTGTTCTTGTAAAAGATCCCCAGAACAATAAAGCCAAGACAAGAACCCAAAAGTAGTTCCAGAATTCCAACTGAAAGAACGGGTTCTCCTACCTTGCAGGGAATCCTAACTGAACAATGTCTCAACATATAAGAATAGACATGTACATTGTTAGGCCAAAGACGTTTTCCCAGTCCCTGAGGCTGCCTGGTCCTACGCAGCAGTTTGTAAGACTGTTTGCACACACGTGCATACATACATCTGTGGGTATACACCCAGAAAATAATCCCCTCGTATTCCCAGAGATATCAGTCATACTGTACAAATGGCTCGAAGAGCCAATTGATAAGAACGTTCCAAAAGATTAAATGGGTTCCAAAAAGAGTTAGACGCTCACAAGTCAAATGGGAAGTTAGAATTTTTATTTCTGTTGGTAGGTGCCACTGGGGAAGTGTGGTTTCTGTCAGTAACAGTAAGAGGAGCCTCCAACCTTTATGGGTTTAAACTGACAGTTTGTGCATCGTGCATATTGAGATTCCCAATTAAACACTGCTTCGCTATTTGCGTTCAAGCCAGATATCTCGCTCTGAAAATCGTTGCTACTGTACAAGGATATGAAACAAATTGCTGCTCGTGACAGCAAATCCTTGATAATATTCTCAAATAAATACGGTCAGTCTTTATTTATTTACTTTTTTTATAGCTCGTGAAGTCTATCTTATGTGGTCAGCTGCGAAGGTGTGAGGTGACGGAGACTAGGGTTGCTGAAATGGCATGCATATTTTTAGTTACTTTTCCACGAGAAAGACGGCAGGCATATAGGAACACCTGACTGAGATGAAGATGTCTGACCTATCCCAAGAGCGATCATGCTTAATGATCCATGGTTATGTATTTTTATGCATACTGTATAAACTTATACTGTATAAGGCCAAACTATGGAAAGCTTGTACTAGACAGTCAGGCAGTTTTGTCTGCACTCTATATCATCGAACAGACTGTTACGGGCTGTCTAGACCATAGCCACCGTCCCAGAACTTGGGCCATCCAAAATGAAAAGTACCTAACAAGTGGAAACTATTAAGGTCTCCAGTCTTTATAAGGCAGAGAAGCATTTTGTGCAAAGTAGGGATTTGATTGATAGCACGCTACGGTGTATCGCCCAGCAACGAGCCAACGCAAGCTCAAGCCAATCATTAGTCAATTAGTGAATGCCTTTATTAGCTAATTCCCTCCAGATGATGAACTATTGTGACCGGAAATAAAAACATGGAGCAATGCATCAACATTGTACCCAAATTCCAGTATTAAAAGCAAAAGAAAAAAACAACTTGCATAACTCCATTTTTATGGTTATAGAAAAGAGGTTTTCATGATAATTAAATAAATTAAGGAGAATGGTACTTTATAAAATCAAAGGCCCTTGTTCTCCCTGTTATTTATAGTAGTAATAATGCAGCTGTGCAGTCCCGGGCATTCTGGGCATTTTGGATTTACGGATTTTATTTTGCAAGGGGAAGATTCTTTACATTCCTGTAGTTGCTATTTGAGAGATGGATGTTTTAGCCATTGAAGATTAAATTTTAATGGCAGAGAATTGGCTGGACAGCTTTAATGTGCTATTGTGGAAATACAAAAGGCTACGGCGCAATAGTGATGTGCGTCAGATGGTATTCCAAGTACTGGTCTAATTTAATATGTACCATATTTGTACAAGATATTTAAGCAACTGCCCCTTGTTCATCATTAGACCTGCTTTTAATTTCAGTGAACCCAAAGTAAGTAGTCATAGTTGGACACAAATCGCTAAAATCTGAAATAAATGAGCGATATTTACGTAATTTATTGGGGTAAATGGAAATTTAATATGCGATTTTCTTGAATTCTCGCATTTTTAGTGATGTGCTGTAAAAACACTCACTACACTGCTTCCTAGATGTGAGTGATGAGTTAAACATGAGTATGAAGAGAGCGCTGAATGGACTTAGTCCAGGTTTCTGCGCACGAGCAAATGATCAAATGATATGTTTTGGTCTGAGTGAAGTGTTGCATTTATAGCAATGAATTGAAAATGTACTTAATTGCCGTCCACCTGCATTTATCATCATCTGAATATATGAGCGATTCATGAAAGGAAGGGAATGATTACTTGGGAAGGTTACGGTGTCTACTTTAGCCTCTGCAGTCGTTTTTAGAGTATAACATTTCCATTTTCTTAATAGGTATCACGCTATTAAGATTTTATTAGCTGCTGACTCCTGGAGACAATAAGAGGCAGCGTTCTTCCAGAACATTCTGTCTGTTGAGCTCGCAGTCAGGCTTCTCAAAGGCATGTTCATTGTCACGATGATTGAATCTATCTCCCTTGTGCCTGATTGTCCTCCACTTTTCAAATGCACCGGACATTCTCATCATGTGAGATCTTCTGTTCATTTGTGCTTCACGTGGACATTCAGGCTTGATATGATCAAGAATTCACTGGCTTGTTTTGTTTGCAGTTCATGTTATTCTTTGAAGTCTTCACTGGTACTTGTATCCAAAGACCTACAGTAATGCTCTTCTTGTCTTGTTTATTCGTCATCCAGCTTTCATATCCATATTGATCTTTATTCTTATAGACATGTAAATACATTTGAGGATTTTTTCAAGGTCCCTCATCTCAGCTATGTGCAATCTGTTTGCTATGTGTAATCTGTTGTGTATTTTTGACTGTTCCAAGGAGGCAAAAGCTGCCCGTGAACTCTTTGACTTCACCGCCAATATCGTTTGCTGCCGTTCATCTGATCCGTTGTTCACTTCACGTCTAGTCATGGTCTCAACTTTTCAATTTAGATTCTCTTACATTTTTTAATGTAACCTGCATATTGATGGTTATTGATGTCTCAGTTTCTAACCTTGATTTCATGGTAGCCCAGCTTCTTCTCTCAATATACACTATACACAGTACCCCCCCCACCCAACACACACACACAATCAATATAGACAAAAGTATTGGGACCACCTTTCAATCCATGAATTCAAGCGTGATACTGGTCATAGGATGCCACCTGAAATAATATTATGTGTGGAGGTACAGTGGATGTATATATATATATATATATATATATATATATATATATATAAAATATGTATG
>JAABNX020000090.1:10397027-10419620 GCA_015163995.2 Mormyrus lacerda | reverse complement strand
TGTGAAGCTGCTTTGAGACAATGACCATTGTTAAAAGCGCTATATAAATAAAATTGAATTGAATTGAATTGAATTAAAGGGCCGGTGTGTCTGCAGGTTTTTGGGATAACCTGTAGGTCAGCTGTTCAAACCCAGGTATGAGGACTCTTCAGCCAATCAGTCCCCTAATTAGTAATCTAATTAGGGAGCTGCAGCGAAAACCTGCATACACACCGGCCCTTTGCGGATAAGATTGCCCAACCCTGCTTTACATATACTGAGTATTCATTATGTGAGATACTATCATCATCCTGCATATGTGTTTGAAAGAGGACTATCTGTGGTAAAGAATGATGTAATAAAAACATAAAAAAGCAAACAGTGGGGAGTTTAGCCAACAAATTTTTAGGGAGCCATTTGACAAAACAGATCTGCAGTGTCATTCCATGCAAACTCAATTTGCAGCCAAAGAAGACATCCCATTTCATGACAAATTAGAAGAATACGATTTTCTCAACTGGAGATTTTTCTGCGAGAAATGTACGTGATACAAAATACGTGATATTTTTGTAATACGAAGGGTACTTCTCTGAGGACTACCTACATCTCTGGAGATTATGCATGCCTCATGTCAAAGAATGCCGCAGGTTTCGCTGCGGGAAAGGAATGGGTGAGACGCCCAGTTTGTTATAACCCTATGCTGCCTGAGGATTGGGCTGTCCAGGGTGTTTAATCATCATACAGCGCGCTGGACCTTCGTCAGCAGATGAATCAGTAGCACAGTGGTCAAGGATGTGGACATGTAACTGAAACTTTATCACCTCAAGGAACCGAAGACTGATTGCTGTTATGGAGGCCCTCCTCTGCTTCCCTGGGAGTATTTCTTCTGTCTATCTATACTGAAAGGATTTTCCCAGTGATGGAAATGACACCTTTGAACAGTGGATGTATTGTATGGCACTACTAGCTGTGGGACTGTGGGAGCGCCTGATCTGAATCTTCGAATGACAGCGATAACATTACAGTACATTTACATTTTATTTATTTTCTTAGCATGCGCTTTTGTGCAGAGTAAGGCAGGCGAATGATGCATTACAATCAAACAGGAGCCGACTAGGCTGAGCTTCCAACGGATGCCCAGGTACAAGAATACCGGTACAGAAGAGAGCTACACAACAACAAACAAAGCAAGAACCAACTGTGTATTCTGGAGAATGCAACCCTTTCAGACCATTCAAGGAGCATGAAGTGATATTAGGCTAGTAGAGGTATTTGTGGAACAGATGGCTCTTGGGGTCTTTAAACTCATGTAAGCTGCAGACGTCACTTTTGCTTGTTTGCAAACAAACATCGCTTCTGTTTGTTCGTTTGTTTGTTCATAGACTTCAAGTTCATGTTTTACAACCATGGCTGAAATTAGCACATTGCGTAATTGCAGGTATGCATTTACGATATTTTGCCGCTACTACTGCATTCCTGTCATGACTGGGGTGGCTCCCCGGTGGTGGAGCTGAAAAAGCTGAAGACAGCAGTCACAGTGCATCTCGATTATTTCTTTCTGGAATCTTTGAAGTGTAAGATTTCCCACATCTCTCCCGAGGCACGGCGTCCAAAAATTTTCATAAAGCGACTAATGAACAGTTAAATTCCCTTCCAAATATCAGAAGTGGTTTTTCTCCATCTAGAAGCTCAAGCTTACTTTAATATAAGTCCTTACCAAAGTCCCGCATCGCTGTTGCCATTAAAACACACAGTGGATCACAAAGCAAACACAAAAACAAGGCAAGCACCATGTTCCATCAGCAATGGCCTTTCACACGGGGTTTGTGTTGTGCCTTGTGTCTTTCCCCTGCAGGACACACATGGTAGTGCACCTTTTTTTGTCTGCGGCTCTAGAGTTGTTTGCCTGGCACGTTGCAAAAAACTGCTTTCCCGCACGTGGGACTTGTGCTTCCTGATTTTAATATTCCTTAAAGGTTAAGTACATAATGGAATTAATGCGCAAAGCTGAGTGGTTTCAAGACATTTTATGCTGTTTCATTGCCCCAGTAAATCTCCTCATTCCCAACCATAAAACCAAATTTACTTCTTGGCTTGGCAGAGAACGGACAAATAAATAAGAAAGTGAATACCACAGTGTCGTATGATCGTCATAAAATTTATGGATGCATTTTGACATCTACCATTTTTGATGAAACACCCTGCAAACGGAGGCAAGCCTGGGAGAAAAAATGACCCGTGACACAGCATATCTTAGCCATTCAAGATGTATGTCACCTTATATCGTGGCATGATGCACGGTTTTCCATCATGCATATCTATTATATACAGTTTTTCCAGAGCATTATTGTAGTAACTCATATAAAGTTGCAATACTTTATCTGTCGTCTAACTTTGTCGTGTTTCTTTGTTCATGCTGGCCTGTAAGTCGCATTAAAGAAAAATATTACAGAAGTTAAACCAAGGGGGCACAGTGTTTAGCAGAGTCAGCTGGTGACCTGTGTTCAAGCCTCGGCCCCTCAGCTGTGGGGTTGGCATCTGGGTTCTCTGCCCCCCTGTTTGAGTGTATGCACGTGTGTGCTCTGTGATTGGTTGGCACTCCATCTAGGGTGGCTTCCTGCCATGTGCCCATACATTTTGGCCTATGCAGAAATGCATAGGTCCATGTTGGGATAACAATAAATGGATGGAAGTTGAATTTGATTTAGATGTAACTTTTATAACTGACACTAAAAGGGGGGGGGGGGTGGGCAGGGATTGTGACCCTGATCAGCATAGGCTGAGTGAAGATAGGTGGATGGATGGACTATGGGCTGAAATTCCTTCTTGCTGTTTTTAGAGCGATGAAGCATGGATGTTTATATATTCTCCTTCCATGACAATTCAATTATTGTCAACTGTTAAGAAATTAAATCAATGTTTTAGTTGTCAGATGCCAGTCTAACAGAGCACCTGAAGGAAAGCTGCACAACTCCAGTGAGGCTGGATTTATAAGTCTATGAGGCCATAGTGCTGACCACACTGTCTTGGTGTTATAAGCTTTTCCTCCAGCTCTTTATCCTCCAGAACGCCGCCAGGTGGATGACACACACCCATCTGGTAATTTCAAGATCCCAATCTTAGCAATAACCAACCCTTCCCCCTTTCGTTTGCTTCCTCCCTTCCCCCTTTCGTTCGCTTCCTCCCTTCCCCCTTTCGTTCGCTTCCTCCCTTCCCCCTTTCGTTTGCTTCCTCCCTCTCGTTTGCTTTTGTTGCAGGCGAAAGTTGGTCTAATGTAAAAAACAAACATCCCTGTTGGACAACTCTGAATGCAGTAATGGTGGCGTACCAATTTTATAGTACCTTGTGTCCAGTAGATATTGATGCTTGTCATGACAAAAACAGTTATCATTTGCAGACAGGGAGGCATTCGACAAAATGTTTGTCTACAGATCTTCTCAGGGTATGACTTAGCTGGAGATGAGGCTCTTTGTTGTAAGGCTAGGTGCCAAACTATTGTACCACCTACTCGCCCACCCACCCTGTGGATATCAGAAGAGTATACCTGTGTACCATCCAGTGATGTTCATGATGTTCTGAGGGACTTTGGTTGCTTCATGCTCCGACTTGTATGTATGGTTAGCTTGCTAATGTTTCACCCCTAGCTACAATACTATGAATGCTCTGATTCGCTGCATTTTGCAGCCCTCCAGCCAATTGTGAAGGCTTACTTTCAACATTAGTAAAGAACCAAATTAGCCTTGAACCTCCTGCCCCCCTAAATACACACAGTACTTCCAAAATATTGCTAGGGACATGTCCTTACCTTCTATACCAAAATTTACTAAATGTACCCTTGCCTCTAGCATGCCATACCAAATCACACTCCTTGACATATTTGTTTAGTTACAACGTTTCTATTGATGGTCCTGTTCCTCGATCATCCATATTTTTTTTTTTTGTCCAATCCTATGACATGTAACCTCCTAATGACCCAATAAGGGCCTTTGAGTAAAGATAACCAATGAAGCATCTTGATCTTTGCGAGGCTGCTTCAGCTTGCCATGTCTCACAGTGTTCTTCTAGACCATGACATGGACAGAAGTCTCCTTCTGGTGTGCTATGCATCACGCTCAGAAGTACAACACGTGTCTCAAATACTCCCATTGATACTATTTAATGCCCTTTCCGTGGATGCTTTAGCTATCTGCGGGAAGTGAACAGCATTCAGAAACTTAGTGTTAAAGCTTCCCTGCTGAGATGCAAGGTTTTAATTACCCTGGAAAAAAATCTCATTAATAATTCAAGGAATATTGGCTATTTAAAGAAGTTTAAAAAGACTGTAAATATATTCTAATGGGCTGGGTGTAGTTAGACCCATTTAAATAAAAACACAGTCTTAAAATAAATAACTGTTGTCTGAAGCATGGCAATTGTTAGTTTAATGGTACTAATGATGGCATGCATTCCATAATTGCTTATATACAAACGGAGAGAACATAGATATACAATTAAGAACCAGAGACTTAAACGCTTACTGCACAGAGTACAGCGTTCATCAGTTTTAAAAGATAGCTTGAGTAATTTAAACAATTTGATTTCCGCAGTCAGTAAGAATTTAAGCTGAATGTTAATATTAAAATATCTAACTGGTCTATTTTTTATGGTTAAATGCTGCATAAACACTTCTGGTATCACCTTCTTAAAGAAATTAGAAAATAACAACTTGGTTAAAAAAAATAAAAAAAATAAAAAGAAAAACATTAACAGACAATGCAGTTACATCTTTTTTCTTTGTATGAGTTCTGTGACACTCCTCAAGTGACACTCTTAACAGCGCTGGTTTCCATGGCAGCAAAATAGCACAGCCCATGTCTATCGATTTGCATTATTGTTATATATTTTTTTTGGTAAATACCTGTCTCTGGGAAGTGGCTCTACTTGGAGATTTAAAATAACAGACCTGTCTAGGACCAAAGTCTGAGGGTCATCTCCCAGGATATCAGCCACTTTAACTGGAATTTAATTTATTACACATAAACAGGTAATTGTCATTTTAAATAGATGCCATTACTGAAGCAAAGCATATAAAACTGGGCACCGTGCTGCAGGGAAAAAAAACCACAGTAAACAGTTCAACATAAAAACTAATGAATAACACTCATTTATAGTGTGCCAAATATTTTGGTGGGCTTGCTGCCTTTGGCCTGGGCAAGCAGAACACCCCCCCCCCTTCCCAGCCTCCTCTGCCTGCAGCTCACGCGGGGCAACGGGGGCTTCGACGCGGTGGCTCTCTAGCCTGAGCAGCTGTCCTTTCTGTGACCCAGCCATTTATGCTGAAGCTGATTGATATCTTTCCTGTCTGTCAGTCCGCTCTCCAAGTCATGCTAAATAATTGAAAAAACAATCTCCATCTGAATCTGGACTCCGAAGTTTATTTCTCTCTGTTTCTCCATTCAGCCAGTGATTCTGTTACATACTCTTTCCAGGTAAGTTTGTCATTACTAGCCAGTAATACTGATTATTATAGCTGTCTTTGCCTGTTCCGCTACAGCAGCATCGAAAGAGCAGGGTATTTTCAACCTTTATATGCTTCCTCACCTGGCCGGCGATAATACGACCATAAAACAGAAAACAGATCGCCAAAAAAATCTTAATGTAGTCTCCTAGCCAACACAGAACTGCATTTGCCCGTTTGTCAAAGTCGTATCTCCATTTTACTAATCTAAACGAGGTTCTTATACGTAGTTTAGAAAGGGCTGTATTTCGAATTAGGTTGGTGCACGCTGGCATCATGTACACAGGGTACCTTGTGCGTGCTGGGATCGCATCCAGTTTCACTAAATCACTAGAATATCGAATGGGTAGGTGGACGGATGCTCGTAGTCGTATACAAATTAACTGTTTCTTATACTGTACGACATACGTCAATTTTCTCTGATAGCGCAGGTGCCTTACAACCTGCGACGCGTTAACCTAAAGAAAATAAAATGCTCGGCGTGTTCAGCATTGCTGATGGAGTACAGATCCGCTCCCATGAAATTGAAGCCGAATCTGGCAGCGATCAGAACAGCCCGTGCGGTGGATGGTGTCCAGAAGAGGACAGGCAACGCGTCCCGGCAAGTCCCTCTGTGCCGGAAACCTGCATGGCGCATTAACTTTATGTTCACTGACTGGCGCGTTTAGCTGGGAGACGCGGGCTGAGCGCGCTATTCATATTCCCGGGCGCGGCTCCCGGATTCGCCGAATAAAGTAACACGGCTACCGCTCTGTACGCGATGTGAGCGCAGGATCCCATCAAGGAACATGTGAGGGAATGGGATGCAGAGAGAGGGACAGTACAGTGCCGATCAGTCCCATCACAGGTAACTGCCACATATAATGTATGGTTATTATATTAGAATTATAGAATTATCATTTGAGGTAGGAATTGATAGTAAACGAAATAGAGAACTTTACTTTTCTAAAATTTTAAAATTGGCAATTTGCTTTAAGAAAGTGCAAAATGATGGGCTGTTAGTGCGCATCAAAATGATCGGAGTGTGTTTCGTGAAAATTGTGTAAAATTAGATTGTGATCGCTCCTGCAACGGATGATCACTTACAGAAAAATAGCATTTGAAACGAAAATTCGATTCTCAATGGGGATGCGTACGGTTACTGATACATAAAAGAAGCAAAATGCATCACAGAAACTGTCATCGAAAGCTTTGCTTCGTACTATTGTACCTTGCCGGGATAAGTTAAATGTTTAGGCTGATTTCAGTGGCATTTTATTTATGGCACGCAAGGAAATCTTAAGCAAATTCCATCAAAACTATAAAATGACAAAGGCCTTCACGCTTCGTTACGTGCTCTGTACCTTACTTTGGGCTGCAAAGTGAAACATTTTTCCACATTTCACTGAATGTGTGGTTCGTGTTATTTGTGGTGCAGCTGCAATTTATGTCACGTTTCTGCCCCTGCGGCGATGTTTTGAATTTAATGCGCAATTCATACGTCTATACAGTCAATACAAACCATTTTGTATGTGAATACAAAAATGATAAAACTTCTGGCGCAATTTGTATTGCAGCTTTCGGATCGATAGCTTTCCAGTTCAGCGCGACGATAAACTACCTAAAGAGACCTCGGAGGGCGAATAAAAACATGAACACCATTGTTTTCAACAAGCCGGTCATTTTCGAGGACAATGCAAATGAAGTGGAACGGAGCAGCATAAACTACATAGAAGTTATCGAAGGACAGCACCCTGATATACTTTCAAGCGCTCCGGCGATCAAGGACAACCATGTCATCAGGCATAGGAGATCCGGGTATGTATCGCACTTTCTGTTTAAATTAAGGTACAAACCATATAAGATAACGTACGTATTTAATGCATCAGAAAACACGTGGCAAGGGTCGAGATTGATAGTTATCTCAAAGTCCGTTCACAAAGTGTTTTTTCCAAAATAATGCAAAACTTAAAATATAACAAATGCTTGAAAAGTTGTCCATTATAAAGCTAAGGAAACGCACATAAATTTTATGCATGCGCTTAATCAAAATCTGAAAATATTAGTAAGGCGTAAGAGTATTTTCAGCACGAACTAGAGCAGTTTTCAGTCGGCATGTCTAGTACATAAAAATTCACAAAAGACACCCAATCAGTGTTTTTTTTTTTTTTTTACAAACTATGCTAATGGAACAGCAGTGGTCTGAACTTGACCTACATTTTTTTTTGGGGGGGGGGAGGATAGTTTGTCCATGATTGACTTATAAAAATAGTGAAACAAGCAGATAAATACAGGAGGAAAAAATATAGACAGACTGTGAATGAACTGGATCTGTCTCTGCAGCTGGGACAGTGGAATCACTGCACGGCGCTACTTTGCAGGTAGTTTAAGTTCTGAAATATTATGATGGGGGCGTACCGCCAAACTTCTCAAGCAAGGTCTTTTGGGTGGTTCATTCAAAACTAGATTATAAGGAAAATATTTGCAGAGCATCAGCCTCAGGCAAATGGGAGGTCAAATGGAAATCTGAAACGGTCGAAGAAGATTGTCAGCTCAATGCTGACCTCTACGGGCTCCACGCTTGCGGCATTGCCTTATGCATGATGATTGCATTAGAACCGCAGTAAATCACCGATAGATTAAATGTATTATATTTATTGATAAAATTAAAGCAACATTATGCACTTGGGACTTTAAGTGGATTACTGTCTTTATACACGCACGACACGCAAATACAGATGTTTTTTTCACTTGATATGTTTATCGAGTTTACGAGGTGTGGCAGCAAAAGCAAATAAAGGAGCTATTTTTAGAAATATCTACTGCAACATCTGCATGCAAAATGTAATGTTTTTTTCCCATTTGCCATGTTTTTCTTCCATTGACTCAAAGAAAACAAACAGCTAGATACACGCGATTTCGGACCATGCGTCTAGGCGCAGTTGGTCAGCAGTGTAATTTAGGGCATGTTTAGTTTACAATTACGGCTGTGGTGAATATCGTTGTACTAGCTGGGTAAAGGTCATACTCACATTCTGGATGGTTTTCTATTACCTTACTGCATTTTGAGTTTTAAAAGGTTTAAGGTCTTTCTATCTAGATCTAGTAACTTAGTTTCATTAGTAAATGTTATTAAAAGTTACGTGAAATAAATTAAGGTAGGCAATGTACATAAAGAAAAATCAATGAATTGATTGGCTATATGAGGGTGTCCTGTTGCAACAACTTTGTCAATTCATCTATATTAAAAACATGTCAGTAGCACAGTGCATCTGGATGCCATCTAGCTAGAGTATTTCCTGTTTTACAGGAAAAGTAGTGAAAAATTAAGACGATATATATAAGATATAGATCTAGATATAGATATAAGACTATTATGTCACGGAAAGCGATCAGAGGTCTTTCTTCTGATGGTTTTTTTTCTCTCGCTCTTTTGCGCCCCCTAATGAAACGGCACCGTAAGTGATCGCCTGTACTGGCACTGGGTTGTACACTGTGGTTGGTCTTCTGTGAATGTAGATTAAGTAATGTGAATGTAACATATTCATTACCCCGTAACACTGACGCCAAGAGGAGAAGTCATCTCTGATTATATGGTTTATTACCGATGTGGCGATCTAATTATTTGTCAGTGCCGAGGCCGTATGACAGGATACACTGGTGAGACAGGATGAAATTCTAGTTTCTTGCATTCCCAATGCTATGATATTTCTACAAAACGAGATTAAATCTGTATCTATTTGTGTATTTTTATGCACATTTCGCTGTCTGTCTGAATAATACTAGCGATCGTATTACCAGACCTGCTTCCCTAAATACCGACCAGCCGGGAAACATGACACACAACTGATGTTAACAGGTGTCAAAATTAACTAAGAAAAAAAGTAATTAGACTAATCGATATCCGTGTTTCCTTTATTTATAACAGAAATTAGCTTTCAAAGTAGCATGATTTTGAGATGGTGATGACCTTAACCGTAAATAACTCCCCCCACAAAAATATAAATGGTAGGTCCCGCCAGGGTAGCGGGAAGGCGCGGCACAAGCGGCAGGCGCTGCAGGACATGGCGCGGCCGCTGAAGCAGTGGCTGTACAAGCACAGGGACAACCCCTACCCTACCAAGACCGAGAAGATCCTGCTGGCTCTCGGCTCACAGATGACGCTGGTCCAGGTGAGCGAGTAAGACCTCAGGGTAAAAGTAACATCCATTTACAATCATATAAGTGTTTGACATACATGTGAGCCTAGAGATTCACTTGGGAGACACACGACACAGGGCAGGAGACACTCTGGTGTGGATGCCGAGCCGTCCATTTAGGGCACGCACTGGCACAGTTCAAATTACAGACGGCAAGCGACTTAACTGCGTGTTTGTGGCCTGAGAAAAGCCTCCCGGACACATGAAGAACGTGCGAGCTTCACACGCATGAGAGACCCGCAGCCTCGCAAGTGTAAGGCTACTGCGTTGACCGGTGAAGCATCACGGTGCCTCGCGACACGTGTGTGCAAATAACGTGCGAAGGAACTAACACTGAACAGCTGAAATAGTGTGAAGAAGCCAGATTACTTTGGCAGAGGGGACACAAAGACTCTCTAAGACAGGGAAGGCATTGTAGGGCTCGTGAAGCTTTGTGTCATGTGACTCGCTTGTCTGGGTTATGGGCAGGCGGGCGTCATGCAAAGCAGCGCTTCACTAGCTGCGTTTGGACCAATCAGATTTATCTAGGAGGCGATGAGGAAGAGCCGGCGAATGATGCCAGTCACATTTGGGCAGCTTTGGATAAATGCCAGCATGCAAAGCCTTCTACTGCATACGACAGTACCAGCTGTTTCACGGACCTGTGATGTGGCTTCGAGAAGAATGCAGAACCGCTCAGTTAATGGGAAACAAAGAGGCGAAAATGAGCACCGCCGACTTCGCAGACATTCGTAAATCACATCCTCCGACTGTTATTCTTACTCAGCATCCAAAAATGTCTTTTTCATGTGAAATGGTTGGTTACTGAATTGGCGCCAGTGTAACTTCATTATCTGAAATAAAACACATATATAAGGAAGTATTTTAGTGAAGTCACAGGCTCCAGAAAATTGCCCGTGGGGAAATAATTAAGTTGAATTATGTCCTTCGTGATTGGGCTGTACACAACTGTGCCCTTTTGCCCACTGGAATTTGGTGTTCTAGAGTACTTTGTGAGTGTGTCCTGCGATGGGTTGGTGCCCCATCCTGGGTTGTTCCCTTCCTTGCGCCTGTAGTCTCCATGCTCCAGACCCCTCGCGACTCTGATATGGATAAGCGATTATACAATGGATGGATGGATGAACAGATGGATGGAGAGTGGAGTGGGTAGACGTACTTCTTGAGTCCTGTTCCCATTTCTAGCTGCTGGTGCATGTCTCATAGGAGGGGTGGGGAATCCCAACATGGCAGCGTATGTAATTTTAATCACTCTCCCTCACCACCCTGGCAGGTATCCAACTGGTTTGCCAACGCTCGGCGCCGATTGAAAAACACGGTGAGGCAGCCGGACCTCAGCTGGGCTCTGCGCATCAAACTCTACAATAAATACGTCCAGGGGAACGCAGAGAGGCTGAGCGTGAGCAGCGACGACAGCTGCTCTGAGGGTACGGACCTCACGCCCTACACCCGGACCGCACCGTCATACCCCATAAGTTCTATTTACTGTTAGGGTGACTGACGGGGAGCTGCACTGAAAGCTGGAGGTCAGCGAGTTAACAGGCGTGTGGGGCTCATTACCTCGAGCATTCATGTCAAGGCTGCAGTGTGGAAGCTGAAGAAAAGCTGTCCTTCATTCTTTTTTATTAGAAATGTGAGAATGAATCACGCCTGGCATGAGGCGTCTAGTCTTTTTACCGTCTCCGTCCTTGTTCTCTGGATGAAGGTCAGTGAGGGTCAGTGTTGTTTCTGCAACTGCAGCTCGCTTTCTGCGGATCCAGTGAAAACAGTGTGGCTCTCCTACAGTGACACCTGCTGCTTAACAAAATGCAGCCCGTGGCTGGACTGTGTTCCGCCAGTGGCTAGTTCGGGTCTCCACCGGGTAAAGATGTTCCCAGCAGCAGCCAGGCCCCTTGTCTCCAAGCCGATGCACCGCCTCTGTTAGTAACCCTGATATATGACAATGAATATGAATATTTCCGAGTAACAGTAGGAGTAGCTGATGATCGGACATCAACTATTCATTTTGGAAAGGCCATGCATTTCTCAGATTTTATATCATAAAGATTTTTTATTATAAAGAATAATTTTTCTATAACCGCATGCGAACACATTAAGGAGGTCTGCTTTCGTTTTTCTATGAAAAAATATTGACTTGAATTCAAAGGAATTTTAAAGATTTTTTTCCTCATCTGGAGCCAACATTTGAAATAACTTAAAGGGTTTTTTGTGCAGATGAATACTGATATTTAAACAAGTTGTACATTTAACAGTTATTTTTTAGCAGACACGCAAAGTAATAAACACATGAAGATCAGAGGGCAGAGTTACTGTGTAGGGGTGGTGCGGCCCAATGGGTTTGGACTCTGTGCCCATGATTGAAAGGTTGCAGGTTTAAATCCCATGAGTGGCAAAGTGATTCCTCTGTTGGACCCTTCAACCAGGTCCTTAACCTCCAGTTGCTCCTTTAGCTGGCTGACTCTGCTTTCTCAGTTCACATTAGGCAAAACGACGTAATTTAACGGGTCAGCCAGTGTACTTGGAACGATTGGATTGCCGAAGGATCCAAAGGTGATATGGTTACTATACCAGCCATGGGATTCGAACCAATGACATTGTGGTCATGGGCACAGAGCCGCCCGCAGACTGCCCGATATAGTAAAATAAAACGTATCGTTGCTCACTTTGGCCCTACTGTGGCAGGCAGAGAGACGCCATTGCGGACGCAGTCAAACGCCGGCGAGTTCGGCAAGCCCATGTACCAGAGCGTCATCAAGAAGGACAGCGGCGCCACGGCAACCGGGCTGCGAGCCGTCACCTCACTGGGCGAGGACTACGTGTCGCCACCGAAGTACAAGAGCAGCTTGCTGCACCGGTACCTCAACGACTCGCTGCGGCACGTTATAGCTTCCAACGGCATCGTGGACTCACGCCGGAGGAACCACTCGGGGTCGTTTAGCTCCAACGAGTTTGACGACGAGCCGCTCTCGGCGTTGCCTTTGGAAAACGAGGCGAACTTCGTCTGCCGTGCAGGTAAGGACCCGCGCTAAGTCCCTTCGTTATACCTGAATGAGCAGAGAGACGTCCTACTTCACTCTCATTGGCCGCATTTGGACAATGAGTCGATGCTTCATTTATGATGTCATCTGGGTGGTGTCGCCCATTATCGAGATTTAGTAGAATTTTCTCAGATATTTTAGCAGAATTATATGGTCAAAAACAGGTAACAGGTGAAAAAAGACTGTGCTTGTATTGATTTGCAATCTTTAAAGCCAAAACAACTGCAGAACACCATGCCCACAAAAAAACCATGAAATGTAAGCTTAATATGCTTATGTTTTATATATAATAGGTAATATTTTTAAATAGGCGTAGTACAGAATTTATTTGAGAGGAGTCAACTTAGGATCCTTTACATCAGAATGAGAGTGTTTTCATTCAGCCACCAGTTAGTCATTTTCTCTATAACGCAGAAATGATGTTTGTAATATTACTTAGGGATGCAGGAGTTTGCTAGAAATATAACCAGAGCATCGCTTTTATGGGTACCGGGTGTGACACAGGCAGACAGTGCACGGAAAGTTCTGGAAATTGGGCACTAATATGGAAGCTTTTATAAACACCTGTTAGCCCCTTGTAGCTGAATATGGATGTAAAAATTGCTGTAGTGAGGAAAGAATTAAGTTTAGTCTCCAGTTTGCATCACTTCCTGCTGAATGTTCCTTGAATTTCATCTCGCAGCGAAGGATCTGGTTCAGCTTTTGACGATTACAGATAGTCTGGCATCTTAGATTTATTTTCCTGGCTGTGGGGAGCTGAGCAGGTCCAATCTCTTTACTGTCGGTGGCTCCGAATATGCATTCTTCTGTCCTCTTCTTTGATGCACTTAACTGGATAAACGTTTTGGGAGAAAATAAGCAGATGTTACTCTGGCTCTGGTGCGTGATGAACTGATTCTCGAAATAGGCATCGGTGTAGGTGGGTTTAGATGTTCCTGATGCTTCCACAAGGAAGCTAAAGACCTCGGCATGAAAAGAGAGTCTCGTGGGGAATTCCTTAGAAAAACAAGGTGCTAGAGAATACTAGTATGCATGCCAAGGGTTTTATGGTAAATGACACTTAAACTGTGAATCGAACGCCAAGAATCTCTTTTAGTAATTTGCCTTTACTCAGAATTCTGACTCATATGATGCATTTAATGTTTTGTGAAAGGGATTTTTGCATTATCATGAATGATGCTTATAGAGAAGCAGATAAATTAACCCATAAATCAAGCCGATATTTACATTGTGTTTTTCTTGTTAGATTGGTATGGAGGGAAATCCTGATCCATTATGATCATTCCTTTCAGCATTAACCGTCGTTTAGCATTTGCATTCAGCTTTTATTTTAGCAGCTAGAAGCAATTTGGCATTCGCGGATTTTTTTCATATTTATAAGTTCATTTTTTATATTAACGGCCACATTGGTTAAGAGTGCTTTTATGGGACAACTTTGCTTTTTCCATTAACCATCGTCTTTTCATAATGGCAACATCTGTCTTCTCAGGTCGGAGCCAACAGTACTTCAAAAGAAGTATTTACCCATAGTTGATGTGTAAAATGTACAATTCTGTGATTTTGATTTTCCGTGACGACGGGGAGGAATACCATTATTCGAGAAACTCGCTGCTGTAGCTGAGTCTCACTGAGGTCTCAGAATACATTATCATATTAAAATGTACTTTTCATGCATGCTGTCTGAGGCCTTGTCTTAAATTACAGGCTACAGTAACAGAAGTATGTTCTGGTGTTTCGAGAAGCTACAAAAGCTCGTAAGGGCTTCTCAAATGGGCAGTGGCCGCTTCGAGGCGGTTGCGATATCTTTGAGGACGGTGCTACGTCTCAAGCCCATTTGAAACTCTCCTCCCGAGTGGAAACATCTTACAGAAACAAACTCTGTTCCATAGCTTCGTGGAACAAAGCAAACATTTGTTCGGTTTAGAGTTACCAACTTAAATACCAGAGACTTCACTGAGGAGGAGAGTTGTCATAGCGATGCCTGTAATTATTAACGCGGCGTGGCCGCCTTTCATCTGCGAACCTCAGGGAAAACCTCGCCAGGCAAATGACCATCTCCTGCATTTTAACTTCAAAATATGTGTCTCTTGTGCTAAACTTCATCCAGTTCAATAAACAGTCAACCGGGATCGTTTAGAGGAATAGGGCATGGAAGTGAAAATGAGCGCTGAAGTGAGGGAAACTTCAGTTAAGTAGCAACCCAAGAAAAGAGGTTTTTGGAACAGAGAATAAATGAGAATCTTGCCCCATCTATCAAAGACTGGTGGCATCGCCGATGGTCTCATCTAAACATAAATGAAGTCTTGCAAAGCTCAAAAAAGGATGATTTAATGACTTCACACTGAAAAGTACACATTGCAGATGCGTATTTGCTTTATTGTCATACTCTGTGGTGCGTCATCCAGGCTAAATACCAGCCCTGTCTCTTCATTGGTTTGTATCGGCGAGAAAAACACATTCGTCGTTTCGGAAACAGAAAATTTAGGCGAGAATACTACTGAAAATATGTAATTCAGGCCTAGGAATTTAGCTTAGGAAGCTACGTTTCACCTCATAAGAGGGAACATAGAGCACCATGGATGGCTTTTACAGTCCCTGGACATGGTTTATATTTCTGTTTCTTGTTTAGGGATTACATTTGGTTTGTAGTTGTCATCTTCGGGGGTTTGCTGTTCTGCTATTTCTCTTGAGAGCATAAAGTTGAAAACGATGCAACGCGTCAGGGCCACCCAGCCTTTCTGGGCCCGCGCTCAGGGTTGACGGGCGGCTGGAGTGTTCTCTACTGCTGTCAGTGTATGTACACTTAAGGGTGTCCTGCGGTTGTCTTAAGAAACAGCTTGGGCAAGTGCAGGGAGGGTGTTTTGCAGGAACGAATAATGAGATTATTTAGGCGTCCTGCATACCTGGGATGTGTTTTTATGGGGTCGCCGTATTTGGTGAGATGAAAAAGAAGACTCCGTCGCTCACAAAATATGACAAATATGAAATGTTTAAGTGACGTCACTTCCAGAAACTTTCCGGAAGCTGACGTCACTGGTCAGCGACGTGACAAGCAGGGCTGTGTGTATCTTTTGATTTTTGAAGTAAACGTGTGTGTGAGCCTCGCAAATGTTGTGTGATGATACTGAGCGGCTGATATATATTGAAAGTTGGGGCATTTCTCTTCACTGGATACTCCACTGTAATTTGTACTTGGTACTCCACTGTAATTTGCAACATTCGGCCATTTGAGTTACAGTGATAAACCCGGACGTTTTCCAGTGCAGAAGCTTGATAGTATGACGGTACATAAATCCGCAAGACTGGCTCATTCTCATTGTCCCCAAGATTCTGTAGTTATTATTGTCGACTATAGTATTGCCTTGACATGATAAGACATTCTCTGCCGCTATTTGCAACAACTGGAAAACTAGTCCTTTCAAACAGGATTTTTCAGCTTCTATTTTCCGCATCTCTTTCAAAAAACTTTCCATTCCTTGGGATTCGTTTGGCGTGCCGTGGATCACACTGACGAGTTAGGGAAAGCCAGAAGAGGTTTTTTTTTTTCCGAAACCTGCTCTGATGGTTTGGACCTGGGACAGTCATAGGCCACGCTGCTCCACGGAACACGTCCTTTATGATCTCAAAGGTCCGGCGCAGACTGGAGTGCTCGGATGAGCCCTCTCTGGGTGTGTAATTACTCACGAACAAATAACTGCTTTGGCTGTTTTTATGGAGTGAAAACCAGAGTGTAGTCATCCTGGTCAAAAACCACAAGGAAGCAGCATGAGTACTGTAGTCTGTTTTCAAATTATTTTTAAATGGTAGACAATCAGAATATTCTATGTACAGAGAGGAATGACAGATGAGGTCTGCGGTAAATAATGAGCAAGCAAATTCTGTGTTATTTTAAAATTCGATTTCTTTAAAACAGTTATTCTCTTTTCTTTTGTTCTGTTGCCATGGACTCATTTGTGGTGTTTCGTTATACGGATTGCTTCCAAATGCTGTTATTCTTTTTCATAACCTCCTTTCTAACAGAATTACATCCCTTTATAGTTTATAGGGGTCAGATCGTATCCAATGGCGCTGTCTGCAACTTCCCTCAGATCAGCGTCTTCAGCTTCCCTGCAATCCTGGTGCGCGTGATTCCTCTCCGTTTACACAGTTCACCGCATCCTTCCATCCTTTTTAGTGACCGTTTGTCATTTCCAATCGGATGCAGCATCCGAATCATTTGGTCACGGTTACCGGTTGATCTGTCCAATCAGTGGGTTTGTAGCTTCACCCGATGCAAGTGACTGGAGAATTTCGTTGGTTCCTCTCGCTGTGAATATTATTATACCCATATTCCACCGTCAAGCAATAAAGCGCCTTTCCATGTGGCTGAAGTTAAGGCTAAACTTCTCCTCGGTGGACCACGAGTACTTTTGAAGACTTTTGAAGGAAATGTGTGCCACATATTAGCGGGCAGATCTTGTTCACATTTTCGCAAAGTGTAGGAACAGCAGTGATCGCCGCTGTCCACAAAGTCCTCATGCACATCTCTATTTTTGGACAGGGGACTTTGAAATAAATCCATAAATTGGCAGATTTCTCGAGTGTCTAATTCGGTACAGCCTTTAGTATGCAGAAAGGAGTCTTTCTTTTCGCCTGTTTATGTTACTAATAACCACATGTGGACGTGGTGAGCTGGGTTAAAACTGGCTTTTATTTGATGTACAAGGGTCGCTGTACAAATTTCAGTGCATCCTGTACATCCTGTCGGTTTTGGATCTACACAGAGAATCCAAAAGTTATGATCACACCCAGGGCTCGGCGATAAAATGGTAAAAAATAATTATCACAATATAATTTTCCTCAATAGCAAATATAAGACCCAACATTTCATCAGCGACACATTTTGCATGACATTTTGCACACTTTTCCTGTGTCTGGATTGGTGTTTAGGTTTATGTGGTAATCCTGTTAACTAGTGCATACATGTGCAGGTGTTTACGCATCCTTGCAGATGCATGGTTACAGATTCGTCAAGTAAAATTGAAAATATTGCAAATTGTGCATGCACGTATTTCAAAGCACGTAGAAATATATACTTGCAGTGCAACCTTTTGTTCGCAGCGGATTCCATTTTAGAGTCATAGGCTGCTACAGTACGACTGCGTGCTTGTACTTCTCTTCATTAGCATATGTCTTTTATTTATTTTGTTCTCTAAACTTGATGAATCTGCTCGCTGCAAAAATAAGCGAGCGCATGTTGCGTGAACACGCTCGTCCCCAGTTAACCGGATCACCGCTTAAATTACACTGGCGACGGAGATCAAGCACAGACGCAGCCGTAAAAACACAAATGGAGGCTCAGTGGATTAAGCCTGTGTGGCTGTCGTCACAAGGTCACAGGTTCAAACCCAGCCTCAGCATGTCTGCGGGTCCTTGAGCAAGGCCCATAACCCCCGGCTCCCTGGGTGCCCCGACAGGTGGCTGCCATTCACGGACAGCTTGTTTGAGGGAGGCGTAAAAAAGAATTTCCCCACGGGGATCAATAAAGTTGTAATTATTATAAATAGAAGAATATAATAGGGCAGGCAGCCAAATGAAAGACAACACAGTCAATACAAGGCAACCAGGGGTGTGTATCGCTTAGCTGGATAAGTTTTCAGATTTAAGGTAGACCAGTTTAAATGTACTTCATTCAATTGTGAATGTTTAGCCTAGACTACCTTAAATCCAACAAGTTACCTGGCTATGCAACAAATCTAGCCTCTGATACAGGCCCCGGGAGAGCAGGTAAGTTGAGAACAGCCCCTACAATCAGGGCAATCCAGCAAAATCCCAAACAAAAGTCTCCAGTAAACTTTTATCCATGAGAAATTCACTCAGTAATAATCCATGGAGAATTCAGAAACCATAAGAACGTGAATGCACTGTTTTGTCAGCCCTGACCAAAATAACCTGTTGAACTTCTGCCTTAGATTTGTGAAATGTGAAATGCTGTTTGCAGTGCTTAAATTCTGCTGGATTCTGCTGGAACACGTTTCGGAAGCTGTCTGGTTTTTTTCTGTCTGAGTTCCAGCAGCTATTAACGTGGATCTGGCAGCTCTGGTCAAAAAAAACAACAACAATAACATAAAATAAGTATTTTAATTCTTTTATTTTTGGCTATATTATCCAGCCCTAATCACACCGGGGAGATAAACAAGCTCTTTATTTCTTTCCGTTACCGGTAACCAAACAAAAACACATGCAGAAAATTGCATAAAACAACACTGGATGTTCTGTTCGGTGCATTTTTTTCGATTATTCTGAATATTGTTTGATGAAGATAGCAGCCGCATGATACTTCTTAACACCACTTGGAGCGGTATTGCCACTGCATGTCTAAGCAGAACCTGTTCAGGTAACATTTGGGGACAAAATAATCTTAAAGAGCGGCTTGCCCTGTTTGACCAGATGTGGGTGACCTTCATGGCTGCCAGCTGACAGGCATACCGTGCACATTTGGTCGTTTCATAGTAATCCACGATCGCGGGGACGTGACAGAAAACTTTCTGTGAAGATGCCTCTGTGTAAAGCAGGAGCAGTAACGGAAATGAGGCTGGCAAGAGGAGTGACAAGGCTGTAAAAGAGCAGACATAACATAGATAAATCAGACGATTTTTCTTCTTCCCAGAATCCAGAGGAATGTCATATTTGCCTTCACTTCGCCTGGATTGCAGGAAAATGCGCTTTTTAGGTTCTAATTGCGCCTTTTTAATCACCAATAATCATGTAAAATTAACTGAGGGCGATGCAGAAACACAGCTGGTCCTTGGGAGGTTTCTGCATGTCACTGGTTCCCGGCCTGTTAGGGCATTTAGCCATGCAGGTGATGGATGGAATCAAGCGGTCAGCGGGGAACTGGGGAGTTTTCTCTGTTGTCATGTAACTTAAGGCTATATGCTAAATGCTACATCCTGTCTGCTGACTTGTAGCACTATGCTATATGCTAAATGCTACATCCTGTCTGCTGACTTGTAGCACTATGCTATATGCTAGAAAATGCAGCTCTGTGGTCTTTATGTTCATTGTTGCTACCTCCATGCTGCTTTTTCCCCTGGGGCGGCGCAGTGGTTCACACTGTCACCTTATACCTTCGTAATTAGGGGTGAAGTCTTCACCTGGGTTCCATGTGTGTGGAGTTTGCATGTTCTCCCCGTGTCTTCGTGGGGTTTCCTCCCGCCATTCCGGTTGCCCAGCCCAATCCGAAAAGGTGAATTGGAGTTACCAAACTGGCCATCCTGGGATATTCCCTGCCTTGCGCCAGTAGCCTCTGGGATAGGCTCCGGACCCCCCGTGACCCTGAATAGGACGAATGGATGCTTTTCCACTATTTGTGGGTTCTATGTGAAACACAAGTGGCTGCTTTGGACCGATTGTGCGATATGGGTTCATGAGCCACTGATGTGTTCCCAAACGATCAACATATCTGCCATAGGACAGAACACAGAGTGCTGGGGGATTCCCCCGTGCCCGCTGCTGAATCCATCTTACACTGACTCCAGGTCATTCCTTTGGTCTGTCAACAGACTATGTCATTTCTGGGGTTTTTTTTTTTCCAATGATCTTAAAGAATTAGCAGCAGTCTTACCTACTTACCTCTGAGGGAAAAAAGAATAAATCAGGACAGATTTACTTGAAATTCAGAGAAAACATTCACCTGCTGTTTCAGACAGCTTCGTTCCAGAATTTGTTTTATGAGATTATATGAGCGAGTTTGAGCTTCCTGGATGATTTGATTAGTTACTACTAGAAGGAATATTTCTCAAGCAGGAGCAGCTGCCCAGTATCTCAAGGTCACCTCACAAATCAGACAAGTCCCCCAAGATCTCAAAGTATTTAAAATGCTAAACACAGTTTCTGCCGTGGAACAAAACAGGGGCTTCCAGAATGTTCCTGGGTATATGGTGCTATGTTTCTATAAGTGGTTACTATTTTTATTGTATAAGACAGGTTTTAGAAAAATTAATGAATTAGACCGGGACATCTGCTTAATTTTTCCTCTTTTTGATGACTGCCACTGTGTTAAACTTGTATAGAAATTTCTTTATACTAGAGGTGGGCGATAGAGCCCTGCATTGTTACTGGGATCCCGCGGGTCCCGCGGGACCCAACAGAAATCTCGCGGGAGCGGGCGGTTTTAAGGTTTCCACGGGCGGGAGCGGGCAGCTAAAAATAGACTGCGGGTCCCAAGATTTTTGGCAGGATGGATAATGTAACTGATGTCATTTATTTTGTGTTATATATTCGTGTTTGTTCCGAGCCATTGTATTGTGATGTTCAGCTAGTTTGAATGCATTTTTTTTGTAATAGGGTTCAGGGTTCTCTTCTGTTTTAAGCTGCTCTTGTTTGTTTATAATAATGTGATATTTAAACATGTGCTGTATAGATTTGGTTATTGGCTACTGTGCAGATATTTGCAAATCTGATTAGTTTTTGGGCTCAGTTTACATTTATTTACGATTCAAAGTTGAGGGATTTTTGTTGAATTTGTTTTTATTTTTTCAGTTCTTGTTCTACTGGAATAAAACATTTAATACATATAAACTTATTTCATCGTACAGTATATCCGTTAATGGGTCTGCGGGTGCGGGTGGTAACGGTCAGAAATTCAGCGGGAGAGGGATTAAAAACACAGTCCCGCGCAGGGCTCTAGTGGGAAGTACACTGGTGTCATACTCATTATATACCGGTGTGATTGTCCCCCACTATATGGATTTGCGCACACAGCCATAGGTCAACTGCCTAATTATATATAAAAAGCATTTTATTTTATTGAAAGCTCAGTTGTCGCTAATCTGCCATTAGTGTTAATAACATCAGCGAATCTAACGCCAACCAAAAAGCCGTAATGTTCCTAATAGTGTGGCTGCTCCGTCCTGAAATCCTGAAAAGTTTTCAAATGCAGTATTTTATAAAATGCTGGGTGAATAGATGTAGTTTATTGGTGACTGCATGTTCATCAGAGCTCACGTTTAACTGTATTAACTGTATGTTTTTTTTTTTTTTATACCAATCAATTTCGCTGAAACAAAGAATGTACGATTTCAGGGTTGCCATCTGTCACGTATCTGGCGTACAGTAACACTCACACTTTAAGACTCACGTAGGAAATCTTACAGCAAATCTATATTATTCCATTATAAACCTAAAATTACCGGCATCAAAAGCTTTGGGGTAGTTTGCAAACCCTACTGAGTATTTACAAGGTAATAAAACTGTTACATTTATGTAAAGTGTCCAGACTTGTCTCGAACTGAAAATCCAACGCCAGCCAACTGAACAAAGTTGCCAACCCTGCGTTTTGTTTAAAATGAGAAGTAAATGCACTGTTTTCAGCTGCAGCAAATTGTCATTCTGTTAGCTTTATAACAGTTATAAAATATATTTTTTTAATTTACAAAAAGGGACAGGACATGCTACTCAACCCAAAACCTGGAAAAAAATAGTACCGTGATATACCATCACCGTACAAAAAAATAAAAAATACAGTGATAATAATTTTAGGTCATATCAACTTTATATATTGACTTACTTGCCTAATATTGTGTAAGTCTGCCTTGTACAGGCAAAACAGCTCTGACCCGTTGAGGCATAGACTCTCCTGAAGGTGTCCTGTGGTATCTGGCACCAAAATATTAGCAGCAGATCCTTTACATCTTGAACATTGCGAGTGGGGTCTCCATGGCTCGGACTCGTTTGTCCAGCACATCCTACAGATGCTTGATTGGACTGAGATATGGGGAATTTGAAGACCAAGTCAACACTTTGAACACACACCCAGCTGTCCCTGATGCCCTGATGATGGTACAGAAAACGTGACCCATCAGACCAGGCCACTTTTGCTCCATGGTCCAGTTCTGACTCTCAAATGCTCATCGTAGGTGCT
>JAABNX020000090.1:10386464-10396927 GCA_015163995.2 Mormyrus lacerda | reverse complement strand
TAGCCGTCACGATTTGGCCCTCGTCAAAGTCGCTCAGATCCTTACTCTCGGCCATTTTTCCTGCTTCCAACACATCAGCTTCAAGCACTGACTGGTCATCTGTCACACAATGACATCCATGACAGGTGCCATTGTGTGAAGGTTATTAATTTCACCTGCCAGTAGTTTTAAAGTTACAGCTGATCAGTTTATATTCCTTGTCTTCACCAACAAATAACAAACACTAAGTTTTCTTTCTACATTATATTTAAGTAAGTGCACTTAATACAGCAACTGCAATAATACAGCACCTACTACTATTATTTTGACTTGGTGCAAATTTTAACTTTGACCGCTATTTACTCTACACAAGATTTACCTCTGTGCTGAACAGCAGTCTCTGTGTAATTCTGTATTGTGTGTAACCTGTAGTATTTGTTTGTTATGCGCATTGAGCCAGGAGAAGCGCAATTTCGTTCTACTCTTGATTTGTATGGTCAGAATGACAGTAAAGTTTACTTTGACTTGACTTGTCAAATGAATATCAGACACAGCTGACCAGGTCAAATTAGACGTCACCCTAAACAAACGGAACTCCTTAGCTTTCTGTAATTTATCCTCATTTAGCTTGATGTTAACACAATAACATTTTTTGCTATTTTCTTTTAGAGACTTTGGACCGCGGCTCCAGTAGAAGTGACCAGTGAGTTTACACTCGATTCCTTCCACATAGTTAAGTACTGACTCAATGAGGGGCAAATCATTAACAGTAAATGAGACGTCTCAGAGATGCAGAACCTCACGGTGCTCTGTTTCATCGCAGCGGGCTTCGGGAGAAGGGGAGGGACAAAGAGAAGACGTACTGGAAGGAGATCCACGCAGCCATGGCCTTGACAAACTTGGCGCAGGGAAAGGACGGTGATTCGGGAATGACCAGCCGCATCATCCAGAAGTCCTCCCATATATCAGAAGTAAAGACTGTCAAAGTTCCCGTGGTGCAGAAATTTTAACACATTTGGTCTGAGAGAAGCATTTTGTTTTTTTCCACCCCTTGTACATTAAACAAGTGTTCAAGTAAGAGGAATTGTTCAGATGTTAATTGCATTATTATGAACAAAACACTATATATTAACTTATTTTTTTTTTTTATTCCTAAATTAGTATTTTTACAATGCCACAAGTGCCTTTTCATGTCAAATGTTTAGGTAAAAGATGTTTATCATTCATGTTGTTTTAGAATTTAATTTTAAAAGTCCTTTTTTAGGCTCTTAATAAACTCTCAGAAACACAACAGCCCAACTATTCAGTGTAGAAATAGCCTGTAGCATCTAAAATCCCCATATATTCCAAAGGAATTTTACTATAAAAATTTATTGCATTTAAATGTATTAAAATTTATTTTGTGTATAAAAATCTACTTTTGATTGCAAACATTGGACAATCAGATTAATGGAACATTTTTTCAGCACTTAGGATTACAGCAGTTCAAATTTCCCATCCATTATCTATCACATGTTTTCTAGTATAAATCGTGCATGCAGAGCCTATAGTCTATCACAGGGCAAACACACACACACGGAAGAATCCCAGGAGGTCCATCACAGGGCAAACATACACACACACACACACACACACACACACGGGAGAATCCCAGGAAGTCCATCACAGGTCAAACAGACACATACACAGGATGGTCCCATGAAGTCTATCACATACAGATTTTTGAAATATAAAGACACAGTTTGAGCTCAGCTTCATGTCCTTGGACTGTGGAAGAATAGCATACAGTATCACACATATAAAACAAATATGCAGAGAATACACAATCCACATGACAGCTAAAATCTGTATAAAATCCACAATGACAGAGGAGCAAACCCACTGGCCCATCACTCTACACCATCACAACTTTAAATATAATCTACTTTAAGATTACTAAGGTGTTTAGAGAAGAAAGATATTTTGAGATATTTCCAGCATATTTTGTAACGGCAAAAGGATGCATCCTTTTGAAATGGTCATTAACTATAGTTGACCACCATAAAGCAATGTGAGGGTTTGAAATGCCCTTTGATGTGGTGTAACTTGGGAAACAGGCGGTCAGGTTGGCGGTGGATGTGTACAGTCTGCCTGAGAGAGCCCGTCGGGGACAGCCCAATGTAAGGTGGGGACATTTTCCTGCTTGACGGAGTGACATCATCGCCCTCCTTGTCATGTTCCACCTGCACCCCTTAAATTCATGACTCGCTGTCCTTCACGCACTTGTTCTTTTTCTTCTTCCTTACCGAAACACGAAGGCCGCCTCTCACCATTTTCCACTCTACCCTCTGCCCTGCTGAAAACAAAGCTCCCCCGGAATAATAGCTGTGGTGCATCCCCAAGTCACATGGTTTTCTTAGCATGGACATGTAGGATTTTCCACAGTAAACTGTGAATTCATTCGGCAATGTTCAGTAAAGAAGTACAGAAAACTCTGTGTTGTTTTACTGTATTGTTGCTGATTTATTGTCCTTTCCCAGTTTTTGTTTGTGTAATTTAGTTTATATTTTAGAAAGGTCAAAATTTGGCTCCTTTGCATATTAAGGTTTCCCTCTAAAAACTGAACATGTTCTTAGTCACTTGGAATCTCGTCTGATAATTTATGAGTGGCTTTGTCGCAAGAGCTTTTATTTAAGTGTGTGTCTTCTACAAAAGCGAACAGCCTCATCTCAGGTATCTGCAGAGAAAGGTACATACAGTGTCAAAAGGAGATGATTCTCTCCACTCAGTGCCCCAGTGCTCAGTGCCTTTCACAAAGCCAGAAGAAGACAGATTTTGCAGTGTGTTTTACATCATCACCAAGTGCTAAAGTCCCAGCTTTATTGTTTTTATTGCGATTACTCTGTAGCAGAAACCTTTGACTTTTGATATCTGTTATGTGCATAGTAAACTTGTTGAATCTGTTGTGTATAGTTACATAAAGCTCTGCAGTATGACAGTATAAACAAAGCCAGTAATGTCCTGAGTAATATTTGTACGTCAACTGGCTGCTTTTAAAATAAATGTTACACTTACCGAAAGGGGGAAATGTGCGATTGCTAAAAATTTCCATTTTAGAGCACCATTGTGGATAAGAATTTCGGGAGAAAACTGAGCGTTGTGAATATTGTTTATGAAAGTTTTTCCTAGGATTTTGTTAATGCCAAGTTGAAATCACATTCTGTTTTTGAAAGACGAAGTAGGGCCAGTTCCAGAGTGTGGTTTTCAAACCTGTTAACAATTTGTCAAAAGTCACATCATTACTCGTCATAGTCTGAGATAAGCATCAGTCACATGTTACTGCATCCCGAACGCAAGGAGGAAACTAGTGAAGAACAACTTTTTAAATAAGTCTTTTAAAGCAACGACATTGTTCATACTATTAAAAAAAAAAACTATAAATTAAGCTTAAGTTTTAAATGGTTCAAGTTTAAATTGTTGATTTGTTTTCTTTGTTAAATTATGTGAATGGAAATGAGACTGGATTTCTGTCCTGTGCTAAAGTACATAGTATCACGTTATGCTGGAAATTGCTTGCATATGAATTTGTAAAGGTGAATTTTACAATGAATAAACATCTTGAGAAATGAAACCGCACCGGCCAGCATTTTACTTATTTATATATCGGAAAGGGAAGGAAGGCAGTTCTTTTCTTATCATTTTACTGTATATGTATTGTTCCAATCTGCTGGTTTGTGTGGAGCCGTGATAATCGGGAGCTATAAGGAGCAAATTTTTTTTCCCCTCCCAGACAATATCTGGTGAGCTTCCTCCAATGGGCGGCCATTCAGAATTATCTAGGGTGTGTCTGCATCACGTTCTCAACTTCCCGGAATGGCCTCCCGGCTCACTAGGATCTGAAACCGAATAACTGCTTGTGGAAGATAGATAAACAAACGGATGGATGTTATAAATATTTTTTTCTGCAGGACAAAAGCTATTTAGCAGGTTTCAGGTCCCATTTTAATGATTTCGTATGATGATCCTTTAGTAAACAGGACATAAGAATGAAAAATTTTATTCAGCGGCGGTGTACTCAGGACGATGTTAGTATTGCAGACAAAAATAACACATAACTTCTTTTTAAATTTCTACGGACAGCAAAAAGGACTCGTTAGGGGAGGGGTTCTCAAACCGGTCCTCGGGGACCCCCAGGGCAAGAAGGGAGCAAAAACGTGGATTGTCTAGAGGTCCCTGAGGGCTGGGTTGACAGATGTAAAGGTGGGGGAATACTCTGGAGGGAATCCCCAGAGACCCCCTGACCCGTGTATCTCTGTAGTGCTTAGGTGAAGCTGATTGGTGGGATGTGGAGTAAATGTCTGCGGCAAAGACAAACCAGAGGCATGATTCAATCAAACCACTACAGGAAAACTGGTCCGGGACCTTTAAGAACAATAACACTAATCAAAAAAGCAAGTGTACATGAAAACAGAGAAATAAAGCAAGTATTTTAAACAAAACCATGAACTCCACCATCCTGCCTCAGTCCTTTCAGATGCTTAAACCTCCATCCAGCTACTTATCCCTGCACATACAATGGATCACATTTTCATTCTGCCCCAGGACAGACCTGGGGGTGGATTTGAACACGGAAACCTTGACAGGTGAAACGATGGCGCTCCCCCCTCTGTCAGTCAGAAAGAAAAGGCAGACATAATAATACGGCTCCAGGAAATCAGGGCAGAGGCTCGCTGATGCAGCTGCCTTGGAAACACCATCCAGAGGATAGAAAAGCAAAGCAGCCTGCTGATATAAGAACGCAGCTTGGCAGCAAGCTGGATAAGAAGGTGTAGCGTCAGGTCTCACTCTGGATGGCTGGGACCAAACCAAAGAGGCGGCTAAACTGCTAATCTCCAGAGAGAGAGTCACACCATCCCCCAGTGACAATGCGAGGTGTGACTGCTTACATACACAGACACAGTCACTACCAAATCACAGACATCCTTAAAGGCAGACTCCCTCTCAGGTAGGGTGACCACCTAATCCATGTCAGGACACTATTATGAGCTACTTCGGGTTTTACAAACTACTTTAAAACAGTGTTTGGCTAAAAATCTCATTTCTTCGTGGGCTTTTGCTGGTTAGTTTCCCTGATTGAAAGACTAATCCAGCTCTTTCACATTGACATTAGTGGCACATGCATGATTATAAGAGACTGACAAATCAGCACACAGCAAGAACTCGGTGCAAAAGTGAACTCAGGGTCTTTTTAATTGAAATGATAGTTTACAAACTCTGTCCTGGCTCTCAGTGTCCCTCCTGACATGGAGTAAAGTGGTCACCGTACTCTCAGTGTATCTCCAGGGTCTGATTAAGGCACAAATGAACTGTCACCCACTTTAGTGCAAGGAAAAAAAGGGGGCGAATTCCCTTCATTGCGTTCCGTTTCTGTAAGCCCTATTAGCGCGGTGTTTTTTTTTTAGAAATGTCACCCACAGAAATGAAATCAGGGCGGCGTTAGCAAGGCTTCCGAGCAAATTACTTCCATTTGGAAAAGGGAGTTTACGGCTTTACACGACTTTCAACTTGCAGCTTTAGGAATTAAACACACACTATAATAGACTGAAAGACTGGAATATTTAAGGAATTAATTTGGGAATTAGGGGTGCATTAAGATATTCAGACAGTTCAGTAATGTCTGATAGGAAATTTTAAATATAAACACACTGCTTCATATATATATATGTTTTTTTTTCTCCGTAGTTCTATTAACCTTCTCAGCCTCCTTTCATATTCAGTCCCCAGCTTTGAAACAAACGGTCTTGCAGTTTCACCCGAAGAGCGTGATAGCGATCGATTATTTTGGTCTGGATGTCATCAGGATTCACTTGTTCTGTCTGTCCTGCAGCGGCAGCCTATTTGCCCTCATCTGATCTACAGCTGTTGTTATGGAAAAGAAGTATGAACGCCGAGTGACATCTGGTTTTCATTCTAAGGTTACAGTATATCAGTGCCAGTTAGGATCTGGGTATAATTAGAGCAAAACTGATTAACATACAGAATAATAAATGAACTCTTAATCACCCTCCCTTACAGAATGACAGAATAGAAATATCAACTGAATGAGATGACAAGTTCCTCCATGATAAAGAGTTCTCAGTGAAATTTAAGCCATTTTCATCAACAGCTTAATTTGGAATTGACTGATTAATTGTCGACACACCACAGCACAACGAAATGTGTCCTCTGCATTTAACCCATATGTGACAATGTGACATAGCAGGGGGCAGCTAATTCAGCGCCGGGGGAGCAGTGCTTGGGGACGGTACCTTGCTCAGGGTACCTCAGGGGTGTCCTGCTAGTTGGGGATTCGAATCTTTCAATTACAAGTGCGCTTCCCCAACCATTAAGCCACCACTGCCCACAGCTTATAAGGTAAACAGTGGCATAGGAAAGTTTGTAGAGTCGAAACTAGGTTGAAGTGAAAGGGTGACACTGCTTCAGCAAATATCCAGGTTAAAATTGTGAGAAAAAATCAAAAGCAGTCTAAGTCTCGTTAAGGATGTCTGCTAACAAAATAAACAGTGCGATATTACAACGTAACCTTGAGTCTACCCCTAACCCCAACCCTATCCACGGTGACATAAGCGCGCTTCCTCGCCAGTGTAAAGCTGCAGGGACGTGACCTCGGTGTCTGATTTCCATCTCAGGAGAGGCAGGATGATAGTCGGGGACTGTTTTAACGACACGAGTCAGCAGCTGTCGAATCGCTTCCCAGCGTGACAGAATATAAGCACCGGCTCATTCCGGCGGCCGCATCTGCACGGCGGAGACAAAACAGAAACATCGCTGCACATTTCTGAACGCGGCGACCCTCAAACCGAGCAAAACAAACTGCGCCTCACCTTAAATCCCAGCACAGTTAGTAACTTCCATCTTCAGGATACTGGAGCTGAAAATGGACACTGCATGTAAACTGCATGAATAAGGATGAGACTGGGGGTGTGGATCACAGCTGGTTCGGGAGTTTGTATGCACTTATTATGTATTAAGAGTTAAAAAAAAAAAAAAAAACCGGCGGCGCACCTGTCATTTTTAATAAGCTTTTACCCTCTAGGTAAACAAAGCACTGATTTTTACTTTATGGTCCGTGCTTTCCTTGTTAGGAAATATTTATTTTGCTGCTTTTTTCATCAGAAGGTGTCGCAAAAACCTTCCAAAACAGTAGGAAACGAAAAAAGCGTTCCAGACATACAGTAGACTATTGAGACCGTGCAGATTAACAATGACTCGAGACTCCGTCCAACAAGGCGATCCAACGGAAAGCTATAAATTCCAAGTAGAAAAACTTTTTAATGGAAGCAAAAAAAAAAAAAGTTTCTACATGAAAAATGCAGAGACAGAGCCCATTGCTGGCAGATGGAAATAAATAGTGAACAGTAAAGATCTATTTCTATAAATATAATGGATGGAAAACGTAAAGTAAGTCTAATGTATGGAAAACTGTTTCATAAGCAGACAAGGCTAACCAACCACTGGGTCATGTGACCACCACTTTGAGCCGGGCAACAACCAGGGCGTCAGTCATGCAAGCTAATTTGTATCTAAAAGCACAGCGATGGGAGATGTGACCTAGCTCAAGCTTAACCAAAGCATGAAATCAGGAAAAAACATTCAAAAATGTAACACTGTTGCTTCACACTTGCAGGGTTGAATGTTTGAGTTCCGCCTCCTCTAGGAATGTATGGAATCTGCGTGCCCTTTCTGCATCATGCAGATTTCTGCTGCAGTCTGAAGACATGCACTTGTGCTAACTGCTGCCTCTAAATTGCCTGAAGCATACAGTATGTGCATGTATGTGCAGCGCATTCAGGCTTCATCCACACCTTATACCATGTGCCCCATCTGTTAGGCTTCAGACCCCAGTGACCCGGATGAGGATGACCAGTTTGTTAACTCCATATAGTACCATTTCAAAGAAATAATTTTCATTTTTGGGTATTTAGAAGCAGTCAGCTCATGAATAATAATCCGTGCTCATCCTTTTCTACCGCGGGAGAAAGCAGGGAGATGCATAAATGATTTCTTATAACAGCACATTCAGGAGGAAACAGGTTGAAATACTTAATACTTGAAAGCTGATTACTATAGAAACTGTGTGGCAAGTGTTCTGGTGCAAAATAGTTGGCACGCTGAATGTCGAGATGATCGATGGTCTTTCTGTGTGTAAGAGAGACAATTTAGCATCACGTTTTGTTGATGAACGGGCCTTACAGTGACATGCTATCTGCTGCCATTTACCTATTTGCCACTTCTGTCCAGGGCCAAGACATTCACAAGCGCTCTGGAATTCCACTTCCCCTGAATTCCCTCCCCCTCCCCATCCCGCACTCCTGTTGCCCAATGCAGCCAAGTCAAGGAGTTCCTGGAACAGTTCATTTCCTGACCATCTGTCCAAAATATTGTTTAAATTCATCACAGGTCTGAATGCTGTGCAGCTTTTGGACAGTAGTTTGGCCTGCGTGCTCTCTTAGCGTACTTCCCAAAAATAAGTGTACCCCACAACCACTGAAAACGGACCATGAAACGAAAATACCTGCGATGAAAATACCTGCGATGAAAATACCTGCGATGAAAATACCTGCGATGAAAATGAAGCCATGATGTAAAAATTTCTATTTGGCAGCCATTTGAAATTTTTTATTGTAACATTAAGTCCACCTTTGGACCAAGTTACTACAGATTAAAATCAGTAGCCCAAGTAAATTGGCTTCATATGTTATTACATACTTTGAGTATATGTCTTGCAGACTTAGTGACTATAAAATACTTGGCAGGCGTAAAGTTTTCACACATTAATGCTACTCAAAGTTATTTCTTACTGAAAAACCCATATTTTGCATTTATTATACATTTTTAATGAATTAGGTAATACTGCTTCAAGCAGTACTTTCATTACGGCATCTACGTAGACACATACATACGCACAAAAGATACAAATTTCAGCCAACAACAAACAGTCCATTACTGGGGTAAAAAAAAAATCCATTACTGCTTCCTTAATCCCAAAAATAATATAAAAAAAATACCAAGCCAGTAATGAAAAAGCGTGAACTAAGTATGAAAACACATTTATTAACATAGATACTCTGAAATAAAGACAATAATAAAATATATTAAGGACATATGTTAAGGTCAGCTCTGTTACAGCTTCGACTGTAAGGATCAAATGCACCATTGTACTGCTTCTCATCACGAATGACTTAGTGTGGCACTAAAAAACATTAGACATGAGAAAAGGGAAAGGGCCATAAAACAAGAATCAGAGTTAAAACGGTAAGCAGTGCATCAAGTACACTTCTGCTGGAGCGGCAGACATCAGTTACTGGACACCTGTTTCTTAAAAACAAAGCAATCGGTTGAATTCCAAACAATGTGGGCCTGTACAGCCAACGGACATCCAATTCCCAAGGCTGCACGTAGGTCAGCTACAGGTCATTTAAGCATGAATATAGGAAACAGAAGACAACATAAGAACATGTATTAGAAAACCTGAGGGAAAACCAGCAATTTATGAAACATATCTGACCTTTGAAGACACCAGTGATTTTTTTTCCCATGCTTGAGACACAAATCAAAAACATCAGCAGGCGATTCTGGGATCACGTGGGCTGTTAAATATCCATAATCCATATTTCTTTAACCAGACACCAGCTGGGTTTGCATGGGTTAAACAAAAAGCTTTGTTAGACCAGTTTTTTCTTGAAATTCTGGGAAAAACAACACTCTAGTGACAGGTTTGGCTATTTAATTTTGCTCACACAGGTTCCATAAACAAAAGCCAGTGTGTATCAACAATCTCTACATATTAATCGACTGTGAGGTATATCTCCTTTATAACTACATTCCCTTGCTGTCATTATAACTGACTTGTCATCAAGTATTCTTTTATTCTAAAAAACCTAGTGGTCAAACAGCTAGCTCCCATCATGGGTGACGCTAAGACCTTGTCTACAAAGCATCCTTCCCAGCTCTCCATCAAGGAGAGGTCGACGGCACACAGGTAACAGACCAGCTGTGCCGCTATCCCTGACCCGAGCTCTGCCAGCCGTAGACGTGCCTTTCACGAAATCCTAAAGAAACTCAAGTAGCGAAGCTTATAACGTGCGGACAGCAGCATCTCTTAACGCCAACCTCCTCGTTAAACCCCACATGGTGCAACCACAGCAAGTATGGCCTGGAATAGGATTAAGTCATTTAACATTGAACAAATGGCCCGGTTTGCACTTAGGCCAAGGAGCAGTAGCCTCTACATGACCTCCCCTTCGGCTGGTCCTGGTGGGAGAGCCGCAAACCCGGACTCAGCGTCTCGCTCTCCCAAAGTCCCGGAGTTTGGATGATCTTCTCGACCAGCTCCTCAAATGCGCACTGCACCCCGTCGCGAGTCTTTGCACTTGCCTCTGCGTGTGGATGAATTTTTAAAAGGTTAGATTCCGGACAGAGAAGGAGGGGGTGTATCGGGGGGG
>JAABNX020000090.1:10367849-10380761 GCA_015163995.2 Mormyrus lacerda | reverse complement strand
ACCTTACCAGGGAGGCTGAGGAGTGTGATCCCCCTGTAGTTGGAGCACACCCTCCGGTCCCCCTTCTTAAAGAGGGGAACCACCACCCCTGTCTACCAATCCAGAGGCACTGCCCCCGATGTCCATGTAATGCTGCAGATGCATGTCAACCAGGACAGCCCCACAGCATCCAGAGTCTTAAGGAACTTCGGGCAGATCTCATCCACCCCCGGGGCCCGGCCACTGAGGAGCGACCTCAGCGACCTCCACCCCAGAGATAGGGGAGTCCACACCCAAGTCCCCATACTCCGCTTCCACATTGGAAGGCGTGTCGGTGGGATTGAGGAGGTTTTGAAGTATTCTTTCCACCGACTCACAATGTTCCTGAGTTGAGGTCAGCAGCACCCCATCCCCACCATAAACAGTGTTGATGTTGTATTGCTTTCCTGCCCGGAGCCGCCGGATGGTGGACCAGAATCTGGAAGCCATCTGGAAGTCGTTTTCCATGGCCTCACCAAACTCCTCCCACACCCGAGTTTTTGCCTCAGCGACCACCGAAGCTGCAGCCCACTTGGCCTGCCGGTAGCCGTCAGCTGCCTCTGGAGTCCCACAGGCTAAAAAGACCCAATAGGACTCCTTCTTCAGCTTGACGGCATCCCTCACCAGCGGGTTCAGGGATTGCCGCCGTGACAAGTAACGACCTCATGGCCACAGCTCCAGTCAGCCGCCTCCACAATGGAGGCACGGAACATGGCCCATTCAGACTTCTGCCATTGGGACACGGGAGAAGTTCTGCCGGAGGTAGGAGTTGAAACTCCTCCTGACAGGGGATTCCGCCAGACGTTCCCAGCAGATCCTCACTATATGATTGGGCCTGCCAAGCCTGACCGGCTTCCACCCCCACCATCGGAGCCAACCCACCACCAGGTAGTGATCAGTTGACAGCTCCGCCCCTCTCTTCACCAGAGTGTCCAAAACATGCGGCCGCAAGTCTGATGACACAACTACATAGTCGATCATCGAACTGCGGCCTAGGGTGTCCTGGTGCCAAGTGCACATATGGACACCATTATGCCTGAACATGGTGTTCATTATGGACAATCCATGACGAGCATAGAAGTCCAACAACAAAACACCGCTCGGGTTCAGATCGGGGGGGCATTCCTCCCAATCACGCCACTTCAGGTCTCACTGTCATTGCCCACGTGAGCATTAAAGTCCCCCAGCAGAACAAGAGAGTCCCCAGGAGAAGTGTTCTCCAACACCCCTTCCAAGGACTCCAAAAAGAGTGGTTATTCTGAATTGCCAGAACCTGTCCCCCCACACAAAGGCAAAGGGAGGCTACCCTCTTGTCCACTGCAGTAAACCCCAATGTACAGGTGCCCAACGAGGGGGCAATAAGTATGCCCACCCCCGCTCAGCGCCTCTCCCCGCGGGCAACTCCAGAGTGGAAGAGGGTCCAACCCCCCTCGAGGAGACTGGTTCCAGAGCCCAAGCCGTGCGTCGAGGTGAGCCTGACTATATCTAGCCGGAACTTCACAACCTCGCGCATCAGCTCAGGCTCCTTCCCCACCAGAGAGGTGACATTCCATGTCCCCAGAGATCCAGCTTCTGCAGCCGAGGATCAGACCGCCAGGGTCCCCGCCTTTGGCCACTGCCCAGCTCACAATGCACCCAACCCCAATGGCCCCTCCTATGGGTGGGGAGCCCATTGGAGGTGGGACAGTATCTAGTATGCTATGGATGGATATAAAAATCGGGTACTCTATTAGCGCGTGTTCTACCGGTCTACCGCTGGGTGGCGCAGAAATAAATACTTTCCAATAACACGCAGGTTAATTACCTTTCAAATGAATTGGGGAGGTGGAATGGGTGGGGGACCGAGAATAAAATCGAACGGGAAATATGAACTGTAGAGTCAGCAGGGCATACGCTATAGTGGCACCTAAAATCGTATTTTTTCCAGTTATTACATTCCTATCTTTTCTTCGAGACTAACACATAAACTCAGCAAAAAAAAAGAAACGTCCTCTGACTTTCAACTGACTTTTTACTTTCAGTAAATTTAATGTGTAAATATTTGTATGAACACTAAAAGAGTCAACGCCATAAGACATAAACTAAAAATGCATGCATGCATGGAAAACATTGTTTAAACCCCTTACAATGAAGATCTGTAAAGTTATTTGGATTTTTACAACATAATTGTTGAAATACACAGTCCTGAAAAAGGAACGTTTCTTTAATACAGTGGATTTCATTCTTGATTGTAGTTTTATAAACACACACTAAAATAAATATCTTTGATTTATCAAACATAAACTGGACCGATAAAGAAAGACACAGGGAACACATGCAGTACAAATATCATTGCTTAACTTATAAGAATATAAGTCTTATATGAACATATAAACATGCACGTAAACGCAGTGACCGGTAGCGACCATCACTAACTGCATTTAGACAAAGTACATCTATGATGACAAACACTAAACTCATTCCGATTACTTTTGTTAACAACCGGAGCGACATTAATAATATGAAGAACGCAACTGACAACGCAATTTGAACAAATGCAGTACGACGAATTAAACATAAGGATATTTATAATAAACGATACCCAATTATATAAAGTAAATCTAAGTAATTTCATGGTTATTTTTATTTATTAATACAATTCAAGGGCCGGTAACCCTGCAGCGATTTGAGGAAGCGAATGGCTTGTTTTTTAGGAAGGGCGCTCGCTAACCTTGACTTTCCGACGCCGCTTTCGCCGATTATCAGTATTTTCAGAGTCGTCAACACTTCGTCATCCATGTTTCCCGTTTCTGGCCGCAGGTTATTTACCAGGGTAAAGCTGTCTGCTTTCGGGCTGGGTGACGCAGTAAAGTTACCGACACACACGTTACATACGGACACCGAACCCAGAACAGATCTGGCGCGCGGCTCACTGCTGGAAAAGTGATGTAGTTTCTGATCTCAGGTCAGTTATTTGGTCTATTCGAATCTAATCGCTTCGTTAAGGCTCGGTGATGCGCAGGAAGCACGTGAACCATTGTAGGTTATTTGGTGTAAACACTTCTAAAATGTCAGTGATGTTTTAAGCGATTTACAATTAAAAATTGTAAAACCGTTATGATGTTGACACATCATCCACAAATTGTAAAATGAATATGCCGATGAAGGCGAACAATAAACTCACTAAGCAAACAGTTGTATCAGAGATGCCATATGAGGTAACTCAAAGCAGCACTAATGTGCAATAAATGAGTGAGGATACGATTCAACAGTGTTAACTACGGTACCACCAGGTAATATCTGGGGACGTACACCGCACCACTCTTTTAAGCAAGTCATTTTCATTTTATTACAATTCAATATACATATTAAAAACTTGAATATTATAGGTTTAAAATTCACACAGAAAATGCATAGTAGCGATAACACCAAACATGATTAAGCACAGGTCATTCAAAAATGTAATAGACAAAAAGGTTAAGTTGTATGAACTGTTCAACTACAAAATACAAACAGGGACTAATACATACCATGACATCAATTCTGGCATTAAAACTAAGCAAAAATAAAAAAAAGGAAAGGAAAAAAAAAGCAATGTCATATTTTGCAAAAGAACTTTCAATAATACAGTTATAATAGGTGATCTCAGGTTATTGCAGACTTAATTATTGACCAAACTGTGATTATTATGTTTAACTGTGATTAAATACTATTCAAATTAAATCTGACAGTGTTCATTTATAAACCATTATTCATTGTGTTCATTATAAAGTGTGTGAAGGGTCACCACAACGTATCAACTGCACCAACAAGCTTAAAATCCTAAACCATGCACTACTGCTGAGCAAAATATTCCACATCTACACCAAAACTATTCCTGTATCTCTGCCTTTTTGTCCCCCATTAAAAGTGAAATTAAGGAAGCGATTGTGCCATTTGGGTCGAGGATCACTACAAGAGGAACACGGATTTGTCTTTCCTGATAGATGCGATTCTGCATGGTCATTGCCAGCATTGAGTCAATGCCCAGGGCCGCAAGTGTCATGTCATCCCCGAGTTCCTCCATTTCAATGTTGAAGATTTCACAAAGCAAACCTTTGACATATTCTTCTGATGTTGTGGGGGGAGTCACATTCAGGTCCATGGGACTGAGATGATTTGCTTTGTGGGATATTTTTTCCATTAATGGAACAAAGCGTACACTCATGAAGCTATTCAGGTGCAAGACGCTGCCAAATAGATTTTTGAAGCTGAATTTGCAAACAATCTGCTGAGCGTTATTCTGGAGCAAACACCTCTCCAGGCTTTCGTGGACCTCTGATACATCCATTACAAGTAGCCCCTTATCTTCCATAAGCAACTGCAAATGCGCCTTGTCCAACAGGAGACCCAAGTTCAATGGCCCCCAGTTAATGGTCTGTGCAGCAATTGCTCATTACAGACAGTTACCGTACTTATGACCAGAGACCCACACAACAATTACATTTTAAGTAAACTACATTTTCAGACAACTTCACATTATATGTGATCGTAGAGCTAAATTATTCCGTATTAGGTATCAAATATTATTATATTTCTTACTTCCACAGTGACTATACCCTTTTAGACTGAATTTTCGGTAATAGTCGTAACTTTTCTAAGCACTGTTACGAGCCCCGGTCTAGGGTTGTGGCGTGATGGAGTGAAAGGGAAAGGGGAAGTGGAATAAGGGAATAATCGGGTGTGGTGGAGAAAAGAACACACGTGGACAAAGGGGTATTTTTTTTAAATGTTTTTTTTATTTACACGCCACAGACACAGAACAAATAAACCCGGTGTAAAAGGACTCAGGCGTGACTATAGCCAAAACAATAAACAAAACCCAGCTTCCGATCGCAACCCAAACCTAACTTACCTAGCTGCAAAGAAATCAAAAACACAACAACAAATTCTACGCCTCACTCCCTACCCAAACAACAGCGTACAACATAAGCTCCCAAAACAAAAATGGCAGTCATTCCCTATGCCCCTGACACACACACACAACATACACTGATCAAAGCCAAAAAAGTAAGAGGGGGCGCGAAAATGTAAACCAAAAACCGGGCAAGATTGAAACCAAACAGCCAATAAACCAACAAAAGTACAGAGGGGGACAAGGTGAAAAATCAGAAATCCAAAAAACCAAAAACCATCATACACAATAAATCAATCAAAGAAAGCAAACCAATAATAGCAAATAATGAGCAGAGATCCCGAGGTTCCTGCTGCGAATTATGGGCGGGGTCTGGACAGGGAGGCGGGGCCAAGGGTGATTGGGCGGAGAATTGCTGTGGGCGGAGGTTAACTTGCAGTGGTGCGTAACATGTCATTCAAAAACATAATAGAAAAGGTTAACCTGTATCAACTGTTTAACTCCAATACACAAACAGGGACTAGTACATATTGAGACACAAATTTTGCCATTTAAACTTAAAGAAAATAGAAGTAATTTCAATAAAAATATACGCATCATTATAATAAACAATCCCTGGCTATTGCAGCTTTTTCAATATTGATTAAATTTTGTGATTATGATTAACTGTGATTAACCACTTCAGTTAAAATATGACAGTGTTCTTTGATAAACCATTATTCATTGTGTTCATTATAAAGTGTGTGAAGGGTCACCACAACGTATCAACTGCATCAACAAGCTTAAAATCCTAAACCATGCACTACTGCTGAGCAAAATATTCCACACCTACACCAAAACTATTCCTGTATCTCTGCCTTTTTGTCCCCCATTAAAAGTGAAATTAAGGAACCGATTGTGCCATTTGGGTCGAGGATCACTACAAGAGGAACACGGATTTGTCTTTCCTGATAGATGCGATTCTGCATGGTCATTGCCAGCATTGAGTCAATGCCCAGGGCCGCAAGTGTCATGTCATCCCCGAGTTCCTCCATTTCAATGTTGAAGATTTCACAAAGCAAACCTTTGACATATTCTTCTGATGTTGTGGGGGGAGTCACATTCAGGTCCATGGGACTGAGATGATTTGCTTTGTGGGATATTTTTTCCATTAATGGAACAAAGCGTACACTCATGAAGCTATTCAGGTGCAAGACGCTGCCAAATAGATTTTTGAAGCTGAATTTGCAAACAATCTGCTGAGCGTTATTCTGGAGCAAACACCTCTCCAGGCTTTCGTGGACCTCTGATACATCCATTACAAGTAGCCCCTTATCTTCCAAAAGCAACTGCAAATGCGCCTTGTCCAACAGGAGACCCAAGTTCAATGGCCCCCAGTTAATGGTCTGTGCAGCAAGGCCAAGTTTTCGCCGGTAGTGGCAAAACATGTCCATGAAAGAGTTAGCTGCAGCATAGTTTGACTGAGCTGCATTGCCGATGCCTGATGCAACAGAGGAATAGCACACAAAGTAGTCTAATCTGAAATCCCTCGTTGCATGATGCAGGTTGAGCACTCCATTAACCTTGGGTCTCAGTACTTTGAAAAAGTCTGACTTAACAAGAGTCGAAATCAGCCCATCATGCAACACAACTGCACTATGGAATACTCCTTTAATTGGACACAGAGGGAATTTCAGGCTGATATCTTGAACTACCGCTGCGACTTCTGAAGCAATTGAAATGTCACACTGTTTGCATGTGACAGTGGCTCCATAAGCATCCTGTACAGCATCAATCTCCACCTGCATTTCATGCGTAGGTTTCCTTCTAGAAAGGACAACAATGTGACCCCCTCCTCGTTCAGCAAGAAACTTGACAGTTTCGAATCCCAGGCCAGAAAGCCCCCCTGATACTATGTATACAGCTTTCCTAAAAAAACGTACCTTTTCCTTCTCAAGCACAGGTATCTCTGAAATTTCCTTCATTTTCTCATCATCTAGAACAATCACAGGTAGTGTCTTTGAATTAAAATAGGATTCATGCTCACTACTTTCAGGGACCGCGGTCTGGAAAGTCTTGCATTGAAAATGGAAATCTGTTGAGCTGAAATGAGCTGACTTGAGCCACTTGGAGATATTTTCCCTTTGACTTTTTAGGTATGACTTTTGTAAAATCTGTTCCACTTGAAGGATTTCAATGCAAACATTGTCATTCTCGTTGTTCAAGATGGTTTGAGAGAGAGCGGTTGGCACTTCGACACCACAGACTACGACGATGTGTCTGACCTCAGAACCTTTACAAACTTGGGCTACAGAAGATACATCTACAGGAGATAAAAAGATGAGTGCATCATACATTCCACTGGCTTCTGTGGCCACAGTCACATTCCATCCTCCTTTTTTCATGGCTGCTGTCAAAACCTGAGCCAGATGCGAGTTAGGTTCTGATGAAATGATGCCCAACACTGATCCATTCTGCTTCACTTTAGGCAATATATGATGCAAGATCTCCCAAGATATCACAAAGTAGGACATGCATGGAACATCGACAGGAAATGAAAGCATGCTTGAACTGTAGCATGCAGATTCTGGAATCCTGAGCTTGGAGGATGCAGCCACAGGGTAGCAAGAAACAATCTGATCGCCAACTTTAAATTTAGTAACATCCTTACTCACTGCTGTAATTGTACCACTGAAGTCAAGAGCGAGCAGCTTGTGGTTCATAGAGCTATGTTCACTCCAGTAGAACGTCTGACCGTAATTCAAATCTGATAAACTGACCGGGAAAAAATCTGACGAATGGACGCAAATTCTACTGAGCTGAACCTCAACTATTTGCTCTTTAACCTGGGTATCAGGATCACTGATGGGAATGGCTGACAGGTTTTTAACATGGTATGGGTCAGCAGTCTGTATTGTGAAACACTCAGACTGAGATTGGTGAACACTTCTCTTGTCAAGAGCTTTGAAAGACGTATTGGAAAGGGTAAGAGTGTAAATCTGGCCTTGGCTTACAACGACCTCTGGGTATTTTGCAGAGGGGTAAGAATGAATCACCTGACTGAGAGCTTTAATGTCATTTTTTGAAAGTGACCCAACATCAATGAACTGGAATCTAATTAGTTCCACCTCTGCTGCAAGTGATCTGGTTAGACCACTCAGCACAAAACCAGGAGTGATCTGATCTACTGTCTTTTCTGTTGATCTGTAAGTTATTACTTTGATAGAATGGGGGAAATTTTCCTTAGTAAGCTTGAGCACAATTTGCCGGAAATCCTCACAGCAGTTTACCAAGTGCTCCAGAGTACTTTCTGTATCCAGATCCGTGATGTTTCTAATACCCCACATGAATAAGATGTCTTCATACTTCTTATCGGGGAAATCAAGTTTTGACAGAAAGTCAACAGCATTCCCGTTTGATAATTCTCTCTCATTCCTTGGTAGCACATATGTCGAATCAGGGTGCAAGTGCTGTTTTAACTCATCAGCTAACCCCATGTCATCTGCAAACACAAAAGCTTTGCATTTGTTACTGGTGTTTGGCTTCTCTTCATCAGTCACATCAAAATCGTATTCAAAGAACAAATCTTTGACATCAGAAGGTTCCATGCCAATGTAAGTGATCCTCACATGCTTAAGCTCAGCCAAAACCTGACCCTGCCTGTCTAGGAAGTAACCGCATACATCAAAGAAGTCCGCTTCACTCTGAGATTTGTGTAAATACAAGAACATTTCTTCCTGTAGAGGTTCAGATATTGTTAAAGAACCCAGCAATGATGGGAACATTGGTCTTGCCCTTGACCGATCTATTCCAATCACTGCTGCCATTTGCATGAAGTAATCCAACACCACTGGGTGAATACAGTAATCGTGAAGATGATTCAGAATTGCATCTGGAAGTTTTACAAGTGTGACAACTTCTATACACTCTTCTCCACAGTACACATCTCCAATGTTTCTGAAAACAGAGTCATATTGGAATCCCATCTGATTGACTATGTCATAGAATTCCTCCGACTGCAAAATTGAGGTGCATCTCTTGAAAATATCATCCAGTGAAACATTCTGTCTCTTCTTTGTTATTGTTGGCCTATGTTTGATGCTCCCCGATGCATAATTTGCTGAGGAAGAATATATTTTAACAGTTTTTTCATTCTCTCCTGCATCAAGTTGTACTGTTATTGCAGGAGAATTATGGCTCAGAACAAACGGATTTTGAAAATGTATGTTTAGGTCCAATGAACTGAGGGGGACCTTTGGTTTTGAACTTGCAATGAAGGATGCTAGAGCCAGTTCAACATAGAAGGCTCCCGGGATGATTGGTACACCATTGTTTTTGTGGTCATAAAGGTAGGATGTTGATTCTGAAGACATGTTACAAAGGAAGCTGTTGGGACCTATGCTGGTGAGCACAGGATGCCCACTTCCATTGCCTGCTTGTGTTTTGGCAGACAGGCTTTTCTTGGTCCGGTCAAATTCATACCTTGGGTAGGGTGTTGGCAATGCCTCGTACCCACGGTAAAACTCTTCCCAGTTTACTGGCACTCCAAGTTCAAATAGTCTGCACGCAACATTAAGCATTGCCACGTGGTCTTTTTCTGGCTGTGCAGTGGAAAAAACAATAGTGTCTTCTCCCAGAGTCTCTATAATGTTCCTCTGCAAGGCTGGTCTGGGCCCAATCTCAACGAAAATGACATTTTTCCTTCCCTCAGCTGCTGCTTTCAGAGTCTGGTCAAAGACTACGGGCTCTCTTATGTTTCTAGCCCAGTATTTTCCAGTTGAAAATTCCCCTTTGCAAAATGTCTTTCCTGTCACTGTGGAAAAAAGCTCTGCTACTGTTTCATTCTCCTGCAAAGACCCTATGCTCTTTTCTACTTCAGTCAGAATGGGATCCATTATGTGACTGTGATAAGCTGTAGTGACATTCAAAACACGGATGAACAAGTTTTTGTTTGGGAAAGAGCTTTGGAGCTCCTGTTGAAAGCCGTCCACTGCATCTGCATCACCCGCTAAGGTACAAGACCGAGGGCTGTTCTTGGCAGCCAAGCAAATCCTTCCTGCGTAAGCGGCAAGTAGCTTCTCGATTTCCGACACTTCTATGTTGCCGACAACAAGCATTTTCCCAGAATTCACCCGTCTCTGCAAAGAACTTCGATAATATATTACTTTCACTGTATCCTCCAAGGACAGGAGACCAGAACAATGGGCAGCAGCAACCTCACCAACCGAATGCCCAATAATGGCATCTGGCTTGATACCCCAGTGTGTTAAGAGACAGTTAATTGCAATCTGAATGGCCAAAAGAAGTGGCTGGACCTCATCTGCTTCAGAGAAATTACCATCACTATCCAGCATCTCAAAGATACTTGCTTGGCTGTACTTTTGGAGGATGCTGTCTATTTCCTTAATTTTGTCCCTGAAAACAGGCTCTTCCCTCAACAGCTGTTTGCACATGCCTTTGTAGGTGACCCCATTTCCACAAAACACAAACACCACCTTAGGATCTGCCTTTGATGGCACTAATTTTTTTTTGAGTGAAGATTTCAGTTTTTCTTCTAAATGGCTAAGAGAAGATGCCAGGAAAGCTTTCCTATATTTGTGTTTTGCATGAGTTCTTCTACACGTTGAGGTATATGCTAAATTCGGGAGGTGTACGGTGTCATCAGAGCTTATCTGTTGAGCTGTGCTCTCCATCATCAACGTGAGTGACTTTTCACTGCTTCCAGAGAGAGTGACAATCACAGGCAAATGCTTTGATTGGCTACTACAAACCGTCTTGTGCTCCCTCACAACTGCGTGGGCATTTGTTCCCCCAAACCCAAAGCAGTTCACACCTGCAGCCCTTCCAAATGGACCACTCACTTCCCACTTCTCTGCTGACACTGGAACTTTCACACATAATGCCTGGGCATCAATACTTGTACTGTCCTCAGAGTAGAACACTGAAGGAACAATGACTTCATGGTGCATCATGAGAAGTACCTTGATAAGTCCTGCCATTCCAGCTGCAGACTCTGTGTGTCCAATGTTACCTTTCACAGAGCCCATACAAAGTGGTGGTGATCCTGCAGATCTGCCTTTAGCAATGACTGTAGAGATGCTTTCTGCTTCAGTGGAATCTCCAACCAAGGTTCCTGTCCCATGAGCCTCTACATATTGGATATGAGATGGATCAATGTCCGTATAAATCATCTGCAGCAGCTCCTTCTGCTGGACCACAGATGGCTTGGTTATTGGAGTGACAGAGTGACCGTCCTGATTCACAGCGCTTGTGGTTATAACACCCCACACGTGGTCAAGGTCACTTAGAGCCTGTTATTAAACAAAAAGATAATGAGGATTGATAATGAGTTCTGTTTGCCACAGTATAGAACTATGACACAGTTCGAATTTCACTGCTTGGGTTTTGGTTCATATCTTTTCGTATAAAACGAAACATCTTGTGGGGAATGGTACTTCACCTTTTTCAGTGGCTTCAGTAGGACAATCCCACAACCTTCTCCTCTCCCATAACCATTTGCATGCTGGGAAAATGGCTTGCTAGTTCCATCAGGAGAGATCATCTTTGCTTTACTCAAAGCAACAAAGGTCCAAGGCTCCATTATGCTGCTAACGCCACCACAGAGAGCCATCTCACAGTCCCCTAATGTAAGGAACAAATGAAAGACATGGTGTGTCACTTTATACGCAAAACTATGGAACGCCACATACTATGTCTACATATAACATGCCATTTGTAGAGACTTTGATGTAGTGGATTTTCGATTGAGCCAACAAATGCTACAGTACTTAGCTATGCTGCATGCAAAATTTGAGATCATTCTAGCACTGATTTTTTTTATATACTATGGATAAAAATAAAGACAATTGTGACTGTAAAACAAAAGTTAGAATTGACTGGGGGGGGAGGGAAATAGGAGTATTTTTGCAGGATTGCATGATGAGTTGTGTGGAAAAACACGAGATATCTGCAAAGCAAAAGAGTTGCAAATGTTCTACTGCAATTATACCAAAAATCGTAGAAATGGCATTATTTTTTATTGCATGATATGAAATAGTGAAATTATTATATAACTCATGTATATAAAGCTGAAAGTCCCTTGAAATATTCTTATATCAAGGGATTTTAAATTTCGGTTCAAGTCGATGAATATTTCTCAATACCACACACAACCTCTGCCTTGTCATTTCACTGAATCAAGGGTAAACTGCATTGCACTTCATTATGCATGAAATAAGGTATTACCGCTTTTTATAGCCTGGATGGCAAGATGCAGGGCAACAAGCGAGGAGGAGCAGGCAGTGTCAATGGCCAGGGAGGGTCCAGTCAAGTCGAACGTGTAGGATATGCGGTTTGCAGCGATGCTCATTGCTGTTCCTGTACTGTTGCGATGGTTTATTACACTCGGACTGATGGCCGCCATTGATTGCTCGTAATCCCGGTTCATGAGACCTTCCAACATCAAGTCGAAACATCAATAGTGGAAAAACAAAAGTACAGATGTGGCAGAATTAAAGTGATAAAGCACGAAGTTGATCGGGTTTTGTGTACAATATTAATGTTACCTATGAACACGCCTATGCTGGTCCCACTGACTCTCTCCATTGGAATCCCAGCATCCTCTAGGGCTCTGTAGGAACATTCTAAAAGGAGCTTCTGCTGAGGATCCATCAGCCCAGCTTCGTCATCGTCGATGCTGAAGAACTTGTGGTCAAATTCATTGAACCTGTAGCAGTATGAGAAATGCTACACTGTTAGCTTTTTGTTTCAGGTGCTCATGTCCTCACAAACGTATCTAGGGTTGAGATCATACTGTACATTAGTTTAAAGGATCAGGTTGGCAATAAGCCAGGTTGTAGTGACAATACCAATGCCAGAAAATACAATCCATCAAGAATCAGCCCCTGTGGTAATATTTAACGTACATATTAGTCATCTACAGGATGCCATTGATGCTTTAATGATTAACTAGCAGCTTTTACAAATAGACTTCATCTCTGAATATGTTCAGTGTTTTTGAGTAAATACTGCATTTGTACTGC
>JAABNX020000090.1:10337615-10348961 GCA_015163995.2 Mormyrus lacerda | reverse complement strand
AAACAAAAACCAACTACAAAATCAGACACAAGAACTAGAGAAACTCAACTGAAACACTAGGGAGCAAAATACAAAAAGAGAGGAGGTGGGATTCAAACACAGGACAGAAGGGGAACACAGACAACTGGCTGCTCAACATGTCGAGCCATGAGGCCAACAGAGAACAGGGGGGAAACACAAAGACTCACATGAAGGACGGGATGACCAGCAACGCTTGCTGGTCAAACGGGGAAGGGACACAGAGTGAGGCAACAGGGGCTGACCCTAACAGAAATATCAACATATCAATATAAAATCTTCTTTTAAATTATATCTGTAGATAATGGTGATGTAATTGCATCAACTATGCAAAACAAAAATAAATAATAAATTAACTAAGATACCAACCAGACACCCTTCTAACATCAGACAGCTTCAGGGATTCTGCATTGGAGGGGAAGCCTTTCTGCCAGTCGATGTCAGAGATTGATAGATGGTCATAGGAAACGTCTCACTGAGGTTATTTCAGCCAAAGGGGGAAATACTAGCTATTAAGGCACAGGGTGTCCTAACATCTTCCTCGGTAGGAATTGGCATCTTAGTTAATTTCCTTTGTTAAGTAAGTGAATTTGTTTCTTGTTTTGCATAGGTGATGCAATTACGTCACCTTTATCTACAGATATGATTTGAAAGAAGATTTAATATTTATATTGATATTTCTTCACGACTGTATGATATATTTCACCTACCTGCAACCCATCCACTCTTAATCACAATGTTAATTTTTATGTTTTTCTTTTTTTAAGTGTCTGCTGCAGATATAACTGCGATCCCTGTATCACTAATAATAATTAGATTATGCAATGACTAGATGGACCAATTACCTAAATTTCCAGAATAAGTAAGCATCGTCCCATCTGTGCAAGTCATGGGTGTACACTTCCTTCATCATGTTTATTTCTGTCCAAAATGTTAGAGAAGCTGCAGTCATGTAGAGAGACGAAACTGCAATCCATTACAAAATGAGCTGTGAGTAAGTGCATTTCTTGCTATGAAATCCGAACAGCCTTTGAAGTGAACTAGGTATGTCTTCATTTTTACTGTGAAACCAAATGTTGTTGCTTCTTCAGGGAGAAGTTGGTCACACGTTACTTGGGGGAGCAGGGCAGGGGGGGGGGTGGCACAAGTAACTTAGTAAGTCAGTTACTTCTCATAAACAAATATAGTAGCTGTAAACTACGTGAACGTTATGATTAATTAATGATGAACAAACATGGGATCAACACAAAACTAACACATAACCTTCAGGTTTATTAGTACGTTAAGTAGGAGTGAACGTACATTGTGCTCTCAAGTAAAGTGCTACAGAGTTTATACTTATATATCCTTTTTATAAGAATAATATCTGTTTTAAATTGTGTATCAAGAAAGTAAAATGTCGACAATTAGTGTATCCATTGGGCTGTGTATCCATAAACACCATCTTTAGCAGAACACATTCCAGTATTTGAAGACTTAAAATCATTAAAAACATGATCAATTTTATGTGTTTGTGCAGTAACTCCCTTTTATTGTGCAATGTGGATTATTGCATCATTTAGTAAATACGTGCCACTACTTACGGGATGAAGGACTCAAAGGCAAATGTAAGGGGAGCAGAAGGGGCCTTATTAAAAAACTAAACAAAAAAAAACTAAACAGTGACTGCAAAACACACAGGACTGCAAGGGGTGAAAAAACGGGAAGAGTGGTACGGGGAAGGGAACAGGGAACAGGAAGGTGTGACATCACTGACCAGACTAACGAGAGGTAATAAGGTGTGGCTGATCAGGACCAGGACCACGTTAGGGAGGAGACAGGAGGGTCAGGACGGACATGATGGGCGGGATGTAGCAGTACCCCCAAAGCGATGACGATGAACCGGGTAGGGGACCAAGGGACCAAACACAGAGGCAGACACAAATGAGACATCGGACTGGACAGGGCATGGTAGGACTGACACGGTACCCGAGCCGCAGGACAGTATAGGACACAATAATGGACACGGAGGGCGCTGAGGGAATTCTCTCCCGGGCCTCAGCGGGAGAGTTGTCCAGGGGGGCGATGTTGGAGAGATGACTGTCTCCCCCTCTGTGAGACGGAAACTCATCCAAGCCCGCTTTGGGGCCCCTGCTGGTACCACTGACCGCAACAGGACTTACGACTGGGTCGGTGCAGAATCAAATGATCTGAATGGCCCAGAGAGCCGCTCATCTAATGCATCTGTGACCTCCTCCACCCTGATCCTTAACATAGGGGCCCTGCAGGGCAATGAGCAAGCCCCAATTCCATCATGGGAGCAGTGCCAGAACAACGCTAACCCTTAACATGACACAGTGGGACATCAAATCCAGGAAGCAGAAACCCATTTTCCCGCTGTCATCTAAAGACAAATTTGTGTGTGTGTGGGGGGAGAGGAGTAAGTGGGTTTTTTGCGTGTTACTTCACAACAGGAACAATTCCTTTATTTCCTCATCGCAAATTACATATGAAAGCAGCCAAACACTTTCTACAGACCCATCTGACTTATCTTGACTTGTGGTCAAAGTCACAATAGGGCCTATGGCCCATCCAAGGCAGCACCTTGCTGGAGATCATCCTACATGGGAACGTACAAGTAAACAGTACAATACTAAGCAATATCGCAAAAAACCCAACAACCCCAGAGCAACACCCCCCCCCCCCATCTTTGGAGTTTTGAAGCAACGGCGCTCCTTACTGAGCCTCAGTGCTGCCCTTACTTCTGCAGACGCACAATGAAATCTAACCTCAGGGAATGTACTTCAGCCTGAAAACCCTGAGCCCTGCAGAGGGTGGCCCTCACATCGGCCTCGGAAAGGCGGGCAGCGTCACCCGCGACTGCAGTGTCCCTACACAGGCCCCGGTCTCCCCCCTCCCCGACAGACAGCCTCGGAAAGTAAACAGACCATTTTATTTTAATATCAATCCGAAATTGATATTGAGTTGTAATTGTCTTTATGCCTCCCTCAACTTGCTCTTTGTAGAGCAAGCCGTCCATGAAGGGCTGCCACCTGTTGGGGCGCCCAGGGGTTATGGGCCTTGCTCAAGGACCCGCAGACATGCTGAGGCTGGGTTAGAACCGGCAGCCTTCTGGATTACAAGCACAGAGGCTTAGCCCACTGAGCCACACGCTGCCCCCTTACTCAATAACGAGACTTAATTGCAAATGAAATATAATAGAATATAAGCAGTCTATCAGAAATAAACCTTAAAACACAAGATTTTTAAACAAGCTTTATTTGACATTTTTTTTTATATCTTGGATGTAATATACACGAAAGCCTGGAAAGCCCATATACAACTCATACATAATCAAAAATACTTATTTAAGCATTTACTTTATTTACAGCATTCCTCTCACACATGTTTATTTAACCTAACCTGCGTAATGCCAAATAAAAAAATAATGCTATAAATTTAAAACTAGCTTCAGATAAGTGAAAATATTTCTGCTGAAAACAACCAGAAAGTGTCTGTATGGGGGAAAACCTTAACATAACCTCTGACAGGACAGGAAGTTTCAAAGGTTCTGGAGCGCTCCTTTCCAGGAACACTAACCTTCTGAAGACTGACATAGAAATTCTAGACTTCAGTCATTTAAAAAAAAAAAATAAATAAAAATAAAATCGCACTGAGCCTTAATATGGAGGAAAACTTAATTACATTAATTGATAAGTGGAATTTTCTTTTCTCTACAGCGCTGACTGTCTGAACATTTCCACATTTACGAACTGCCTTTCTACAGACAGCGTTGTCCCAAGCAGACTTTTCATGTTCCTTCTTCCTCTAAAAATATCAAGCTCACATTTTCTGAAGCAACAGAAATGAAAACAAAAAGGCAATACACACCACTAAAACACCAACGCACATATTTGAATACAATATTTGAAATGACCGAAGACAGTAAAACTACTAACTTATTTTCTCAACAAGAAAAATACAAATAAATATGCTTTCCCCATCTAATAAAGTGCTAAATGTATTAACATTTCTTAAATCGCTTAGGTCTCCTATATATACACACAGAGAAATCTGATTACATTCTCAAACACTGACTAATAATGATGATTTCACCACAAGCGCCCTCTGGTGGCAGCAGCATAAAACACAGATTGCTGAGGAACATTAGATACTATGATGTACAGTAGTAGCAGATGAGAGGTATTTGAAATAAAGGTTCACTTTTCCATGAATTTGAAATGAATAATCAAAGAGTGTATACAAAGGTATTACCGAAACGGGGCTCCGCGAGCACCAAGAAACACAAAAGAGCTAAGAAAATCAAAAAAGCTTAACCCTGAGACAACCTTGGCCAGAAATACCATTTTGCTGAGGGCCGGGAAGACAGCAGGCTAGTGGCACCGCCATCAAGGAGCGGAGGCTGCCACTTGTGAAGCCGCGTGTTCGGATGCGTGATCTAAGCTGCGTGATTGGTGCTTTAAGGCCAAGCAGAGACTCCGCCTACCCGTCCCAGCACGAGGGCCATCATCTGGTGCTTGAAGGCCAAACAGAGACTCCGCCTTCCAGTCCCAGCACGAGGGCCATCATCTGCTGTCGAGGGTCTTCCCCTCCAGGACCATTTGGATCTCTTTGGCATCCAGAGTCTCGTACATCAGCAGGGCGTCTGCCAGGTTCCTGTGCTCCTTGCCGTGCGTCTTCAGGATGTGCCTGGCTCGCTCGTAGGACTCCTTAAAAGAGAGTCACGCTCCGTTTGTTTGACACAAAGACAGCTTTGCGGAATCCAAACGGTTCTGGCTAAAAAGCTGTTCGGTTTTAGCTGATGATACTCAGGCGGCTCTCGGCGTAAATCCGTCCCACAAACCCTTATGCATGTCACATTTTACGCAAGATAGATTTACCTTCCCATGTGGTTCACTACACCTTATAGCAAAACACATAAGCCAAAAATATACTAGCAATACGTACTAAAGAGCATTGAACACATATTATACAAATGAAAAGACCAAGTATATATTTACTTAAAGGCACATGTCACCTTATTGTATTAGAGCTTCCGGAAACTTCATGTATCTCAGATCCTTTTTGTATACATTTACTCGACTCGGTTTGACTTAAGTTGGAAGGTGTCTGAACCGTGAAAGCGGACGCGTTTCCCTTAACAAATATTCTTCTCTTCACTACACAGAGCATGCTGAAGATGGTGCGGGTGGCTACCTTCAGCAGTGTTCTCACTTCCTGCTCGACTGCGGCTTGTATTTCCGGGCTTTGCTTCGACAGGTCGGGGTACGTCATCACCCCCAGCTGTAGAGGACAAGCCGCTAAATGACCAGCTTCTATTTTACAGCGGTAATAAGGCAGCAAACACTGCCGGTACGAAAGACAAAAATCGCTAACCTTTTCACTCATTCCGAACTGGGTCACCATCATTCTCGCTATTTTTGTCGCGTTATCGAAATCACTAGACGCCCCTGCCAAAAACAGCACACGCGCGTCGGAATTAAGAGGGTCTTCATGCTCACTCTCCTCCTCCCCCGCACGGCGTGCGACCGTCCCTACCAGTGGTGACATTCTCGCTCCCGAAGATGAGCTCCTCAGCCACCCTGCCACCCATGCTGACGTCCATCTGGGCCAGCAGTTGCGAGCGAGTTTCGCTCCAGCGGTCGTTTTCTGGGAGCATGGAGACCTGCAGGTGGATGGCACAGCAAACACCCACTGAGGACTGCTTTATACTCCCGTATATGCAAGTCGTTGTTACTTAAGCGGTGACTGTTGTTCATGCTTGCATGTGTTGTTCTGTCAATCTGGAGAATTTAAAATTATATCCACCAGGGGGCAGTGCAAACAAAACCATCTCGGTTAGCTCCTTCCTTTCTGGCAGTACTTGTGCGTATCAGGTTGTGGTTTGGAATGCTGTACACTCCCTGCCTCCAGAGCGAGTTGCTGATTCTCTAATATTCTACTCACTGCTCCACTTCACATTGGTGCTTTGCTCTGCTACCTACCAGTTTAATACCTCGTTTTGAATGTTGCATTATGTTAGATATCTCATAGTATTTAGCATTTCGTACATTGTATTACATCTGCAAAAATAGGAAAAGATTCCATTTCTGTACGATAGATATTGCAACATTTATAAAGCAAAAAGGAGTTAATATAAATGATTTTCTCACAAACATTATACTCTAGTTACAATGTCACATTGTAAGTACTTGTTATGTTTGAATGCACCATTTGGGACTACAGCAAAAATTTCATTGCACTCTGTATAATGACATGACATCCCATCCCATCCCGTTCTGCTCCGTCCAGTCCAGTCCAGACCGGTCCGTTATCTACATGTGTATTGTACCGTTTAAGACCCATAAACCACAAGAGCAGGAAACAGACTACAGTGGTACCTCAGAACTCGGGTCCGAATCCTAAAAAGTTCAAGTACTGGTCGAATTTTCCCCATAAGAAATAATGGAAAACCAATTAATTGGTTCCTGGCCCCAAAAAATTACACGTAATTTAATTTGTTTGTATATCGCAAACTTTTACGTTGTAACATTTGTACAACTATTGCGTAACTTTTTGGTGAGCAATGGCTACCAAAATGATATAAATTACGGTGTATTACCTGATATTTTCAATAAAAAAGCACTATCACCAACAAACGACGCCGTCACAGCGAAGGCTGAGACTGAAGCGTCACCCTTTGTTTCCGCTGAGAGACGACTCATTTCCCCGCGCGGACAAGTTAAAGTTAAAGTTGGCGTCCACGGTTCGACTTCTGAGATTCAGATCGAGTTCTAGATCATTTTTTTTCGAACTGGTTGGTTCGACTTTTAAGAAATTCGTTCTAATGAGTACGAGTACTGAGGTACCACTTTACTGGCACAGCAGCGCATGCCCCATAGCCCCATTATTCAAATCACGGCCCTCGAGGTCCGAGTCCTGCTGGTTTTCCAGCCTTCCTTTACCTGCCAGTCAGGTGTGAAGCCTCTGACCAATCAGAATCAGTATCTGGGAGAACTGAAAACAAGGCCTGGATTTGGAATTGAGGTCCAGATTTGAAGAACCCTGCCCCATAGCGTGGGTTACTCACATGACCCAGAGTCGGCCCGCGTGGCATGATGGTGGCTTTATTGATGGGCATGGAGTCCTTTGTGTAGTAGGCCACGATGGCATGGCCAGACTCGTGATATGCAGTGATGGTTCTGTTCTTTTTGTCGATCTCCACGCTCCTGCGCTCCGGACCTGGCGGACACAGGCGATGGTCCCGCTGTCATTCCGTGCCACAAAGCTCTGCTTTCCCAGCAGCCCCCGAAGCTCAGGCCTGCCCCACTCACCCATTAGGATCTTGTCCTTGGCGAACTCCAGCTCCTTCATGGTCACCATGTCTTTACTGTCCACCGCTGCCTTCAGCGCGGCTTGGTTCACCAGATTCTCCAAGTCGGCCCCAGAAAAGCCCACCGTCCCCCTGGCGATGATCTCGGGCTCAACGGCTGCAGCCAAAAAAAATCCACAAAGGTGAACGTAAGAGTTAGACCATAACCATAAAGCAAATAAGCGCCTACAGGAATACATTTCGGCACTCTGGCTCAAACCAAAAGCCTTTTTTAGAAACGTACCAGAATCCACTTTGATTTTCTTGAGATACCACTTGAGGATCTCAGTACGGCCCTTTATGTCTGGTCTCGGGACTGTGACCTGCATGTCAAACCTTCCTGGTCGTATCAGAGCACTGCAAAAAAAAGGCATCATGGTAACATGATCAGCTCTGCAGCTCTCCAGTGTTATCGCAGTGCTAGTTAACATGCCTAGCTTACCAGAGGTGGTGATTTCAGGTCCAGAAAGTATAAATCTAGACCAAGATTTAGTTTCAAACAACCAGTTGAGTACTCTGTGACTGTGACTCTTCATACTCAACTGGTTGTTTGAAGCAAAATCTTGGTCGGGGATTTATACTCTCTGGACCTGAAACCTCCACCTCTGTAGTTAACTAACCGAAGTGTTATTAAGTATTATACTAGCCGATCGACCCCCCTGCTACCCTGACCAGGATAAGGTTGGGCCGGGAAGCACTGGGATGAGGGATTAGACGAAAGCTAGATGGATGCGTGTTAAAAATTATAACAATCTTTGTAGCCATAAACATTAATTGCATAAATAATCCACTTAAAGAAAAAAGCATCAACATACTTATCCAAAGCTTCTGGAAAGTTAGTAGCTCCAATGACGATAACACCCTCGTTTGGTTTAAACCTGCAAGTGTTAGAACATTAACTGGAATGAACACTTTTGGTTAAAATGGGCTCCCTGGGAATCGTTGCCGGGGGGAGGTTCTCACCCGTCCATCTCCGCCAGCAGCTGGTTTATGGTCTGCCTGGAGTAGGGGTGCATGGGGGACTCGATCCTCTTCCCGCCCACGCTGTCCAGCTCGTCAATGAAGACCACGCAGGGCGAGTTGGCCTTCGCCTCCCCTGAGAGCGGAAATGGCAGAACCTGAGACGTGATGGCGACCCGACTCCGCCACCCGCCGCCCCAGGAAGGGTGACTCACGGAAGAGGTTCCGGATGCGGCTGGCCCCCACGCCCACGAACATCTCGTCGAACTCGGAGCCGGAGGCATAGTAGAAAGGCACGTCGGCCTCCCCCGCCACGGCTCGTGCCAGCAGGGTCTTCCCCGTTCCTGGGGGGCCGACGAGCAGGATACCTGCAGAACGCCCGCGCAGGTCAGCAGGTGCGCGGCTACTCCCCATATTCACACCCACCCATTTCTACTCAGCCATGTGCATCTTCCTGTCTGATGTCCCTCCAGCTGCCTGAGCAGCAGTGCCTTGCCCTTCCTCATCTATACTTGATATTTTATATATTTTTTACCTTTTAAGTCAATCTATCTTTGTTATCATCCTCAGCCTTATCATCCATGAAATTTCAATGTTGCTCAGTGTGCGAGAAACAGTAAGACTGAATATAAATATAAGAAATTTAAGTAACGTGAAATACGTTAGTGTCATACTGTTGTGCAGTGTATTGCTTGATCCCGTATACTGTACCACTTTTAAATTTCCCTTTTAAATTTAAATTTTTAATATGCCGCCAAACCATACCATAGACACCCTGTTAACTGCATGTACCCATCTTACCAACAGTTATAATGTTATAACACAATAATTCTGCTTATTTAACTCTTCAACATTATATGATTTATAGCTACTGCTTCAGTCTGTGCCTGAAAATGTGTATTTATGAGTAATATAATTAGGTTTGTGATTAAATGCATATCAGCCAGGCAATTTAGTATGGTAAGAATTACAACCATGAAGGTAAAGCAAACATTGTTACCAAGCTAAATATACAGTAATAATGAATAATAAATGCTGTTATCTAGCTAAATATACATTATTATTCTAATAAAGCATGTGAGACGATTCTTACCGAGCTAAGTTATAACAGTTATAATCAATAAAACAAATTGCCTTAGAGCTGAATATACTTTAATAATCTAATAAAACATGTCAGTTTTACTATCAAGCTACATTAAAGTAAACAGTTTTTTTATAATTAATAAAAACGTTCCTTCCTAAGAACATTTGGATGGATCATACTGACGTAAAGGCTCGCTGCCGATTTGCTTCGGTGATTCTGCCCAGCGCTGACATGCCTCGAGGACACGTGCAGTGAGAACACCCGTCCTGCAGCTCTCTAGGGGCCTGGGGGGGGGGGTCCGTCTTACCCTTGGGCAGCTTCCCACCAAGCACGGTGAACTTCTGAGGGCTCCGGAGGAACTCCACCACCTCCTGGAGCTCGTTTTTTGCCTCCTCCACTCCCTTGACGTGCTCAAAGGTGACGTTCTTCATCTGGACGGGGTCCACGCCGGCGTCCAGGCCTGATGTGGTTCGGAATCGCACTGTCAGAAACAGCAGGGTCAAAGTTCACGCTCCCACAGCGCCATGCATACATCAAACCCAAAGTACAGGATTAGCACTTCCTGTGAAACAAAAGTGCAATTAAAGTATCTACACTGTCAATCTCTGTAAATAATAAGAAGCTATTAGAAAAAGATCACTCATATAGGCTGTTAGAATTTAATCCCCAACACAGAGAGCACAGGTATTAATTAGTTGTATTAATCTGTTCACACTTTGATGCACAATGATAAACTGTGACTCCTGTGCAGGACAGGGATGGGATGGGATGGGATGGGATGGGGGTGGGATGGGGATGGGGGTGGGATGGGGATGGGGGTGGGGCTATTCATTATTTCATCCCCATGAAGAAATTGCATTCTCTCATATCCCGCCTTGCTCTTCTATGAGACACACGAACACAAGTAAGAGCAAGTTTTGGGGTCACAGCCCAGGATTGTCTAGCATCCAGCACCCCTGGGACACTTGGGGTTAAGGGCCTTGCACGAGGACCTAACAGTGGCATCACACTGCTGACCACGAGATTAGAACTGACAATCTTCTGAACCCACTGCTTAACCTGCAGGAAGGACCCACACACCACCCACTTTAAACATTTACACTGTAGATCAATGCACAATATGAGCAATTCAATCGCTCCCTTTCAGTTGGGTTGTATCAAACAGTTAATAGTTAATGGGAACAACTGGGTCTAGATCAGTTTCAATTAATAAAAATCATCTGCATAGTCAGGGTCGTCCGTTTTGAACATAAAGACTGTTAAAGATCGTCCATATGGAGCACAACAGATTATCCCCATGGCGGTTTATAAGATGTGATGGGGGACGCAGAGCACGGTGGAAGGGGGACCGGCGAGCAGCTGGCGGGGTTCCTTTACCTGATAAAAAGGGCGTTCGGGAGAGCCCATAGATGCCCAGGAGCAGGAGGACCAGCAGAACCAGCCGGGTCCTCCTCAGAGAGTCTGTCAAATGGAAACAAAGGCACCCCAGCGACACTTAGCATCTAGGAAGCAGGCAAACGGCCATCTGTTCACAGTGCAACATTCCAATTCCCCCAAGCCGCGAAATTAAAATGAGAAACGCGCAGTACATTAGATACAACATCCTGCAACGGTACCGCGTCATGAGAAAAGCACGAGTTCTAAATGATTCTCTGTAGCCGTACGGGACTGAATCATCACATTCTTTACAGCATCCCCTAAATCTAAGAACCATTAAGAAACTGAATTGAATGAGCCTAGAAAGAATATAGTAACTATTTCTAAAGCAAAACTTAAACATAAATGTTCAAGTAGGGCAGGGTTATTCAAATCTGGACCTCGATTCAAATCCAGGCCTTGTTTTCAGTTCTCCCAGCTAGTTAGTTTAATAATTACTGATTCTGATTGGTCAGAGGCTTCACACCTGGCTCACAGGTAAAGGAAGGCTGGAAAA
>JAABNX020000090.1:10323740-10337515 GCA_015163995.2 Mormyrus lacerda | reverse complement strand
CACCTGGCTCACAGGTAAAGGAAGGCTGGAAAACCAGCAGTGCTCGGACCTCGAGGACCGTGATTTGAATAACCCTGCTCTAGTTACTTAACTTAATATCTAACCCACTGATAAGATTAAATGAGTTTCTGTTTCATGCAGAAACCCTGGGGCTCTGGGCACAGAGCTGCCCGGTGGCCATTTTTAATTCACTTTTAAAGATCGAACCCAAAAATCATTTTTACAACATCTGAAGCAATGCTACTTCAAATGGCATCTGACCTGCCCATCTATATTCTTTTGGCATACAGAGGTGGAAAGTTCAGGTTCAGAAAGTACAAATCCAGACACAGTCACATTACCTTAGAGAATATTTTAATACTTGGAGATTTCAGTATACATGCAGACATAGACACTGATGCCTTTAGCAAGTTCCCTGTCAGTCCTGAACCCCGATGAATGTTACCAGTACATAACAGGACCGACGCATGTTCACAATCATAAACTATACTCAATTATCGCTCACGGAGTCTGTTTATCATGTATAGGTCCGTCCATTGAATAAGTACTTTTCTGACCATTTTCTAATCACCTTTGTGATCCAACCAACCCTCTTTGACAATAGAGATTATTGTGACACGTCACCTAAACGACGGAATTACTCTACGATTAATTAATGCAGTAAGTAATGTGAACTTAGTGTCTAGCACAGATGTCGACATACAATACAGTGGTTAGTCAGGTTTTGGACAAAACGGTACTTTGGCCAAATAAACTAGTCAAAACCACCTGCCATTCCCCATGGTTTGATGAACATACATATGAGCCTCTCGTTCAAATCTCATTCGGGTGCGGTATCAAAGCTGTGTTATTCCTTCAGCTACATAACATCTAACATGCTTTCTTACTATTCAAGACACTGACAAACCAGCAGGATACCTTAAATGCTCCATTACTAATGAACACACACCACACAAACACCTTGCAACATACTCAAAAGCAGCAGTTCTTATTTTCACTAACAGGAAGTTTGACCACATAACCCTTAGTTCTCTGTGCTGGCTTCCTGTTAGGTTCAGAACTGACGTCAAAGTTCTCCCATAATCATGTAAGGCACTCAATGGTCTATCACCTGCCTACCTAAAACAAAACTACTTCAAGTTTACAAAGTGCATCGTCCGCTCAGATCACAGAACCCTGTGGCACTAATGGCAGTGAAGCCTTCTGCTACAGGGCCCCGGGTTTGCAAGCTCATGCTCTGGATGCCAAATCGGTCTCAGTCTTTACATATCAGACCTATCGCTTCAGCTTAGCTTACCTGCAACCTCACAGATGACAGTATCACTACGGCTGTCACTGCTGCTCTACATTGTCCTTGTAGCCCACTGTGCATGTCCATCGCGGAGTTTACATTGTCCTCTTAGCCTACTGTGCATGTCCATCGCGGAGTTTACATGCGTTCTGCCCGCCCACGTTATCCGCCTTCCTTCCCACGTGTCCTGATGGTACCTGCAGCTGGCACCATCTGAGCTGGACTGCTGGTCCAGTCTCATGGTAGTGTGACATCATGGATGTGATTTACATACTTTGACATCACAAATGCAGTCTTCAATCTGCCAGCCTACACAGCGGTGCGGAGAACTGGCTCGTTGATGGACTTGATGACCACAGTTTACATCTTGCTTTTAGCAAGCAGGCTTATGTTGTTATTCTATAATGTTAGCATGCCGCATGCTCGGGGGGCCTGTTATTCTATAATGTTAGCATGCCGCATGCTCGGGGGGGCCTGTTATTCTGTAATGTTAGCATGCCACAGGCTCGGGGGGCCGGAGGGGGGGGCAATGGTCCCCAGAGGCTTTAGTTTTCTCTACTCTGTAATCATCTAACATTTCTTTCTTTCATTCATTCGACTATCTTTTCCTGTTTTTGTTATTATTCTGTATAAATGACGTAGGAATGTATTACAACACACTCATGTAAAGCACCTTGGGGCGAGTCTGATGTGAAAGGCGCAATACAAAATAATACTAAATAAACTGAATTGAATAGAATGTCATAGATGGGATTCTGAACCAGCAAATCCAAAACGGCACAGATACTAGACGTCGACAGCAACACAAGTGCTAGGTTTACGCAACGGAAAGCCATCACTATGGTGCAGACTTAGCACAGGAACAGCCGGCTGACCAGATTGTTGATGAAAAACAAACAACCTGGCTCACTATTCATCACCATGGGAGACATGAACCATACTGTACCAACATCAGTGCTGAACTCCATAAATATAAACAATTTATAAAAAACTGTACATGGGTAGGTTACTTGGACCACTGCACCTTCAAGGATGTATATCAGGCTTTTATCAGTGTCCTACTGGGAAATTCCGACCATTCCCTGGTCCAGCTCATCCCTGTGCTGTAGGCTGCTTCCAGGCAGAAAAGGACTGCAGTACACAAGAAGAATGTGAAGCAGGAGACACCGGGAACAACCAGAAACCAGCCAGGCAGAGGGCAGAAGCGACTTTTTAATGCCAGAGGTGACCAACAGCTTATCCAAGAGGCCCTCATGAAATCAAAGGATGACCTCAAGTGACCTTCAAAAAGAATGGGAAACATTAAGTGGTGTGAAGTGCTCTGCTAGGACAGTCCATAACGGGCTGCTAGAAGCAGGACTGCAGACCCATAAAGCAAGGAAGAAGCCCTTCCTTAATGAGAAACTGGGTAAGAGTCAAGCTGGAGTTTGCAAAAAAAAAAAAAATGATATCTTACACAGACGCATTACCCATACACTGAGAAATGAGTGAAACTGAAAATTTTGCTCCGGTCTCTTTTCCAGAGATGTATAATAACATGTTCCACTGTGAGGAGAACCTGGAGCATATCCACATGGCAAGCAGATCTTACAAGCTCCCTAAAAATATCTGTATAGCCTGCAACTGCATAACTTATAAAAGTAATGTTACTGAAATCTGACTAGGAAATATTTGGGATTTTCAGCGCATACAGAGTCTCCGGCAGTGTTTGTATAGACGCCTACCTTGCATTCGCTGGGCGAGCGTCTGCGCCTTGAGAAATCCTTCAGCGAAACCCATCTTGAAGGCATCATGCTGTGCTTCTGGGATATTCTTGGTCTTCAGAAGTTTGTCCAGAGCTTCCAATTCTGATCCTTTGTCTCTAGTGAGGATGCCCTGGGAGATGAAAGTCGCTGGGAGTTTGTAGCGAGGAAAAAAGGTCACAGAACTCCACAGGGGGTGGCGGGCAGGGGTGGGGACTGACTGAAATGGCAAAACCTCAGATGCACAAAGTCTAGTTACACCGCTGGCGTCTCTCACTTGTCGTGCTCAAACTATAGAATCACAACACTAGAAAATCTGAAATGTAGCCAAACACCTGCAAAAAAATCTCATAGTAAATTTCTTCGGAAAATTCTAGAAAAATATATAAAATATACGTATATTCAAAACATCCTTTTCATACCGAAAATGCCAATGAGGATCAAACGATAATTAAAATCTTATCCAGATTTTGTATTGAGCCTGTTGCCAACCACCTTCCCAACAGAGTTAAGTTATGCAAACAAAATAACATCGGCGTGATGAACTGGACCTCTCATACTATCACTGTGCATCAGTGAAGGTGTGGTACGATGGCCGGACAGCCACAACCAACCTTCATGAAGGAGGGCGTGAAGCCATTGTTTTCTACGAGGCGCTCGTGACCGGACTGCAGCCTTCGCGTTTTGGATTTCAGCGTCTTAAAGCCCCGCCTCTGAGTCCACACTATCAAAATACAGAAAAAAAAAAAAAAGAGAGAGAGAGAGATGCATCCATTTGCATTTGATGACCTCCACGGCATTCCAAAGCTGTATTCCGATAAACTAGTTTTTAATGAGCGTTTTCAATCCCACTGCTTATTCACCTCACGCTATTATTTACAAAACAACCTCCATAGTAACACAGAGGCAGAGTCGAAGCTGACAGCTTTACCTGGCCAGTGCTGAAGACCGGCACAGACCAACTGAAGGGGTGTGGCGCTCTGTTTACAAAATGCGAGCGAGCCGGAAAGGCCCATCGTGCTTCCGGGGAACCCTGAAGGTGACAAAAGGGATACCGTTGGAAGAACGAAGAGGTCTAAGCAGTCGTGTGCACTCACTTAGCTTGTAACCAGGACTGTGGATTATGGTTAAATGGAAGAAAAAGGGGATCAGGCTTTTACTCACCATACTTGTTCTGAAAGAAAGAAGCTGAGGAGGTATAGGAAGTCCTCCAGCCAGGGAGCCCAGCGTCCCCCATCTGTGGGAAATGGTCTGGCTTCAGGTCCCCCAAGCCTAGGTCCCTCAGAGTGACACCCGACTACAGAAACACGTGTGACAGAACGCCAACATGTGGGCAAACACTGACTGGCAGCCGCGTAATGCTGGCATAGTGGATTAGGTCACCAAAAAAAAAGAAAAAAAAAAGAAGAAGTCGAGTCCCAAGGGCCTGCTTTGTTGTTTGTGGCCCCTCCCCGAAACGCACTTTCGTCCCCCCCCTTAGACGTTTCAAAATTTAAATAAATAGGTACTGGGTAGAGTCAGAGGATTGTAGCTAATTAGCCAGTTAGCGGACTATACTGCATTGGCATCTCCTAAATGAGAAACGCTTCAATTTATTATTTGGTGCAGTGACTGCTTGTGGTCAACAGGGGGCTCAAACCTCAGGGGTGGGGGCATACAAATGCACAGTTGGAGTGGTGGTAAACACTGCCAATGTCCTCAACTAAGGTAAATTATTAAGGGGCAGATCTAAAGGAGCACTGATGAACTCAGAAATAAACATTTACGAGGCAGCCATGTCGGAACACAGGCATGATACCTCTCGGATGGGCTGGGCGCTCTCCAGGGCGCCATCCTTCGGCTGACATTCCCATGGCGTGCTGCATAGCGGACTTTTAAAGGGGTGGAGGGCATTGATCAGGTGACTCAAGGGGACTGTTACCTGTCAAAGGCAGCAAAGTACTCACCTGACAGATCTGCAAGGCGCATATGGGGTGTACTAAGAAAGCCTTTCGAATTATTACATTCTGCGCAGACAAAAAACTTTGCAAATATACATAATTTACCGGTTGGGCATAAAGTTATATATGATCTGGCAAAGGAAGGGTGTGCAAGCTTTACATAATTTCAAACGCGTAGCCTATAAACTAAAAATAATCTGCAAACGAGCGGTCGTTATTGTGAAATGCCATACGATCATTAGCTAACAAAACTGCACTTTGCTGCATCAGCCGCACCGGTATCTGGTGGATTATTGCATTTCACCGATGGTGCGGTAACATTAACAATTGTGCAAATATCACGAATCCAGAGGCCGAAGTGGCGAACCAATTTGTTCAGGCTGTAGCGTTTACACCCGGGGGTACGACGAAACGTTGTCCTACCAGGTCCCGTTTTCCCGTCTTACCTGTGGCTGGACCGTAGTAGGTAGAGAAAACATCTCCTTTACGGGGTATAAATCGGCGATCGGCGACAACAGGGTACAGATATATACCCGTGTTGGCATCCGCTACCTTGCAGTCCGGACTGCGGCTCCCAGCGAGCAACTTGCTGCGAAACTGCAAATGGCTTCTGCGGGTCATCGGGTTTAACGTGATCACTACCGGGTCGCTGCATGTGCGAGCTGGCAGTAAATTTCGTGGGACGAAATATCATATTCAACATTATCATTACCATCGAACCGATCTCAACATTTTCATTGTTGTTTCCTGAACAACCAATACTAATATTGGGAATATTGATGCAATGCCAGAAGAAACTTAATCCCGTTCGACTCGGTTGGGGTTTTACGAGTAAAACAAGTAATTAGTTTGATCCCGAAAGCTTCAAAGTGCTGTCAAACTCGGAACACTGTTTATATTAATTTTAAATGCTGTGGCACGCTGTTCTGAAGTCTCTTTCAAAATGAAAGTCTGAGGGCTTCATTGAATTAGTTTTCGAAATGTTTTCTGTTTTGCCTCGTTTCGGTATAGAAAAAAAACTATGCAGTGAATGGGATCAGAATCAGAACACATTACTGCAAACAATTTAGCCTATTAATCAATTATTAGACCATTCACTTTAGAAACACGAAACTGATTAGATAAACAGTACGATAAATATTCGCACGATAGTACAACAAAGTTAAGATATATGGACAGCAACATATTTATCCAAAATTTTGATTTATTACACACATACTGCGAATTATACGTACGTCATTTAACTTCTTTTAATTATTTGTGAGTATTGAGCAATATTTGGTCACTAGATGTCACTGCTATGCAATATTTCGACCTTTAGAAACGTCCATCCATACATTTCCTGAAACCGCTTATCCTATACGGGTTGAGGGATTTAGAGACGTCTCTAGCTGTAAAGTATTAAGGTGTATGGAAAAACAAATTTTTATATTTAAAAATGACACATAAATTAATAAAAACAGAAACAGCTTTAAAGCATGGCGAGTTTAATTTACAGTGAAATATAGCATACATTGCAAAACGACAATTCCTATAATTGCCAAGTTACAAAACATATATATTTTGCCATGGCTGTAAAAGATGCAACGACATAATACATTTTAATTATAATATTGCCGCCATTTGTTTATTCACCAATTTACACAGCAAAGATCTACGGTATACCAAAACTGTTTATTCCTTGTGCTGCCTTCAGCCAAAGATCTCATCAAGAAATCCCATTACCACAATCTTCATAAACACTGCATAATTATGATGCATATGTGAGGGAACATAGTTGTGCAACGAGTAGCACACTCACCTGACATCTGCCCGAGCAGCAGCAGTATGGGATAAAATTGGTGATAAATCTTGAAACCTACGTGATCAAATCACTATAACAGATTTTCCATAAACACTAACTGACAAAATTTCTATTAGAGTAAGTGGTTCGGCGTGATGCATTGTTTTAATCTCATTATAACCAAGCATTTCAGGGGTAAGCTAACTGAATTCTTGATATGAAAATCTACAGAGTGATCACTGCACGTGCTTTGCATTTGCGGATTGTTTAGTGCTGCCAAACCACATACAGGCATATCGTGGACTGTGTGCATTAGCAGTAATTTGCTTTCGGTCTTTTAAAGTTAGGCATCGTGATCTGAGACACCTTAACTCCACAATGAGGTGCAATTTAAGGTCCAATTCCATCTTCAGCAGCAAACTACATTTGTGGGGGGAGGGGAGATTTAAAAAGAAAGTTTGTGAACCTGTTTAATTGCTTGAATTTCTTCATAAATGTCACCTGATCTTTACCTCAAAGTCATAATAACACAATATATATGTTTTGTTTTTTTTTTACCAAACACGTTACACCGCCATATCTTTATGGAACAGATGTGTCCAGCTGAGGTGACAGGGACTGTATCTGGATGTCAGTAGTCAGACAATGACTGGGTCTAGTTACAATGCCACTGAGTGCGTTTTAAAAAGCACTACAATCATTATGACCTAAGCTGAACTGTAATAGAATCAAGGGACTCCAGCTCATTTGGGAATAGACTCTTGGACGCTATCCAGGACCATGGCTGCCCGGTTCCTGCAGGTCCCGCCACTCACCCGCGGCACTGTCAGAGCCTCCCGCGCATGGCCTCACGTCCTCCTGTAGCCGAATGAGTGCCGCGCCCACCTGCCTGTCCAAACGGCACCCGGTCCTGCCGCCCTTTCCGCAGTGCTCGCAATCACCCCCTGTGTCCTGGTGACTCAGCGAGCCCAAGCAGGAGCCTCAAACATGGTGAGGGTACGACATATGCTGGTATGCCACAAGGATGAAGACTATTGTACAAGGGAGCGGAGGGCTTTATGACATTAATGCATATATTAAGCAAATGATGTCCTGTATTTGAAGTGGGCTTTCGTCATCATATTATTTGTATGCGGATTCATAAAAATTATAATAAATAATAAGGCATATATTATACGTTATAATTTTTCTTAATGAAACTGCATGTAAATAACATGTCGAAAACACACTTTAAGTTATGGACATCATTTGGATTTGAATTGAAAAAAGTTCAAGTTCTGATCAAATTTTCCCCATAAAAAATAATGGAAAATCAATTAATAGGTTCCCGGCCCCAAAAATATCACTCCTAAATGTTTTTTTTAGCAGTTAAACACAAAATGAGCAGGATAAAACAAGAAGAGCATATACTAAACAAATCTAAGCACATTTATCAAAACAGTAATTTTGTCACTGCGCGCAGGACGAGTGAGCAAAAAGCATGGAATCAGGGTCAGGCAGATGGAAATCCAGGAACACAGTGTTTATTGCTGCCAAACAAAGAGTTGACTTATATGACAGGACTGGGGAAACACGCTTGAACGCGGATTTAAATACACACGACTAATTGGAAATAACGAGAAACAGCTGATGGCATCGGGATATCACAGGAGGTTAACGAGGGAGGCGTGGCACACAGGAGGATCGTACGAGCCGGGCGTGACAAATTCGTAAAGTAAGAAAGTAAATGTATCCAAAGCTACCAAAATGATATAAATTACGGCGTATTACCTGATATCTTCAATAAAAAAGCACTATCACCAACAAATGACGCTATCACAGCAAAGACTGACTGAAGCGTTACCCTTTGTTTCCGCTGAGAGACGTGCCGCGTCATTTCCCCGCTCGGAAAAGTTATCATACAGTAGGTCGGCGTTCACAGTTCGACAAGTTCTAGGTCACTTTTTTCTCCGAACTGTTTGGTTTGACTTTTAAGAAATTCGAGTTCTAATGAGTTTGAGTACTGAGGTACCACTGTATGTATTAATGTTATATTTGTATATATGTGTATGTAGCCCTTTCACTCCTTGTGCCATATTGCTAGCTGGGTACAGATTTTCACCTTTAAGTTTTCACACCCTTTCACTCCCTGAATGTGCTCTTGTCCAGCCTCGTCTTCCAGCATGTTCATCTCTGTTAAGGACACCAGAGGTTTGGTGTCTATGGTCCACTGAAGGGGTTGCTTCAGGAGCTCTTTGGAACCCTTGGGATGGAGAAAGCCAAATCGCTATGTGTATACATACAGATGCATTTTGAGAGCCTGATCTGCAGTATTCTGTCTGTAGCTAAGGAATCCCCATATGCTAGCAGGGTAAGGCAAGCCCAGTCCAGCTGGATTTATATGCTGCTTCAAATCACCAAACTGAGGAAGATAAGATTTACCCGCCAATCACTGCCATACTGGTCCTAATTCTGAAGGATGTGCATTTTTACGATCAATCCCATCTTTAAATGACTTTGATAAATTATTCAGGTAGCAAATCACCTCATTGAGGTGCCAGGTAAAATTTATTTAGCGTTCCATGGTCAGACACTTTTATTAACGATATAAAATCCAACAAAAACACAAGAGAGAGCTGATATTTATAGGATTTATCATTTCCGCTATCTCAGCACTTCATTGCAAACGAGAAGTCAAATTTTCCTTTTATATTGCATTTTCTCCATGTCTCACACCGCTTCCTTCTGTTACACAAAAAAATCCCCCGTTGATGAAGAAATCCATTTCATCATTTTCTTGTTTTTCGAAGATTGGCCCTTTCATTTGACACTGGATTTAATCCTCCAGAACAGTTCACTGCAGTCACATTGCAGCACTTGTGCTGGAAGTGCGAAGTGGACTTTATCTAGAAATGGAAGATGAGCGTAAAAAAAGCCGCGAGTGGGAACGTAAGCAAAAGTCAGCTGTTACAAGCACAGCAAGGGGAGAAACGCAACAAAGCGAAAGGTCAGACATGAGAGCCTTGGGGCGTTTACTGGGGGAAAGGGAACATACAGATCAGTCATATGGTGAATGCGAATAAGGAACTGATCAACGGCATAAGTGTAGCCTGCTAGCTCAGGAAACAGCATTGGAAGTCTGGTCTCAAGTCAGCATAAGAATGGACTCAGTTTTGTTATGCCCTCAGGAGAATTCTTGCCTGATCTTGACTCCTTCTGCGTCCATAGCGTATGTCTGCAGCCTGCATGCAGTTTAATACCCCTGATTTTTATTTATTTATTTTTTTTATATGAGCTTCATTCTTCTTCAACATCGCGCACGCATCCGTGCAGTTCTCTCACGTCCTCATCATGTCTGCCAAGTCAACAGCTACCCGATTCACATACATGAACCATAAGGAGTTTCTGTACGAGAGACCCAGTAAAAAGAGACGCTGTGTAATGCAAATACTGCAAAATATCAATTACCGGGACGTTTGGCATGACTTACAATTTTGATAGACATATACAGTAGAAAGGAAACCTCTAGACCTCTGTAATCCTAGTGATCTCCATTTGTAGAGAGGCGATGACTGGTCAGATGTCCAGCCAAAGTTTGTTTTACACGGTAATCTATACCGATAACTATCCAGTTACCTAGCCATGGTCTTCCAATGATAATTATTGTTGTACTTTATAAATCTCTGTGTCAGGAATTATGTTTTCTGGTCATTTTGGTCTCCAGAGAAACATAGCTGAGAGTGAAGTTTGGGATCAGATCACAGGGTCAGTCAGTGGTCAGTACCCCTGGAGTAGTTATGGTTAAAGATCTTATTCAAGGACCTAATGGTGCTGAGATTCATGTGCTATTAGCAGGAATCAAACCGGCAGCAGTGTTGTGGAAGTTACTCACAAATGTAATCCATTACAGACAGTTACAATTACAGAGTTGGAAAGTTCAGGTCCAGAAAGTAAAAATCCAGACCAAAGTTTTGTTTCAACTAACTAACTAACTGAAAATAAAGAGTCAGTCACAGAGTACTCAATTGGTTGGTTGAAACAAAACCTTGATCTGGATTTGTACTTTCTGGACCTGAACTTGTGGTATTCTGGGCTGTGTTGCATACTTGATAAATGTGTGTGTGTGTCATCGTGCCCAAAATGACTCCAAAAAAGCCACAAAATTAGGACATTAACAATGAATTCAATTCTGTAGTGCAATAGCACTTTCCTTCATAAGTTTTCCTCAACACAAAAAGATGCTTGATGATGACAAAAGCGTGCTCAAGCTAGGATTGTTAAGTGCAATGTGAGTGCAGATCAGCAGAGTGGGGGGGGCACAATTATGCTTGGGCATGGTACAGTATAAGGCAACCGGGCCTCACACCCCTAGTGTTTAGGTTTGATTTCTACCCCCAGCTGGGGGTCTGAAGTTTACATGTTTTCCCCGTGTCCGCATGAGATTCCTCCACGTGGTTCGTTTTCCTACCCATGTCCCTAAACATAAACAAGTGGAGAGGCCAATGCCTACGAAACGTCTAGCATTTTTGCCGTTATGCTTTAAAAATTACTACATGAATATAGATGCTCCTCTACTTACGAACGAGTTACGTTCTCAACGGCCGTTCGTAACTTGAAATGTTCGTAAGTTGTTTTTCAACGTAATTTTAACGGTACACCGCAAGTTCAATGAACTAGGATGCCGGGAGTACGCACGCCACGCTGCTGCGCGGTGGGAGTAGCGGCCAGAAGTCAACTAGGCGGAACTGGCGCGCAGAAAAAAAAAACGATTTTGTGGACAGGAAACGGGAGCCCAAGGAACACAATTTGGACTTACAGTCCCCTTTGTTCGTATGCCTGAAAGTTGGTTATTTGAGGAGCATCTGTATGTCAAACATGTGCCGGAGCCTATGCCTCTAACCATATTCTCACCACACCGCTCCACGGAATCACATGACACCTCGCCAATCCGAATCGTGGACCAGATGCTCCCCTTTATACTGAGCTGATAAAGAGAAGAGCCCACTGAGTGTTTATTCTGTGGGCAGAGGGGCTTTCCCTCCCATCACAGCCAGCTGAGGCCTTCTTTATCTGATGAGTTAAAGAGAACTAAAGGTCTAAAGCTGTCAATAAATCAACGAACTATACCAGCAAAAATGTGGATTCAGAATCAGAATCAAGAGCCTCAGTCTGCACTGATAGAATCATGTCTGATAAAAAGACTGTGAAATGTCAGAGAAGGAAGAAAATCATATACACCTATCTCCTGATACTGATGAGTACATAGAAACTCTACATATTCTACTGTAACTGAAAATGATAAATATTTACCATTGAGCAACTTCCTGACATCACAGAGAAGTCACAGTTGAATTATTCCAAAACTGTACCACTCCCTGCTCATAACAAACAAGGCAGTGTCTAGATGGGTTATAACTGATGGAAACCATTGTTTTACCATGGCGACAGCGGCTGATGTCATGCATCTCCTTCGCTGACCGCTGAGTGATCTGGAGTAATTCTCCTACAGAGCCTCGCTGTTGGGTCACGTAGGAGATGCCGCACCGCACGGCGTCACCGAGGACAAGGCCGTGTGCCTGGAACGGAGGCTCTGAGTCTGCCTCTCTCTCTCTCTGCACTTTCTTCACGCACATGGCTTCCTGACAAAACAACAGAGAAGAACAAGCAAGCTGAAGCCGACCATGAAAAGTAACGGGACCCTAGCGAAAGCGTGGCAGACAGCCGCAACACCACGCCACCGAAATCAGTGCCCTGTCCGACTGATAATGAGAAATAAAATAACCCAGATCTGCCAGTGGATGGTAAACAACCAAAAAGAAAGAATTTCCCTCCCATGCATAACAGCCATCCCTCTTTTCGGCAAATACAACAGAAGGGGACAGTGGGGCAGTAGTATCTTCCTCCACTGCCTCTGTCCTTCATTGGCACCCTTCTCTTATCTTTCTGACTTTTATCCCTCTCTGCGCCCCACATGCACGCATGGTAACATCGCTGACACGCTCCCAAAGCCCGAACATGGGATATTTATTTTCCATAAAATCCATGTTACACGGTGCGATGAACACAGTATGTCTGCCACATCAACTATCAGAGCGAATGGAAATTACACAATGACACGTATGCAGGAAAGGAAATGAACAACAGCCAACACAGAGGGCTTCATTGTTACATTGCAGTCGGCTATGTCTTCCTTATCATACTTTTTTACCATAATTTGTATATATTCTCTGTCCATCATTTTAAGACTGAGCCTCGATTGGAACATTATCAGGTTTAGGTCTGGACACCACCGTCTTTATTTAGGTGACGGGTTTTGTTTCTGTCTTTCGCTAACAAAGCTGAAGTTCACCCCTGTACCAGACAGGAAACAGGTCCGACATGTGGCTCAGTGGGCTGAGTCTCTACGCCTGCGATCACCGGTTTAAGGTCAGCCACTGCACGTCTGCAGGTGCTTGAGAAAGGCCCTTAACACCCGGCTCACTCGACAGGTGGCTGCTCTTTGCGGCCGGATTGCTCTCACCTACAGAGAGCAAGTTCGGGGAGGTGTGCAGAGAGTTTCCCTGCATATTCCTCCATCTCGTAGCTTCCAGGACATCCGTCAGGTCTTCGGCTCCATCCATCACTGGATTCAATGAAGCAACCGCACCCACAGACAATGCGTATGATATTATATAATGAAATGGAAATGCAACGCATGCAATCATCGCTTTCTCGCTTGGCATATTTCCAAGAGATTTCCAGGCTTCCCTACAAACCAAGGAGAATATTGAGACCTGTCATGTTAAATCCAAAATCTCAAATAGGTTCACAGACAGTAAAGTTTACATTTAATAGTTTTTTTTTAAATGAAATACGTTTTAATCACTACACATATTCCTCTAACACATTAGAAATGACTGGTCAGCTGGCTAATATGAGATTTTTAATCCGAGACAAGAGTGCACGCTCATTTTCATTTCACTGTTTGAAGTTTACGTTTTCCCCGTGTCCACATGAGATTCCTCTACGTGGCTTGTTTTCCTACCCATGTCCCTAAACAT
>JAABNX020000090.1:10292270-10307317 GCA_015163995.2 Mormyrus lacerda | reverse complement strand
CGAGTGAGGCAGACTGAGACAGAGCATGGGAGATGATTACCCACAATCCCGCAGCGAGAGAGAGAGAAGAACCATCGGCTCAGTAGTGATTACGTGACGCTCGGCAGAAAAAGTGTATATGTAATACTCGCATTGCAAAACACTCACAAACCAAGTTACTCGCAATTCGAGGTTTGACTGTATACATGTAGTGCATATGGTTCATAAAATGACTCGGGTGGTGCAAAGTTCCCAGTCCCAGTGTGGCGGAGAGCAGGCCTTGGATATTCATTAATGCAGGCCTTGGATATTCATTAATGCAATGAGGGAATCAGAATGTACCAGTGATTTGGCCTCTTTCTGGAGGACCATTGGTGAGCTTCGAGCAGTGAGAGGTGTATGTGACTCAGACAGTATCTGCTTCCAGCTCCTGTCCCTGTGACTAATGCACGTGCAAACTGCCTAGATTGTCGGTGGTTGTATTTTTATGCTGCCCCGAGCCTTATTTCACACTGCATGTCCTTGTCGATTTGAGTAGCATGGGGCTAAATATCTCAGTAAAGCTATACAGTGCACATTAATAAACATAAAATGTAAATGCGCCAGAATTAGCCAAAATGGCTATTTTACGTCCGATTGTAAAGTCATCTGCACCCAAGAATGGTATATATGATGGGTATAGCCAGTGTTAGGGATGGAGAATTATGCTATATAATTTGACATGGCCAAGGGAGAATGTCTTTATTTTGGAGTGAAATTATAGGGTGTGTTGCACTTGTCACCCGTTCACCCTTCGTTTTCCGCGAATAGGGACGCCATGCTTTTTGCATTCCGCAGCTGTCACTGTTTTTCTGTGCTTCTGTTTTAGCTGTTTGTGGTTTCTGGCATAATATTTGGTGTTTATTGGTTTAGGTGCCCTGTGCTGCATTAAAAAAAGCGCATCCCTATAAGAGCCGTTCTATCTCTTAACTGAATCACGCCAGTGGCGTTTAAAGGGCCTCGTGTTGTGACTGTTTTGTCATGCTGAGCGCTTAACGCATATACACAGAAAGCCTTTGTTCTGAATTCGGCAGGCTTGCTTTATAAAAAGGCTTTTGAGAACCTGCAGGACTCCACTGTGGTTGGCAACAGGTGTCATGGTGGTATGTGCTTCCAGAAAATTCTTCCCATACTATAGTTTGATATGACATGTTGTCTCGCTGCAATGGAAGGGTCTTCTGACAAAATGCATATTGCCAGCTCATTCAAAGCTTGACTTAAGAAGGAAGAACAATACCTGACCTTTCGTGCCCCTGAACTGCTTGTTTTCTGACATTTTCTGGTTTTCCTTAGACCGTGGCCGGAGTGGGAAGATGCTTTGTTGAATTTTTACAGGCGTGTCAAAAGTGTTTGTGTTGTGTTGGCCCTTTTCGCTGTGCTGCGGTTAAAAGATGAGTGTGCGTGTGCGTGTGGGTTTGCATAGATCACATTTGGGGACCAAAATGTCCCCAAAGTGCAGTAAAACCTGAAACTTCCTTACTTCTGGGGACACTTCTTCAGGTTCCCGTTTGGATAACATCAATTTTTATAAAATCTGTGAATGCGATCAAAAAAGTAAAAGTGCCAAAAGTCTTGTATTTGGGTTGGTTACTTATGGTTAAGGTTAGGGATGGGTAGGGGTTAAGGGTGTCGTGATTGGGATTAGGGTTTTTCCTATACAAATGAATGGACGGTCCTCATTTAGATAGGTAGGCCAACTTGTGCGTGCGTGTGTGCATATGCTCCGGGAAGGATGCACAAACCTCCATACAGTAGTAATCTACAATTACTACAATTTGTAGTAATCTACAAAGCAGGGTTCTGGGCTTGAGGTCTGGTCCTTCTTCATGACAGGAAGGCGCCGGAAACCGTCGAAATCCCACCCATGCTGGTTCCGTCACTCGACGGACCAGGTGTGACCATTCGCCTATAAATAATGCCATGAAGTGTGAGCTATTTCTAACCTCATGCATATTAAGGCAGTGACGGCAGGCTCTTCCCAGTGTGATTTCAGAAGCGACGCATTGGAATTATGGGGCCTGGCATGTTTATCTGCTCATCGAACAGGCCACCCCATGGCACGCACCTGGTGCTGTTCTGACACGCCGATAAAATAAGCTGCGCCTGGGACAAAGGGATTCGAAAAATGTTATATTTAGCATCTTTCGCTCAGAAGGCATTAGCTTGATGGAGGTTTACCATGTATTTAATCAGATGTCCTTATAGTTCACTGAAAATTCTTCCGAGCATGAAGTGTCTCCCTGATTTTGCATCTTGGTTGCATCACGTATAAACAAAAAATATGTTCGTAATCAAGTGTAACAGCTAATTATTAACTCAAACTGTTACGTTATTTGAATTATAATTTGTAACACTTTGAAGTCATTTCAGGAGTTGAAATTTATACATATTATCTCCTGGTATGTCTGACAACAGAAATTGAAACCAGAAATTTATTAATGAAATTCATTACAGGGCTGAGGCTTTAGATTCTGCCTGCACTCTCTCTTTCTGTATTTTCACATCTTCTCCATGTGTCCCCCAATGATTGGCTTTCTTCCTACAGTCTTTTTGTCTCTGTTTTACTTATAATGTGTGATTGTGGCAGAAATATGGGCTCTGACTCGAGTCGCTCTTGACTTCTGAATCGACTTGCAACTTGTAATTTTTTGACTCAGACTTGACTCTGACTCGTTGATATCAGCTCGTGAACAATAAGAGTCTTTAAGGCTCCGGTGAAGCATTGAGTACAATATGGAGCGGAATTCGTGCCACATTGAAATGCAAACATGACTTCGTCGTGCACAGAAAAACAATCAACGCGACATTGGTTTGCAGTATGCAGGAAAAAACGCAATGCGCAAGAGGCACGGCTTTTCACTGAGTGTCGTGAAGAGAACATGACACGATGAAAAGCAAAACCATCGTTCCATTGCATTACATCTTATCTATCTACCATCGAGAAAATCAAATGGAACGGTTTACGTTACACGCAATTAGGTGAAGTAATCGTGCAACATCACATCGAAATGCAGCGGCATCTTTGCTCTGCTGTGTCCGCTCATTTTCATTTTCGAAAAGTGCAAGTGCATGCTGAAATCGTGCCACCACGAAATGTAATCACTGTCCAATCACAGCGCTCTAGCAAGCAGGGGGTGTGGCCACGGAAACCGGACTGGGACAGCCACTTAAGATCTAAGCGATGACGTGACTACCACTATACGACAGTCTACGACCGCAACCAATTCACCCCAGCTGTTCCCAGTTGCCCCACTTCAGAATGTCTTTTACAGAAATATTTAGGTGAAAAATATCCTCCCTGTTCCAGCAGGTAGAATGTGATGCTATGAAAGAGGATTTTGTAATTTATAAAGTAGAAAGCTGGAATACTTGCAGGAGGCGGTAGCTGTAACTGACCATTGGATGGATGAGGCCAAAATCCACAAACTGCTACCCTGTTATAATGATCATCTGCTTTTAGAGATCAATTTCACCCAGACAGACGTGATCACTATACATTGCGTTGATTTTGTTTTTCTGTGCCTCCCCAAATTGTAATGGCGTTAAACAAATCACGGGAACTGAAGCTTGAGACGATCGACAAACACGCTTTTTGTTGAAATATACAAAGATATTCAAACCGCGGGACATTCTGAATGTTATTTTACATCACATTGCTCTGCTTAGAAAAAGACGTTGCTTAACCTGTGTCGTAAATTATGTATAGTCTATAGTCGCGTTGTGACACAGATCGGCATAGATTGGCATAAATCTGATAATTTAGCAGGTATGTCCCAAAAACACGATTTAGCAGGTACGTCCCAAAAACGTTTCTGACATCATTCCAAGTCAAGCCGTATTTTCTTCCCACTTTACACGCCGTACATGGGGAACAATGAAAAGGTGTGGGCGCGTTTTGTGTTATGTCTTAAATGATTCGGATTTCCATCATGCATTTATATTTAACGGTTTTAATGAAGCAGAAACATAACGCCAGCAAATAATTCGATTGGTCAGCAATATCGTTGATCACTCTCCCGTGACTACAGGAGCAGCACAACTGCACGCATTACTTTAACTTTTTAGCGTGAAGTTACTGGTGTTACTTGCGCGATCTTTAATTCACTTGCACATACACAAGCCAAAAGACAAATCGGTTTTAGCCATTAATTGGATTTTTTGTTTTAGAAAGATGTGTTAAAATCAAAATCGCAATTTACTTCAACAAGCATTTACTTTAGCAGCGCGAGAAACAGGGTCTGGGTTATGCTCATTCATTAGCCAATCACATCACATTACCACCTTGTACGCAGGAAACGTCTCTTTTGTTAGCATGTCGGGAAAGGTTTAGTGTGTGGGTGTGTGGTCCATGGTGTGATTAAAAACCTGTTATTTTTACGTCGTGGGAACCATTTTTTTTAACCCCCTCAAGGGGAAATAAAATTTTATAAAAATCTGTGACTGCAATTAAAAAAAAAAAACTGCCAAATGACTTGTATTTCGTTTGTTCACTTATATATAAGGTTAGGGCTGGGCAGACTGGAGACTTGACTCGGACTCTAATTTTGTGACTTGTGAACATCTCTAGGAGTGTGTGCCCTCTGACACACTGGCATCCCATCCATCCTGTCCCCTGCCCTGTGCCCTCTGACACACTGGCATCCCATCCTGGGTATCCCTCACCTTGTGCCGTGTGATGGACTGGTATCCTGTCCAGGGCACCTCCTTCCTTACACACTCTGCGTCCTTTGGTAGTTTTCAATCCCCCTGTTGTTCAATGCTGGAAGAAGCCTGGATCAGCCAGATGGTTACCAGATACCTGATCAGTTAACACATGTAGATTTATCCATCGACTTGATCTCTGTTTGAATGTTTGTCCCGTCGTGTGGAATCCAGTGTTCTACCGTCACCGTGGTCTTTGTTCAGCTAGTCTTCAGTTGTTTCCTGAAATGCATTTTTTGTGGTCTGTTAACTCTGCAGTATACCTAAACATCACATCTGTGCTCAGTCCCATTAACTAGCCTTTAACTGAGCAAAACCAGCTCCCAGTCAGTGTTCATACTGGGCCCGGTGGCTTCTCTCTCTCTGCAGACAGTGGACATCCACAAGGAGAAGGTGGCCAGGCGTGAGATCGGTATCCTGACCACCAATAAGAACACCTCGAGGACCCACAAGATCATCGCCCCCGCCAACATGGAGCGGCCAGTGAGATACATCCGGAAACCCATTGACTACACCGTGCTGGATGACGTGGGCCATGGGGTCAAGGTAGGCCAGTAGCGGTATATGTGATCGTCCATACTTTTTCATACTTCTCAATGATCTTCTCATTTTAGTTGGGTTTCTGGTCAAGGTTAGAGATTCCGGTCATACATTGATTCCAGTTGATATGTTTCGTGTGACCAAAGAGAAGAAACCATGAGTAATAGGCATTGTGGTGGAGCCAGGGGATCTGCTGACGGAGCTTGTGGCTGGGGAACAGGAAGACGGCGCTACCAGATACGGGAAAAGGCTACGGGGTTTGTCTCCTGACGGCCAAGCCGGACTGACCTTGTCTCTCCGACATCCTCTCTGGGTGTCTGTTCTTCCTCTTGAAGGCTTCCTTGTTTGTCATGAAAGCCTTTTGTAAGTAGACACCAGCACCAGACAGACCTCAGAGCATGGCTGTCACTAATAACATCAGCAGCTGGTGATTGTACCCTATAAGGTCTACCCCTTAGCCTCATCCATCCATAAATCGCAGAGGCCTTTTATCCTGTCAGACTGATCGAATTCTTCAGCAATTTACTGCCTGGCATCTCATTCTATGTCGATGATGGCTAAGCGAAAAGGCTTCATGCTCCATGTCGCCCTTTATTGCACTTTGAATCATGAAGACATTGTATCATATCATATTCGCGTATGTCATATGGAGATGCTATAAGCGGGTCACGCTCCCGGATTTCTCTCATCTTGTTGCAGAGGCATTACTGTGTTCTTCACGGGACACTGTGTCTCAAACCTGTTGCTATTTCATTGGCAGAAAATTCGCTGGGATCTGGCTCAAGTGTTCGCTTGTGTGTGAGAACGTCTCGAACTCTCCAGATGGAGGGCTCAACATCACTTAGGCAGCTTCACAGTTCATGGTTTATTCTATTAGACTTTTGTACACCGTTGTGGTTGCTGGGAAGAGCGTGATCTCTTCAGTGCTCCAGAGAAAAAGTACAACTCCCAGCTGTATAAATGGCAACAATTTTAGGTTTGGATTAAAATGCCCTGCTAAGCAACATAATAAACAAGCTATGAAGTGTCACTGACGCTCAAAACTAAATGGAGACGCTAAACAGAGGATTCTTTGGCTATGAGTAAATACAACATTTTCCCTCTTGCTGTATAAACGTAAACAAGAGAAGAAACTTGACAAGAGGTAGCTCGGTGACAGCAGCCGAAGTTGACATGCGGGCCGTATGCGCGGACAGGAAGTCCCGCTTTATTTGGGACGCCTTCTGCTACTCCTTGTCTGCTTCAATTGTGATGGAGTGGAGCGAGTGCAGGGACTCCCATCGTTCCGCGCGGGAAGCTCTCACAGATCTCGGTTCCCTTCCTGACGAAGACGGCTTTGACCTTGGCGCGGGTTTTTTTTTTTTTAAGGCTCATTCGGCCGGCCTGGAAAAGGGGCTCGTCCCTTGTGCATTTGACGGGGAGCCGTTTAACGCTCGCCTTGTGGAGTGGAGCGCGGCCTGTTTGCTCATGCGTATTAACGAGATCTAAAGATGCAAATGATGGTCTTAAATCTGTTTCTTTCATCTGCATTTCCCCCGTCTTCTCTCGTTTTTTGCTCTCTGCACAAGATGCCTCCCCCCGTGGTGCTTTCTGTAAAGAGGATCTTGTTGCTGACAGAAGCAGGCATTACATTAATTGCATTTGATATGATGTAGTCTTCGCTGCCAGAATCCCAGGCCTTGGGGCCAGTATGTGTTCACTTGGAAAGACTTCACGATGATGTCATAGTATATATTTGGAACTCCTACCAGGCACGATTGGCTGACAGATCTGTCTATTTTTTGTTTATCACAGTAGGTCTTTATTCTTACTAATCATATCGGCCCATTTTTCTTTAATCACTGATCCATCGTGGGTTTATAATGATACGGGACCCTCCCCCCGGGAAATCACCAAGCACATGACGCACCGTGGACAGGATGCCAGTCCGTCACTGGATCTACGAACACTTACACATGACGCATTCTAAATATGCTTCAAAATATTGTTGTATTTAAATATTCTCTTGTTTTTCTGTGTTGTGTACGACTGAATAATGCTATAGCATGACGCCAGGATGCACCAACGGTGACGTTTGTAAGGCTCTTGGTCCTAAGTACAGTTCCTTGACTGCTTCACCGTTCCCAGAAAGGTTGACGCGTTTCGATGCATCATTCCTTTGTTGACTGGAGGATTGGGAAATGATGCGCAGTCGATCTCCACACGTTCTGTCTGTCTGTCACCCACCGTCGGCCCGGGATACTGTTCCCTCCGTAAATGACTGACTGTCTGGTACTTCTTTGCGTCCTTTCAGATGACCCGATTTCTTCCTGTCTGATGTAGTCGGCAGGAAACCTGAGAGAGAGGTTCTGCAAATCGTTTATAATGGGACCATTTATGCCATTCTGGCTGTTTTAGGCAGAATTATACACCATTTGGTGTTCCTACTTACTCCATCGATCGGGCGACATCGTCAGGAGAGGGTATCTGTTCCAACTGTTTCAGCATGTAAGCTGTGTTCCTGGGTTTGTGGCTTTAGCTCTGTAGGAAATCCTTAATGTCCAGGTTTAAATGCTGGGACACCCCCCCCACCCCCACCACAGGAAGTTTGAGGCAGTGAGGTGCATTCTGATAGATCCATATATCTATTTTGTGTCTAGTCATGCCGTAATCCGTAACTGTGTATCTGCAGCCTTGTATTATATCAGCTGCTGTGGGGGTCGCACAGGGAGGGGTGCTGGCGGGGTGGGGGTGGGGGGGGGTTCTGTATATCAGTGTCTTTCTCAGGCTAGCCATTTGACATGTGCTTTTTCTCTCTCTCTCTCTCCCTTTCCCCCCACCCATGCTAAGTGGCTAAAAGCCAAGGTAAGAATTCATTACCCACACTGCTTTTGCTACAGGTATGCTGCAATAACCTCTGCAATCCCTCGCCGCAAGCATCCTTCCTGCTCCTGCCTTACCCCTCGATTGGTTGGTTAGCAAGCAGAGAGTACAACACAGCGACAAAATGCATTCTTGTTTTGACAAGGCGTCATGAATGTGCACGTATTTTCAAAAAAGGACCGTTTCCATGCTGCTTTTTAACACGATTGTTGTCTATAATGATTTTCCATTTTCTCTCCGTCAATAGTTAGAATGTCAAACAATATATATTTTCACCAAATTCACATATTTAAAAAACACTGGCTTTTAGGTGATACTGCTGTCCAGCAGGTAGTCATCTTCAAGTGTAATTCTTATTTACTCAGCCTTTTTTGTTTCCGTTGTACCGCAGTATCTGGCAAACGTCATTTGGCATCTGCTTCTAGTCCACGAAGATACCGGATTTCTTTCTGTATTTATTTATTTCTTGGTAACCACACTGAGAATTCTGCAGTCTTACCGTAATGTTTGCCTCGCAGCATGGGAACAACCAACCAATCAGAGGTGGGGGAACGCTCTCGAGAACCAATCCGCCCACACAGAAGCCGCCCAGCCCTCCAATGGCAGGACGGGGCACCCTCGGGTAGGCGAATGATACAACCTCGACCTGACTGCCGCACATTGTCAAGCTGTGTGTGGGTTGGGGTGTCAGAAAAGGTTACCTGTTCCGTACGTTGAAGTTTGCAAAGCACGTAAATTCTCGACGCGTTTGTCTTTAGTGTACGCGTGCGATTTTTCTGCAGGCTGTTCCTTTATCATTTTTTTCCTCCTTTAACACGGTGTTGCTCCATGTGCTGCATGTTCCCCGTCAGGCGGAACACACCGTATAAAACTCTGGAACCCGTGAAGCCCCCCACAGTTCCCACTGACTACATGACCAGTCCAGCTCGCTTGGGTAGCCAGCACAGTCCGGGACGCACTGCCTCACTCAGCCAGAGACCCCGGACCCACAGGTACCGCCCTACACCCCCTCGATCTCTGGGGCTTCTCCATGGCTGATGTAGCACAAGCTTCAGCTCCCTCCGTCTCACTCATTTCACCTCTACAACCAGACCTTAGCCTTGTAATTAGCAGGGTCTCTCTTGTTAGACCCTGACACTGAGCGGTGAGTGGGTCATTGGGTTGGAACGCTTGCCTGTGATCGCAAGGTCATCGGTTCAAATCCCCCAGGGCCTTGAACGAGCCCTCCTAACCCCCAGTCACTCCGGGGACTCTAGCTGTCTGATCCCAACATTTTTCTCACTTAGAGCTAAATAAATGCATGTAAACTGTAATGTTTGGTTTCTTTCCTCTTTTGTGCAAGGAATCTTGAGTTCTGTTTAAAGCACACACGATTTCCAAACATTTTAGGGTCTTGCTATGAATGCGTTGAATATTAATTTATATTATTTGGTTGAACTGACTTCCGACCAGTAGCACATGTAGCTCTAGATTCCTAATGCTTCTAAATCACTAATAATTAAGATGTTGGCAGGAATAAATTCTGTAATGGAGAAGCTCTGAGCAGAGTGAGCTGTCCCCGTTGTTATACCTTAAGTGAGATGATTCATGGTTCATTCTGCATTGGGGGGGGGGTGAGAGGAAAATTAACCCATTGCCGAGACCCAGGATATGCGGCACCTTGTGCGTGAGACGCTCTAGTCTTTAGCCACATATCTGTTCTCTCTCCACAGTGGCAGCAGTGGGGGCAGCGGTAGCCGTGAGAACAGTGGAAGCAGTAGCGGCGTCGGACTGCCCATCGCGGTGCCCACACCCTCCCCTCCCAGCATGCCCCCTGGTGAGCCCCGACCACATTGCAGTCTCTGTCATGTGATCCACATCCATTTATAACTGATCCAATCAGAGCAGGCCACACCTTTTCCCATCCCAGTGCTGCGTTCCATTTACCTCAGAGGTCGAAGTCAGTGCCGGGAGAGACGTCACACCTGAGTTACTCGCCTACTCGCATTGTAGTATAAGTCAGAAAGACATTTAGCGATACCAGGTACATGTCTCAAACAGTGGGATTTCTTGCTTAACTGGACGCCTGGTTGGATTTAAGGTACCCCAGTTTAGATGGCCTTTACCTTCGTTCACTTACATTTAGCCCAGACTACCTTAAATCTTTCAAGTTATCTGGCTAAACAAGAAATCCTGCTCTGTGAAACAGGCCCCAGTTCTAGCCAGGTTGATTGTTAGCCATTGATAACGCGTTGTGCTGTATTTTGCACAAGCAAACACAGCAGCAATACGTCCACAGGTAGCGTGTTGGACAATACTGTGTGTAAGACCGATATAATGAGCCACAAATAAGACGTAAGTGCTAATAAACAGTATATAACTACAGCTATAACTTCTGTTGATAAAGCATGCAGCCATCTTGAATTCTCAGACTGGGGTTACAAACCATGTCCTTTCCAGAAGTTCAGCCATTGAGGAGCATAAATGGTTCTTGTCATTTTGATAGGAGCCACGTGAAATGCATTCTTCAGTCAGGGATCACTATGTTTAGCTAAACCTAGTGCTTCATGATTTTTCTGGGAAAGTAAATACTTTCCACGTGAATTTAAGGTTTTTGACGAACATTCATGTTAATCTTTGGCTTCTGGACCCGCTGTGGATTGAATGTTAGGTATAGGCTCCATTAACAGTGTACCACACTGTGGTCAAATGCATTATGGGAAAAATGCATATTACTAATGGTGGCGAATGGACACACAAGGCGAATATCTGAATGAACACTGTCACTGAAAGACTATAACCCCGTCTGTCTGACTGCCTGTGTCTCACTTTCTCTGTAACACAGTAGCTTTTTAATAATGGACTTACTAAAATTAACATCTATGGGTTTATTGATGTCTGCTGTTAAGTGCGTGTTATGTATATGCATAGTTGATGCTTTTAATCTAACCACTTTATGCAGGTTGTTGATCTGAAATAAGTCATTAAAATGGCTATATAAATGCCTGAATCATTTTGAAACAACTGTACCTTCCATGATGTCTGCTTCTTCATTCAACACTCATTGTAATTGTGAGAAGTTAGAAACTTTGTGTGTGTGTGTGTGTGTAGCGAATTGGGCCATGCTGCCCTGTGAGGCAGGTGGGGAGGTTTGTCCAGCCTGTCAAAGGGAGAGGTGAGGGACAGATCAACCTGCACTCCCTACCAGTGACAGGATGGGGCCACAACCCAGGAATAGAACCATAGCACAGAGGACCCTGTCGCCATAGTAACACATCCAGGTCATTGACAATGGAGAGCAGGTTGTTCTCTAATAGCACTGGGGGGAGGGGATAGGTTGCATTAACTTTTATAAATCTTAAGTTGCATTAATTTATTTTAAATGAAACGGCAACGAATCAGTGAATTAACAACCGTGCTGTTGCCTGGCCTTTTTTGCTATAGCAATTTTTATTTTGGTCACGTGTGGGTTCTGTGTGAAATTCAGAAAACACTCGCTTTCTATTCCCAAGGTATTAGTGCTATTTCAGCTGGGTCTCGCGTTCTCCTTTCCGCGTGCTAGCAGAGCACTATGAAAGAGTTGATGGAAATGATTTATATAGAAATGTAGTGGAATTCTAACTTTTATTCCCTCATTCCTATACTTCCTATATTTATTATGCAGTGGTTTGGCAACTTTACAATGCATAATTCATGGCTACACGGTTGTTTTGGCTTTGCAGGTTTAGCTGATTTTCAGTAGCCTCATTACGGATGATGGAGGTTCTTTCTTGCATATCGTGTATGATTTTCTGCGGACTTCAGGACACCCTGATCAGAGGCATCCCCCGTTGCTTTTGCTGATGTTATAGATGGGTTTCCATACGCTGCTCTGACCCACAATGCTCTCTGACTGGATGCTGTGCTCCTCCCTTTCCTTCACAGTATCCTCAGTTCCTCAAGGGCCTGGCCTCGGACCTATCCCCATGTCCCAGTTTGGCACCATCTCCCGGCAAATCTCGCGGCACAACTCCAGCACTTCGTCTGCCTCCACGCTGTCCGCCACGGGCACATACCGCCGCGCGCCTTCCGTTTCGTCGCAGTTCTCGCTGCCCCAGCCACATGCCAACGGCGGCCCCGTTTACCCTCCCAGCTCAAGTAAGACCTCGCTCCTACCCTCCCACACATACAGGAATCCCTTGTAGTATGCCAAGCCCCTCTCAAGTGGTGGAAAGTTCAGGTTCAGAAAGTGTAAATCCAGACAAAGATTTGGTTTCATGTAGCCAGCTGAGTACTCGGTGCATGTGAGTCTTTATACTCAACTGGTTGGTTGGAACAAAATCTTGGTCTGGATTTATACTTTCTGAACCTGAACTTTCCACCTCTCCATAGCTGCACGCACATTTTTACTGAGTGTGTGTGAGCTTAATATGCAACCCTGAGTCTCTTTCTTAGTAAAGAGAGCTTTATCTAACGAATGCCGTAACTTTTAGATTTTGGTGTTTATCTCGCTACAAAGCTAGTATTAAATTTTCAGGCACGTGGATTTGATACACAGACTGCCTTTTTCCACAAAAAAAAATTAGCAAAATATCACAGATTTTAAGTAATTTTAAATAAAGATATTATTAGGATCTGCCTCTCTCCCAATTTGGTTTGAATTCCCAGTGCACGAATGAACCGTAGATTTATGCCTGAGAGGGGGTTGAGACTGATGCTGAAACATGAATGAATAATTAGCGTGATAAGAGCAACTGGAAAAATGGTGGCAGCCGTCCTCGTCTTGCATTCTGTACATCGTGTTTGTTCAGAATATGGCTCAAGGCAGTAACTTTAAATGAGGCAAACCTGGACCGTAAAGGCTCCGGGAACTTGCATGGCCTCAGGTTCACACACACATATACAAATATGATATAAATATAAATAAATAGATGAATAAGCAGAATGTGAACTTGTGAGCATGAATAGAGACATTTGTTGTTCTGGAATTATGTCTGTTCATGTGATGTCACAATAGGTATGAAAAGTTAATGTGATGTAAAAAAAAAAACAAACAAATGAAGAATCATTTCAAAATTTTTCCCGCCTTTATTGTGACCTATAACCTGTACAATTCAGTTGAAAAAACAAATATGTTAGGGGGAGAAATATAAAGAATAAAAAAGTACAATATGCTGGTTGCACAAGTGTACACACCCTTAAACTAATACCTTTGTTTATATATTGTTTATATATTTGTGTATATGTATATTTGATACTTTGATATGCTCTCTGGGACCAGGATGTAAATGTGAGGAAAACCCTACTGGGATTTTTTTGGGGTTAATCAGTCACTCTACTTGATAGTAGGTATGTATCCAAAAAGATTGAATGCTGTAATTAAATCAAAAGGTGCTTTGTATTAGTTTAATGATAACTTGTGCAGCCAGCTTATTGTTGTTATTGTTTTTTTTAATGATTTTTCCCCCTTAACAGATTTGTTTGTTTTTCAATTGAATCATACAGGTTTTAGGTCACATTAAAGGTGGAGAAAAATGTTGCAATTATTTATCTTGGTCTCGTTTTTTACATCACAAAAACCTGCCGTGTGCACTTTATGTTAACTGTTGGGTTTGAAAGATACTAAGAATAGAGTTGACCTTCGTCTTTGAGTCAGTGGGGGTGTTGGAGAGGGTCATTTGTTGACGATGGGTATAGCCTTGGGAAAGAAAGTCATTCATTTATTTTCGTTGCCCGCAGCCATCTACCGGAGGGTAGAGACAGCAGCGGAGATCATGCTGCAGAACCTCAGCTGAAGGACCGGCTTAAGTGGAAAAGCTGCATATGCAGAGTATTTCAGTTTAAGTTCGTTCACGCCGAAACAAACTTGAGGGAGTCGTGCATAATGACTGAAAAATGAACATAAATGTGTTTTTCCAGTGGACAGTTGGGCAATCAATACTCTGATCTCGTCTTTAATGTTCAGGAATGTCTGTCAGGAAGTATTAATATCTATTTATTTCACTCAATGTCCAAGGGCCACTGCCTCTGTATCCTTCCCCTCGGCGTTTTTGTTCCTTGTGATTTACCCTTGCATTTGTCTGTAGCCCTTTGATCCTCGTCTGGCCGGTTGGTTGTTTGTTTGAATCCCTCCCTCAGACTTCTGCGTCTCTGTTTCCAGTGTCTGTTGCCCCCCCTCCACCTCCCATGCCTCAGCTGGCTCCCCAGATACCCCTCACCGGCTTTGTGGCGAGGGTTCAGGAGAACAGTAAGTCGACGTCGATGCCACTTAGCATGACGCAAGTAGTGCCACCTAGCTGTGTCTGAGGGGAGTGCAGGCCGCGAATGCTGTCCCTGGGTTAGCCGACGTCGCCGTCTCTCTTCAAACTCTGTGGTTTTGTCTGCGTCGTGTCTCGTCACTAACATTTTGCCGCTGTTGCCAGTGACGGGTAAATCACCCACAAGCCCACACAATTATCATCAGAACGGAAGATAATTTCCTTTTGTTTTTGGCCCAAATGAAAAACAGTCGTAGGTGTGTTTGAACATCCCTCTGGTATCACTAGAAAAGGCCGGTGAGTATGCGGGTTTTTGCTGCAGCTCCCCGATTTGATCACTAATTAGAGGACTGATTGGCGGAAGAGTCCTCACACCTGGGTTTGAGCAGCTGACCTAAAAACCAGCAGACACACCGGCCCTTTAAGGATAAGGCTGCCCACACCTGCACTAGCATGGAGAGCAGTACGAGACTGAGCCCTATGGTGCTCTCTGCTGTTAACTTTTGCTGGCACGAATGACTGCATAGCAGCCGCTAAAGCATCTTAGCCGGTTATTGTTACCCATCAGGCTGCGGGGCACCGGGCCATCCCTGAGCGTCTGCATGCACGCCCGCTGTCGGCCTCCTTGACTTTACCCCTGCTCCGCGGCTCTGACCGCTGTGCCTGTCTGCCCGCTGTTCCAGTAACAGATAACCCCGCCCCGCCTCCCCC
>JAABNX020000090.1:10245252-10257109 GCA_015163995.2 Mormyrus lacerda | reverse complement strand
CCCTGTGATTGGCTGGCATCCCATCCAGGGTGTCCCTGCCCTGTTCCCTGTGATTGGCTGGCTTCCCATCCAGGGTGTCCCTGTCCTGTTCCCTGTGATTGGCTGGCATCCCATCCAGGGTGTCCCTGCCCTGTTCCCTGTGATTGGCTGGCATCCCATCCAGAGTGTCCCTGCCCTGTTCCCTGTGATTGGCTGGCATCCCGTCCAGGGTGTCCCTGCCCTGTTCCCTGTGATTGGCTGGCACCCCTTCCAGGGTGTCCCTGCCCTGTTCCCTGTGATTGGCTAGCTACCCATCCAGGGTGTCCCTGCCCTGTGCCCTGTGATTGGCTGGCATCCCATCCAGGGTGTCCCTGCCCTGTGCCCTGTGATTGGCTGGCATCCCATCCAGGGTGTCCCTGCTCTGTTCCCTGTGATTGGCTGGCTTCCCATCCAGGGTGTCCCTGCCCCATGCTGCTTGTATAGAGCATAAGCACCAGATGATCCTTTAAAGGTTGGATCAATTAGTATGGGAGAACAAGTCATTATAATGGCTCTTAAGCTTGCCTAATTAAACAGGATATACAGAGAGAATTAGAGAATAGCCAATGTGCTACCACACAATGCTTTTTGTTTAAGGACACTTAAACATAAAAATTAGTCTGTAAATGTGTGGCACAGGAGAAACACAAAGATACATCAGAAGCAGGTCAATGTATTTTATAGCAATAGACCATGAAATCTTTTTTTTTTTTGTTCTCTGAAGCTTTCTAGTTCTCGCCATTCTGCTTTTTAACATTATTAAAATTTGCTTCTAGTTCATCACTCCAACAATGTGTCTACAAAGGTTAAAAAAGGTCATTCAAATACTTCTTGAGTTATCATGCTAACAAGAAGACAGTGTCCATGGCAGCAACAGACCTGCCCCAGAACCATATGTATTCGCCTCCCATGGAAAACAATGCTTCTTAAATTCCAAAAACGCATCACACAGTGATGGCAAAGTAAAGGACAGCTTCAGACACATTCTCCCATCAGCATGATAACTCAAGAAGTATTTACCGGAAGCTTTTCAAAGATTGCAGATACACCGTATGGGGTAGCAACTGGAAATTCTGAGAGGCACATAGCCACATAGTAAAATTTAGGGTTTGAACCCCCCCAGAACTTGCCATCGTTCAGCCAGTCAAGGTTCAAAAAAGCGAAGAGTGACTGCAGGTGACTTATGACTGTGATCATTCAGAAAGTATTTGATGGATCTTATTACTATTTCACAACAAAACATCACATGGACGAAGATCTACAGCTGGTTTCATTTTGAGATAAATTACCCCAAACTGAAGCAGCAGAGCTGTGTAGCTGTTTAGTTTAAAAAATAACAGTATTTTACTGACAGGTCTCTTGCAAAGGAAACTGAAAATAATGCATCTATTTTGGTGAAAAAAAATAAAATAAAACAAACTCGGGCATGCAAATCAATTAGGTATGGTTACCTAACACACTTACTGGGGACTGAATCAAAATAAAATGAGGCACCAGAGAACTAATTAACAAGAAATCCCCCTTTCCTACACATGTGTTACAGGTTAACCTGGAACCTGAGAAATATCCAGCAACAACACGACCCACACGCATAATATGAAATCAATTACGGCACTACGGTTAATCGTACAGTAGCGCAATTCAATTGACCAGAATGGTATTAGTCAATCATCATCAGTAATTTCAGATTTGGAGAACTAATTGATTTCAATGCTGGAAAACTATGGAGGGAAAAAAAATAGCAAAGGGGGATGATGACATCATGCAAGAACAATCAGATGAGAAGCAAATAACTGGAGAGTGGCTGAAAAACTGCAGGTAGCTCTAGGTATCGGTAGGTGGAGAGAATGGTGAATAGTGTAATGAGTGTGTTATTGAGAGGGAGAGTAAACAAGGCTAGTAGCACAGTTTTAGTGCTGTAATATGTGTGACTCTTAGAATAGAGATTTTTTATTCATCCCTGTGGGGAAATTGTATTTTCACAAATCTTGCCTGGTTCTCCTACGAGACATACAGACACACACACAGGTGAAAGCAAAGTGTCAGGATCACGGCACAGGGTCGCCCAGTGTCTAGCCCCCCCAGAGCAATTGGGGTTAAAGGTCATGCTCAATTGCCCAACTCTGTGGGCTACAGGACTTTAACTGGTGACCTCTCAATCAGGCGCGTGAAGCCCTAATGCGCCAAGCCGCACGGCTTCTCATACTGCGGATTAGAGCTTTCGATCCTAGAAAAGACTAAGGATGACAGGAGCTCTGTGAAGCTTCTGGGCGCACCTGGCCTGATTTTGTGGATTCTATGCAGGTCGGACCATGAAGGATACAGGGCTGGAGAGTAACACTGATGATGATGAATAAACATGAGATCAGTATTTCACATGTTATTCATCTTTTCTTCCTACAGCACTCGTCCAGTAGTTCCTTTGGTTAGTTCATAAAGGTTTACAGAATTAACAGATTTAGTAACAAACATAGTACTTGCTTGAGAATAAAGATGTATGACGATTCATTAATGATGAACAAATATAACATCACTTATTCTGCGGTTAATTAATACATAAGCGATAGCAAAATAAATTATGTGTGTCCCTTCAGGTAAAGTGTTATTAGCTTCAGGAGGGATAACCAAGCTGTGATATTCGCCATGCAATGACCTACAAGACAAAACTGATGGTAAATCAGGCTCCAAAGATCTCAATTTCCTCTGGGTTCCAAGCAGAATGATTTGGTTTTGTCATACTTTTCCACTTCACCCTGAGAGAACATGAGATTATGTAGCAATACAAATATTAGGCATATTAGCTATCCATTGTAATTATGACGTAAAGTGTTGTAGTTAAGTCCCACTCAGTTTGATTGCTTCAGTGTTTTTCGAGATTTTAGTGACTTTGATGTGCCACTTCTTATTTAAGGATTACTTTAGGATTAAACTCCGGCCGAACAGTTTAAATTACTCTAAGAGCATTTTAAAATGATTTGTTTTAATGCTGCAAAATAAATCGGTGAAAACGTTAGCTTCCACTGAGCTTACAGCGGGATTCTGGGTACAGGTTTGTCTTGGCCTTCACTGATAAGAGATTTATGGACTTTCAGGTAGTGCAGGAGTCCGACATGCAGCCAAAGGGCAAGAAATGAGCCTCCAATAAAATCCAATTACCTGGTGTCATAGTTAATCTATTTAAAGAGAAAACAATGCATCTTATGGGGATTAATATTCCTTCACTCATTAGCATATTTTTCAGAAATTCATTTGTCACCCATAACTCATGTGTAGCATGAGACGTATTTGATTACATTGTCTACACAGTCACACCGCTAATATGACTTTGTGTAAACGAAGCGTGAATACAAAGACAGGTTGACCTTGAACGCAGGAACGGTAATTCAAAATGAGCAGACAATTTTTGTTTTAATTGAATCAAGGGCTGGCACATTTAGATTCTTAGTGTTTCCAGAATGTGTAGCTAAAGAATTTAATTTATGGTGACAGCATGAAAAGAGCCCCCCAAAAACTAATTGATCTCCAAGGTGAATTAACCAAAATTGGAAGAACATATTTGAAAGGAATTGCAGAGAATCTTGGGCTTCTGCTCACAGTAGCTACATCTGCATCATCTCACCCAATAGTGAGACCTATCTGTCTCATGGAGACAGTTGATTTAGCCTATAATTAAGAAACACTTTTTATAATTAGCATGCGGTAATGCACTATGAGTATGTCGAATGATTCAAGTGACCAGCATAATAAGTTTCTCAGCATGACAAACGTAATGTCCCAGCAAAACAAAATTTTGAATGTTACTTTTCTGTGTTGGATAAACTCCAAACACAGATGCTCCCTCTCTCTCTCTATCTCTCTCTCTCTCTCTCACACACACACACAAATTGGATAAACATATCTTCATGGGGACCACTCATTCATTTCTATGGGGAAAATGCTAACGCTAACTATGACAACCCAGACCTAACCATAACCATAAGTAACCAAACAAACTACAAGAGTATTTGTATTTTTAGTTTTTTCATCGCAGTTGCAGACTTTTATTAAATTTAGTTTAATAAAGTAATGGGTATTCATCATCTTGTGGGGACATTGTGTCCCCATAAGGTAAGGTTCATCCGCTCTTTCTACACACACACACACACACACACACACACACTTACACAAGTTTGTACTCATATATATATTATTTATTAGTAAAGGTACCATTTGGCAGTAGAGTCATGTCCTGGCGTAGACTGGCCTGGCAGATTCCGCCACGTTATATCCTGTACTCGCTTGGGGTGCGGTTCGAAATTTGTGAATTTGGAATTTTGCCAACAACCATTAAACATTTTGCTTTCATGTTACCTGAGCAACCATCCTTAATTTGAAGATAGTTTCATTGCCAAGACCATGAGCCACACGTAAAGTATATTATTTCACACATGCAAGTCTTTGCGCACAAATTCAACATTTCAGAGTAGTACAGACAGCTGTAAGTGAGAAACGTTGCTTACACGACGTGAATTCTACTCTCGAAGATGAGTTCTGTTCGGGGTGGAAACCAAGTGAGAAATTATCACGGTTATCGGTATTATCACGATATTGTTAAAATGTGCCGAAAATATTGAGAAAATACTGACTGAACTCAGCATCAACCCAAGTTAACAAGAGATAATGTTGTGCAGTTGAGTGCATGCAGTGTGTGTTTGTTTCATGTCATTGAAAACATGGCAGAAGGCAGTGACAGTGCTCTGGGGTTTTTAACGTTTTGATAATGGCTTTCATATATTTACATTACACGTTGACTATGTGATGAACAAACTTCATGTTGGCTTGAAAAAGCCAGCTATATGATTTTAAATAGCATCTTTTAAATTGCATTGGAATGATTGGAACGATATGAACGATTGGATTGATTGGAACGTTGGAAGTATGGGAACTTCGGAATGACTGGGATGATTGAAATGATTTGAATGTAGGAATGACTGGAATGATTGGAAGGATTGGAACTCTGGATGATTGGAATCATTCCAACCATTGAAATAACTGGAAACCATTCAAACGAGCCATCAAAAGTGCGAGAATAGCTGTGGTTCGCATTTTTCCATTGAAGTCAATGGCTGAAATGTTATTGACTGTTTGAGGCTCCGCCCACCTTTCGAACTTTGAACCACAGTCACCCGTTGACCAACGATGCAGAGCTTGAGGACCCAGCTATCAATAATGTGACAAAGGCAGCAGTTTAAGTTGTTATAGAATGGCGGATGACATCATTGAGCAGTAAATGGTGACATAGTTGAGAGATTTGCTACAGTATATACCTACAGTATATTCCGACTGGATAAAATCTGACTGGGTGCAGGAGAGGACACTGCTTCGTGGATATCCACCTGGTCTAACCCCATGTCTGCGTAATTCAAGTTTGGTGGGTTTAGCTTAAAAGTTATAAGAGGGGCAACAATTTGAAAATCCTCCCAGTAAAAGTCAAAGGGAAAATGAGGCGCTTGACCGAAATTCTCAGAATGATGGAGGGTGGGACGGCTTATAAGCACCCAGGCACACTGCACCACTGCAGAATGAAGAAGTCTGATGGTTATACTCCTAAAACTGTAGGAGGAGAAATGTATAGAAAAGGGGGCGTTTGATAATAATAATAATAATAATAATAATAATAATACGCTGAAAGAGAAGAATAGTATGTTGGCTTTTTCAAGTCAACATAACTAGCTGGCATTTTAATATATTATATGGGGTATAACTCAGTTTTGGCAACGGCTCAGACATCGAGTCCATGGTCATGATTTGATAATAATTGATTTATAATGTTAGTCATATCTGTAATAGTATAATTAATATGGGTACTAAAAAATGTAATACCAAGCAGTTTACAAAAATGTAATACCACTGTACCTTTCAGGTACCAGAATCCCACACAACACTAGTCAACACAAACTCTAAGATATTTGATAAAATGTGGGACTGTCTTCTTATTGGTGCAACACGAATGCGCTGCATACGTAACAACTTTGTGCGTGTCATCGTGCCCAAAATGACTCCAAAAACCCACAAAATAAGGACATTGGTCAGGGAGAGGGGAAGCAGGGAAGCAGTCGTACTTGGGCAGAGTACAAGGCAACCGGGCCGAGTGTGAGTACGACCTTAGAAAAGTGTTTGATGTAGCAAAACTTGGCATCAAAGTAAAACGCACCAGTGTCCAGACAATCCGCTGCTTGAGATATTTTAGCCTCCCAGAAGTTTGTTTCCTTACGGAGTTCCCAGTTTTGCTGTTTGTTTTTCTCTTTCAGAGAATATTTTATTGTTCTGTGGCCTGTTGCTCTGCAATACTTGAAGTCTCTTCCCCTCAGTTCTAACCGTGAGTCACAGGAACCGGAGTGTCTCTTTGAAACTTTATACTTACAAAGAAGCTCACTTTTTTTTACTTCTTTTTTTATGAGTCTGTCTCGATTTCTGCTAAAATACCTCTAGCCTGTCATGTTAGAATTATCCCCTGTGGAGTTTATTTCCAAATGTGATTAAATGTACAGTAAGTTGTTTTCTGATGATCCTCGGTTACCTTTGATTTTCAACTATTTTGCGTATTTCCGAAGGAGTGTTTTTGCTTTTTTTGTTCAGACCACATCAAACAGAATATTAATGTTATGTTTTTTCAAAAAAGGGAAATGATAACGCGCTTTTATTTGGTTATTTTGGTTGTATAAGAAAAGGTTAAAGAAAGCTGTCAAAATTCCTTTAACAATCTGGCAGGTATACTCTCCTTTGTTTGCATAACACTGTGCTACCTCTCAAAATTCCTTTTTTGTTAGTGGTCTAAAGCTCAAATAACCTCAGGGACACCAACTTGGCAGTTGTCAGGAGGCTGTTTTTAGTTGAAAAACAAAACAATGAGAAACAATATACATACTGTCGACTAAACAGCATATGGTAATACAGTATTCGCCATCAGTGCATTGTTTTAAATTTTCTCTCGAAATGTTTGATTGATTGGTGGGCTGGATTTAATAATGATTAAAAAACATGCTCCGGGCCTGACAGAACTGTCCCACGGGCCAGATCTGGCCTGTGGACCGGTATTTCAAAACCCCTACCGTAGAACATCATAGGTCATAGGTCAATTTTTGGACTCCTTTGCCTCACTGGCTGCTCACTTTGGCTTTAGCTGACTGCTCACCCACCATGCTCTAAACATCTTTGATTTCCGGTCCAGTTGTCCCAAAATGCATCTTTTCTGCTGTCTCCTCTTCATCTAATTTCATACAAGCCTCCCCTGTCTGACTCGAGGAAAACAAAAGATGAATTTTCCAGCGTCGGGGCTAGTTTGACTGTTGACCTGGTGGGAGATCATGTTTAGGTTGATGATGATTGGATTCCAATATGGAATTTTTCACCTGGTAGACAGTTACATTAGTGTGGCCACTGATTTTATTCCCTTTTTTGTTATTTTTTGAGATGCTGACTGTCCATACTGTGGGCTGTTTGCTTTTATTATGAAGCTCTGGACTCTTCAATCTTTGCCCAGCCCCCACCCTTATGTCTATAAAGCACTTTGGTCAGTCTATCACTGCTCTCTTACTTAAACTGGACGCCATCATGACATAGATAGTCTGTTCTCAACATTACCTGAGCTGCTTCAATGCTGCTTTTAAAATTACGGTTCAAAAATTATACTGCAAAAGAATTAGTTCAGTTCTGGACCATGCTGTTTGCGTCATTAATGCAACAGTAATTTAATTTAAAGAAGTAGACCAATCGCTTGCCTTATTTTGGTGCCTTTATGGCCGGGAAGGTTGTCAGTGCTAACTTCTAAAACCACAAACTACTCCTCCTTTTTCTGTGCACTAATGTTTTAGTTATATATTATATCTCACATCTCTGCACTGCTCATCATAATGTGAATACCAAATGTATTTTTTTACTTCCAGCTACCGTAAAATGACCTTCCACTGGTCAAGAACCAAGAACCTGATCCCAGCCCATATGCTATCAATCTTGTCTTGCATATAGTGTTGACAACTAACCTATGTAACCTCTCATAGATTTTTTTACATACTTTTTCCTTGTTATTCTCTTACCTTCTCACTGCTAGCAGTGTAGAAAGAACAATCATATCTCCTTGTCCTTTTCCTGAAATGTCCAAGATACACAATTACTTTATTTTTGTGACAGTATCTTTCTTTGGTAAAATTAAGCCCATGTTTTTAGTAATTTTATAAAGGCATTCACAAGAAATAATAAATTCATAAAGCATTGCTATAAATGTTTCGCAAAAGGCATAACGCAGTTATGCATGTTTATTATTCATTCTGAATGCTCTATGAAATTCTCATCTATAATGCACTATAGATACCTTTACAATGTATTATAATGGTTGGCATAAGCATTGCATTATGGATGACAGCTTCAACTGGCAGTCAAAATGCGCCATAAACATGCCTTTAATGTGTTATGCCTTTTTATAAATATTTATAGTCATGTTCAAAATGCTTTATGAATGCATTATAATGCACTACGAATGTGTTTATGAATTGCTAAAATCCTGGCCTTAAGTAGAGTTACCTTTTTTTTTTTTGCGACAAAGCTGTGTGAGTCTGATCACAAAGTATCTTCTTCAACACCTGCTGGCAGGCAGAGAGTCTGGATTCTTTACAAAGATGCCATTTTGAGGCTTTCACTAAATCCTCACTCACCTGAATTGGCTCCTTCTTCTAGAATCAGGTCGACTGCAGATTGTATACTGAGATTTAGAATGTAATAAAGACCCGTTTGTTTTTTATTCTGCTGCCTCTAGGTAGGTAATGAAGTGGGTAAGTATCCGGTCCACTGCTTTCATTAACTTTTTATCATAGGATGGGGAGAGGTTGCCCAAGATGGTTTAAGCCCCTCATCCACAGAACTCTGTTCCTATGAGAGGATTTCCATACCGTCATGTAAGGTTATGTAATTTCATTCAAGCCTTTCTTCAGAGCTTTGCAAAATCCCACATCTTGTTAGAAACGTGCAATAAAGGTATTTCATGGGTTCCCAGAAAATTCTCCACAAAGGACCTAAGATATTCTGCATCCTATTCAGTGTCGCAAACATCAGTCTATTGCTGTTTCTATCTGTCTGTTTGTCCATCTTTCTGTCATTCTTAAGGGATCTTATCTTCAAACTCGACAGTAACATTTTGGTATAGCATTAATTACTGACTAGCATAGCTAATACTCTCAGTAAACAAAGGCAGAGCACAGGCTATGAATGAGAGTCATTCTTAAGTCTGTCTTTAAGTCGAATTTGTAGGTAAATCATAGGTGCATATGGTTCTTATTTAGCCTCAACTAGTCAAATGTTTGTCTTAGAACATAATATATGTTTTAGCCAAACATCATATTATAGTTATGGAATGGAGGTTTTCTTCACTGTGTGAATTTCTGCAAAATCACATGTACGTGTACATATATTTATGTTTGTCAAAAGTCTATGAATATATATATTTTAAATGATCCACATACATACTGCTACGGAAGATGCCAGGCCCTTGCTGATTCATTACTGTCCCGTTGCATTAATCTATTTAGCAATGAAGTGCTTTGAGGGACTCGTGAAGAATCTCATACACACTTCACTACCCAAAGACCTGGACCCAGAACAGTTCGCATACTGACCGAATAGATCCACTGATGATGGCATAATCTTCCTCCATCACACAGCTCTGGTTCCTCTGGGCAACAGGAGAGGAGATTATATGAGAATGCTGTTCATTGATTACAGTTCAACACCATGTTTACATTCAACACCATAAAACCCCCCGCAAGCTCATAACTAAGCTCAGTGACCTTGGATTGAATGTTTCCTTCTGTATCAGTGTGCACAAATTTTTGATGAATTCACCTCTGGTCCAAATGGAATGAAACACCTAGCCTGCCCTCAACATGGGGTTACCCCAGGGCTGTGTCCTGAGACCCCCACTGTCCGCTGTACTCTCCCTTCAACCGGCGACCACAGGCCCACATTAGATTGCGGACAATACAACTACGGCGGTATTGATAATAATGAGCAAGTCTGCCTGGAGGCGTTCAATGAGCTGTCACTCTGGAGCCAAGACAATAGCCTCCTCCTCGATATAATCAGGACAGAGGAGCTGATTGTGGACTTCAGGAGGAAACAGCAGACAGACTTCCACCACGTCAGTATTGATGGTGCTGTAGTGGAGAGGACTTGACTCAGTTCCTGCACGCTGACTCCTTAGAGAGAAGGTCACCAACATGACCTGTCCCACCTTGAATTCCTACACTTCCATGATCTAAAGCATCCTGAGAGGTAGCCCCCCCCCCCCCATTCGGACCTGCACTCCCCAATCTCCAAAACATTCATGTCAGATGATACAGGTCCAGGTCCATGCAAATTAATAAGGATCCCAGCCGCCCCAGCCATGGCCTCTTCTCTGCGCAGAGGTCAGGCAAGAGCTTCTCCCCACAGGCAATACAGATCCTTAATGAGAAGAGTGTTTAGCAAACCGCCGTACGCTACAGCCTACTTACAGTAACCCACACATGCAGATATATAAATACTTCTCTATTTATGGACTGGCACTTAATGCCAGTTTTGCACACTGTAGGTAATTGATTATATTAACGGATAATTGATGTTTGATGTCTGTAATACATTATGTGGAGTATCTGGGGGTCTCAGAGGACTGGGTTGAGAAATACTGGCGTACGTGACAAATAAAACCTTGAAATTTGAAACCTAAGATGGAATAGAAATTTGGTCCAAACCTGTGAAAATTGTATGGTATACTCTGGTACTCTGGATAAAGAAGTGCTGGTTAATTAAATTATATATAAAAAAAAACAATATGTTATGTGAGGGAGAGTTCTGTTTGCATGACTTTAATAACACAAAGTTAAGCATTCAGGATAGCTGATTATTCAAATCCGATGTCGGTGCACCTGCGTTGATTCCGGAGCTGGTTTCTGAAGGGTGTGACATCTTTAGGGCTTTTTTGGCAATAACCGATATTTCTGACCTGTTCAATGGCATACATGCATAGTGAAGGTGGATCTCGCCGAATGATAATGTGAATGAAATATTAACAGATTAAAGCACAATGTATAGTGAAGATACATAGTGGAGATAAATTTGTTTCTTGGTTTTTGATCGAGGTATCACTGGAAAAGTTGGAAAATAGGACGCCTAATGACTAAGAAAAATATGGTATCAAAGAAGCTGGATTTTGAGGTGAGAAGAGAATGGTTTGTGGGAGAATGATTGTGAGATAAGGGGCAAACCTTGAGAAGGTTTGATGAAGCAGCTCTGGCTTCCTGGGAGACGTGTGAGACAATGAAGCTGCTGCGACTACTCACATTTGCTGGATGAAAGTGTTTCTGCCTCAAGTTTCATGCTGCCTGTACAATATTTTTGATGGAGCAGAGTTTCCCAATCCGGTCCTCGGGGACCCACAGAGAATCCATGTTTTTGCTCCCTCCCAGTTCTCAGTAGGGAGCAAAAACCTGAACTGTCTGGCAAGGAACTCGAAGGGAGCAAAAACTTGGAGCAACTGTGGCTCCCCAAGGACTAAGTTGATAAACACTGTGTTAGAGAATATTTCTACAGTCTTGTGTTATGGGTTCAGGTGAAAATGGGTTTATTATTTCTGAAAGAGCCCCCTTTATTTGTGTTTTTATACCAATATGAGACATGCCATCATATAGCTTGTGGACGTGGGTAGCATGTCCACAAGCTATATTATGACTCAATTACTTTTCTGTGATTTCTTTTGATTTCTTTTTGATTAATTGAGACATATCCGAAAAAGAAAACATGATCATCTACACAGAATGTGATGCCAGGATAT
>JAABNX020000090.1:10224970-10243403 GCA_015163995.2 Mormyrus lacerda | reverse complement strand
GTTTTCGTTTTTGTTTTTGTTCCTGTTCAATGTCATTTGTTTTCGTTTTTCGTTTTCGTTCCTTGAACCGGTTCAGAACCCTGCCAGACAGGCCTCCCTCGATACAATAATTCCATCCATTTTCTGAAACTGCTTGTCCTGTTCAGGGTCGTGGGGGGTCTGGAACCTACCCTGAGCCTACAGATGCAAGGCGGGGAACAACCCATCACAGGACACATTTACACATCATTCGATATAATAATATCATAAATGAAATAAAACACACCTCTACTGTACATACTGGTTCCTACTAGCATTCAAGCACATTCTACTGCTAGGCCATCATGGTCTACAGTGGTCCTTGCGGACTTCCAGACACTCCAAGTTTTTGCTACCAGGAGCTGGGAGGGCGCAAAAATGTGAATTGTCTGGGGGTCCCTGAGGACCGGGTTTGGAATCACTAGTTTACGTCAGTGTTTCTCAGTCCAGTACTCAGGGGCCCCTCCAGGCTCCCAGCATGCCTGTACCAGGTATTCGGTGTTCCTGATTGGCTGGGAGCTGAGAGGGAGCAAAAATGTGGACTGTCTGGGGGTCGCTGAGGATCGGAATGAGAAACACCGGTCTACATCAATAGGACCCGGGAACCATGTCTGATTTTCCACTATAGCCCAAGTCAGCCTTTTTCCTCCCATGCCCCAGAGATACAGGAACTACGTTCGGTCCCTTTGGGAGGAAGCACATGGGATGCGTTTGCCTCCGATGAAAATCACTGTTTGTCACACACATAATACCCCCCTGAGCTGTGACGTGGAGTACGACTGTTGTCAGACACGTACACGATTAACAATTAACTGTGCTGTGCTTACCTCTACACCCCTGAGATGCGGTTTACCGGCTGCACTCACCAGACCCAAATAGTAACAGTTTCAGTAGGATTTCAATCTTTAGCAGACGATTTTCTTTTCACAACAGCATTAGGCTTATGGCTAATGTTTATGACCAGTCATCAGCTAAATCCTAAATCGCTTTTCAAAAGCTTCTCAGTCACAGCCATTAAATCAAGTAGGTGCATCTCACCCCTGGCATTATCCAATCACTCTTACAATTCAGAGAATACTGACAAACCCTCGAGTCACTGCAACAAATAAGAAAGAAATATTAGTATTCTATTTTTTCATGCATTTAAGAAGGAAAAAAATAAACCAGGTTCAGGAAAAAAATAAACCCGTATTTTATTTATGCCTTTATCCCTGTGCTCCCTGATTTTCTGTGTCTCATTAAAAGAAGGAGGTTTGTTACATCATCTGACACTAGACCCATCCAGATTTTGTAGGCCTATGAGCAGGGGATCAGAGGCCAAGCGCCTATGAGCGACGGCTTACTAACATTCTTTCGGCACAGCTGGTATTCACAGGCCGTTGCTTTTCGTGCCATTAAAAACCCAGGAGACTGGTGTCTATCCTTTATCCCATATTAAAGTGGTAAAGGTAGTGACGTACCATATAGTCTGGCCCTTATGATGATAATTGATAATGATAATATAGTTTTAGCGTAACTGAACTCTTTCCGAAGACAACGCAAACAATACCCAAGTATTACTGCTCTAAAATATGTCAGATGTCTCCAGTCTTTGACACCCCAGCAAGCATTTAACCTCATGTAATGAGGCTTGTCTGAGTTCCTGCAGGATTCTTTGATTTCTTCCTGCAATCTAAAAATTGCAATTAAGTCAATTGTTGTTTATAAATTCTCAATCATATGTATGCATGTACCTGTGATTAACTGAGATCCCATCCAGGGTGTCCCCCCGTCCCTGTGCCCTGTGATGGACTGGCATCCCATCCAGGGTGTCTGCTGCATCGTAATGCACTGGTACCCCAGCTAGGGTCCTGTGCTTCCTGTGATTGGCTTCAGCCTCAGTATGATCCTGCATATTAGCTCCTGAATGTTCATATATCCATAAATGCAATTTCATGTAGGATTAACTGCAAAATTAGCACTTACCACAAATACATTCAGTGTTACTTCAAGTCTCTATCAGAGTAAGCAGACATGAATATTTATGTTCTATATCTAACTCTGATCTAAGTATGTGGTGTTACACACAGAGAGTAATACTGCTACGCTCTCCGGTCACATTAAATTAAGCTATGCATTTAATTTAAACGGAGCCAAGTTTGCTAATCAGCAAATGCTTCATACTTTCATCTTTGAATCACAGGAAAATCATTTCCAAGCTGCATGAGGAATATTTCAGTTTGTTAGCTGTTGTGTCAGATAATTAACGGGATACCGAAGAAGATCATTAAAGAAAGTACATTTTAAATATAATGGTAAATAAATATGATAAGATTCATTAATTAGCATGCACACATTCTTGCAAAGTGTAATCCACACTAGGCACAGCTCAGCAACGACACAATGGAATCTATATTACATCATATAAACACCAAGGTCATCGTTCCATCCTGATTTATACATTCCGGGCACAGCTTTATTCCTGATCAGGAGGGCCGGAGGAAGCGTTCAGTGCTACCAGGGCATTTTATGAAGTGCTGGGTTCTTAATGTAAGAGTAGCAATTTTTATCTAGTCTTCTGCTGTAAGGTTCTGAATAACACACCTTCCACTCCGAAATGAAAGTCAAATTAAAATGATCCTTGGCTTCATCTATTCCAGTGTCAATATCTTTAACTCTACTTCCTGTCAGTAGGGAGCCCCTTTGTAACATGAACCCAACGAGTCATCGTTCATTTGGTCAAAATATTCAACCGCAATAGAAAAAACAAGCATGTATAGTACTGGTTCTAAGCTGTAAGGGACTAAGTTAAAACTATGGAAGTACCAGAATGATGAAATGAAGTTTTATTAAAGGAATTATCAACGGATGCTTATTAATGTTTAATTTACTTATAAATATCCATATTCATATTAAACAATAGGTTACTAAGAAATCAGAGTTACAAATTTGAATAGTCCAGCGTTTTCAAACTATACGACGTAAACCTCATCTTCTCCTCCGCCTGCCTCAGTACTCATCACTTCTTTCTTGTCGTCTTCTGCCTCATTTGCTTTCTCGCTCTCTCTTATGTCGGACTTTGGCCCAGTGAAGTGAGACCGACCCTTTTGAATACTAGCTTTACATAATTTGGGGAATAATAGAGAAGGCGGCCGACATATGGGTGTTTCGTCCTGTCTGGCTCTGCTAGCCCAAGGAGGCTGTGATGACCTGGAAAAGAGACCCCAGCATGTCGCCCCTGAAGCCAAGGAAAGATCACCTTTTCTCATATGATTTATGTCACTGCCTCCCTCTCTCGAACACAATTTATTCCACTCTGCTCCAGTTGAAACAGTATTACTTTCCTGACAATAATGTGACAAATAGAGTCATTTTAAAAGCTGTTTTATACTTGGGGATCTGAGCTAAATGTCCCTTTTAAAGAAATCCTTTGTCTGGTATTTCTGGTATGGTTAAGGCTTTTTGAGTGGTATCTGGTCTTATAAGATGATTTCGTTATTAACCAATCATTTCGCAGCTTCAACAATGAAAACGACACGTAAATAGGGGCAGAAAGTCGACAGCCTTTCAGAAAAAATTAACCTGGGGAACTTTAAATTTGTCTTTATTGCAATAAACATAAATTAATCTGGGTAATTATCACAGCTGCAGTTACAACTCTCTATGTGGTTAAGTACTCACTGCGAAGTTAACCAATGAAGAGGAAAAAATAATAAAAATACCATAAAAGTACAATAACAATAATAACAATAATAACCTGATCTGTAATTTCCCTAAAGGGAAAAATGTGATTATCGATTATTTTGTTTACTTGTTATATAAATGATGAATATCTTCATGTGAAAATCAGTCATATGCAATCGCTCTTTCCATGTCAGCATTACTTTTGCACCACATTGATATTTTGTTTACTTCTGGCCATCAGCAAAGAATTAAAAGCATGTATGGCATGTGTGCGTGAAACATAAGAATTCACTCTCTGCCCGCTGCAGAGTTGCCAAACCCTTGTCACATACCATATAGCTGCAAGTGCTACAGTATAATAGAAACTTTCTGCATAGAAATTGCAGTCACGCTGCACAAAGGGGGGGTGTCTTCAAATCGTACCCCTGCAGTTTCTTCAGCTAATGAGTTTCCTGGGCAAGAAGGCACAGAGTTTGAAGCAGAACTCCGTCAAGAGAATGACAAAAGCCCAGTGCTGGTCTGGTCCCTCTGGTCTCGGTCAGCTTTTTCTACAAGCAATGAGATGCGCGGCTACTTTCCTGAGGGTGATGCTGTCGCAAGTTCACGCTTGGATTTTTCTGAGGACAAAATTCCCTTGTGTTCTCCTCATTGAAAAGGCCTCACCCCGCTGTCACCCTCTCTAGCCTCGTGTTCCACTGACTATCCATCCGTCCTTTCCCATCATATCTGCTGCAACAAAAGGTCAGGATGTAAACCAGCTTCAGTTGTTTTTGTACGCAGTAATGCAGGGGGAGGGTGAAGACGGAACCCAGTGGGAGGGTGTGGGTGATCCGCAGTGGAGCAGATGTCTTAGACGAGATGAGATACAAAGGCTCTAACCCCCCCCCCCCCCCCAACCAAATTTAAAACATTTAACCCTTTTCAGGATTTTCTTTATATGTTTTTTTCCATCTTCCAAATAGCTATACATCCAGACTCTCAGGAGGTGTCAAACGTGACTCCCCTTATACACCCAGGTACCTCAGTGACCAGTGGTAATCATTATGTCATCCAATTGACAAATGGTGACTCGCACCTGGGGGGGCAGTCCAGAGCATATTTATGCAAAATAAGCATCGCATTTGTGCTTTCAGCTGAAAAGCCACACAAAATGCAAGTGTAGCTCAAGGGGGACGGTTATGTGCCTAAAACCACCTGAGATCTCAATCACGGAACGGGATAGAACCAGCTCTAACCGTAATGGCCCTTTGCTGTAGCCTTTGTAAACAAGGGACATTTGCATTGATCAACCTAGATGTGGCGGCAATCTTTTAAAGAAAACAAATGAGGTTAGGAGAAATACGGCTTCAAATACCCACAGCGAATCATCATTCTCAGCCACCGAATGCTTTAACCCACTTCCTGTTAATTCAGTCATTAATTCCTATTGGTTTAAAATAAGCAGTGACTGATGCTTATTGGATGAGTGATTTTTTTAAACGCAATTTCTGAATGATTTTAAACTGACTGACCATGTTACAAATTATATGCATAAATCAAATACAGTTAGATCATGCATTGATAATAAAAGGCATTAATAAAAGCTGGATCTAAACTTTAATATATTTGAGTCATTTACGTATATCAATTAGTAAATGGATTGATATCAAATGGTGTAGCTAAAGAAGCACATTCATATATATGTATAGATAAAGACAGACGAACAGTAATGCAGAATGGATCCATTAGCTGCCTTCATGACCATGGTTAAAGAGAACCTGCAGGTAAAGTTATTGATTTCGCAAACAAGATAATGGCCTGAGAAAACTTTTAAAAGAACCAGAATGTACTTGTTTTCACTGCAGTACACATTATGAAAATGCCAAGTGAAAAAGAGCAGCCCCCTCTGGAAATCACTGTCAGCAATCCTCAAGACGCTTTCTACTTAAAGAGCTACTACTGGCTTTTATGGAAGCTTCGCCAAAGAGACACAATTATGCAAATTTTGTTTGCGCGTTAAAACGTCACAGTAGGGCAGACGCTTCGCTGGGGCGGTTTGGGAAGGTGAGCTAGTATTCTGAGTCTCAGAACACGCGTCAATCGAACTCAGATGAGGAGTTGCAGGGACGGTAGGAAAACTTAGTGCCTTCGAAGAGATTTTAGAGCGCGGGGTCGAGGGCAGGGTCCAGTCCAGTCAGTGCTTCTATAGACGCCCTAGCAGAATAAGAAATGGCATATATGCATTTTGAGGACTCTTTGGTGCAAAGTGACGCGCATGTGTGGGTGGGTCAGAATCCTGGGAGCGGTTTGAGCCAGTGGGGATGAGTTAACTCTGGCAAATCACAGGATCTGAACCCATCACAATCCAGAAACTGGCACAAATCCCCAAGCTGTTGAGAAGCACACTGACCCCAGACTAATACTACATTTTCTTTATTTTCGAGAAAGCGGGGCCAGTCAGGCCCCGGAACAATTGGAGTTTGCGGGTCTTGCTCAAGGGCCCTATTGGCGAAATCACTCTACTGACCCTGCGATATGAACTGGTGATTTTTCCCATAACAGCTGCAGATCTGAACCCTATCTGAGCCACGCACCGGATATGTGTGATATTTGCAACCAAAAACACCAGCGACCAAATGTTCTATAAGAAGACATCAAATGCAACTGGCATGTGTTTAATGCCATATTTCACGTGAAACTAATGCCACCTAACAGAACGCATTATGGTCTGACCTATTCTGGTAGTCTTTCAATCTGTATTCTGGTAGCAACCAAACACTCATTTCTTACAAAGTAGAGTCTTCACTCAAGTTGACCTTTTTGTCAGAGGGTTAATTCACACGGAGCCTCATGTTGTGAGGCCTACTACCACGCTTTCCATCTTAATTTGGGATACAAGAAGATGACAGGTAACCCAGTGCAGCTCGATATGCCCATGGGGATAACTGGGCAGAATGAGACCTAATGTAGTCCAGTGTTGTCCAACAGAATATAATCGCCGTTCTCCTGACTTGGAAAAACAGTCCTTAAGTGACACAAAGCAAGGTCTGATTTCCTTTCTATTTGGACCCTTTTGTTGTTTTGTTTGACCTGTGCAGACAAAATCATTTTATTTAAAAGCCCGACAGAAGCACTACACAGTGAAATACACGCCCTACAGTACAAAGAACGGCCATTACATAACAAATACCTCTCAAGCAATTGGCATGCATGTGGATTTTTTTGGGAGAAAAATTTGCTTGTTCTAGAAATGAAGTATAGAGCATGAAATAGCAAACTAATTAGAGTTTTTTGCATTCATTCCACTGAATTTTGAAGCCCTAGGGTTATTCTCGCAGGCCTTTACTTTGCAGTACTATAATTTTCATGAATGGCAGGTTGAGAAGCAATAATTAAATAGATACTTTAATGGTGAAGATTAGCATAACAAGCATGTCTAAGATATTAAAGTCAGATATTGCTGTTTTGATCGCACTGGGACAATAACCGACAGCCTTTCAGTGTAATACTCAGCTTGGCATGTTTTACAGACATATGTTTGGGGCAGAGTCCAGAGGTGTGTGACATGCAGTCAAGTCTGGTAGGTCGGGGATGACTGAAGTGTGTCACAGCAATTAACCTGAGCACCATAAATCCAAGACTGAATTGCATTCCAAAAATAAATTCCAATGTAAAAGCCCTTTAAGGGCCATATGCTGGAATGTGTCTTGTCTGTATGCTGCTTGACAGGCTTGGTCATGAGTAATCAAACTGTGATACTCAAACCAGTTCTGTATTTAAGTCAATAGGCTGATGGTTTGCATCAGGGAGAGGGACAGTCACCGCTTCTCTTAGGGTGTAAGCGCCTTCTTATCTACTTAAAGAAAAAAAATTATTTTGAAAAGAAAAGCTGTTAAGGGAACTGAGAATCCTCAGGTGCAACGGCTCGTTTATGTGGGCAATTCAATGAAGATGATTTATAAAAAAATGTTTATTCTGTAAAATGTAGTCACACAGAAGCACACAGTAACAGATACGCAGCCAATTTACTAGTATAAAAGGCAGGATTGTTCTCGAAATTAGTAATTCGAGGAGAACCCATTTTCAGACTACAAATGGGTAGTGCTTTTACTAGAGACTGCATATTTAATTAATTAATGCAGTGTTCACAAAAGCAACTACTTTCCTCTAGCAACAAAAAGCCTGTGAAAAATTAAGTGCAAATTTAGGAAACACATTTTCTTGAGAACAATTTTTGAATATATAACATTTATTCTTTTAAATTCACCTTCACTCTCATCAACAAATAAAAAAAAAATACGGGTTTGTTCTTTTTTTTCTTTAGATCTTGAGCTTATTAGATACATATTACATCTAAGGTCCCTAAAATTAGGTTAGTCTAACAAGTGGACAGTCAAAATAGTAATAAGAATGTTATTAATTTTATCGATGGAATAGAATACTATTTTCTTCAAGGTCTCAGTGACTAATGTAACTATCTTCTGCTGCTTCGTAAACCATGGACCATACTGACAGTAAGTACGGGTTCAGGGCCGATCTTGGGTGCCACAGGAGAAGCGCAGGGAATTACTCAGGGTGAGGCACCGCTCACCAAACATACACGACTGCCGACAATTTGGGAGGCCCAGCTAAGCTCAGCACGTTGGCAGACTGCAAGGGGAAACCAGAGGACTTGGAAAAATCCTGATGACAACATGCAGAGATACATACAACTCCCCAAACATGGAGCCTCTGCAGAGACTCGAACCCTGGCCAACTACTGTACCACCCCCCAATCACAGACATTATAGAATAAAAGGCATTTTTCTGTTTATATGTGTAATAAGAGGAAAATTAGACACCTCATGCATAAATGAGTAGAGTAACTTTTTATGTATATTAAGTTATTTAAATTTAAATTAAAGTGCTATTATATTGTTTTGGTTAAAAAAAAAAGAATACAGTTCCTTTTAACAATCTCAGTGGGTCTCTGTAGGCTACCAATTTTGGTTCAGTGGATATTTCACGCTTTTCGGACGTGGTTACTGCAGCTGGCCAGTGACATATCGGGTGCACCTGATTCCTCTCCGTCCCGCTACTTTGTGTTACAGCCGAAGTGCGCAAATTCCGACACAGCCTGCTGTCCCAGAGGGTTTACAGCACAGAAATAACTCACAACACAGGTGTTCTGTCCCACAAGGAGAAAGAGCAGGAGAATGGGCTCTAATACTTAGCAAAGGACTGCGAGCATGACGGTAGCTGCATTCTGGTATATGGAGTTTTTTGTTCCTGTTTGCCACTCATTTTCCTGTTTTGATGCTCCTTTTTTTAATTGGTCTTTTGTGATGTTTTTCAATTTCCTCTCTTCCTCATTATCTTGCTTTTTTTTCCTTTACTGCAGACACTGAGAATTGACTCCACATCATCAAAAGAAAGTGGGTATCCACGCTTCAGGGACAGACAAATGAAAAATGTCTGAGAAGGGTAAGAGACACATTATATCTCCGGAAGGACTTGGAGACAAACCTGTATATTCGTATCTGCTTCCACGGCATGAGGTTCAGAGCAAATTGAACAGCAGTGTTTAATCCCAGTTTAATACCTGAATATCCTCTAAGTGGAAAACCTTCCCCTAACTATGAAAATATGAACAGTCTCAAATTTAAGGGCCACGAATGATCAGTTCAATGTTCAACCTCACTGGAGCTGCTGTGTAGACGAAAATAAGTAGAACTTGTAGGATCACATGACAAAAACAAAACAGCTTGTTCACTGCTCAGCTCCCTGGTCCATTGAGTGGAAAGCCTTCTTAGGAAGGACTACAGAAAGAAGCTACCATTTATCAGGTGAGATGGGCCCCTTTACATTTTCCTCTATAGGGATGCATGAATTTCACTAAGCTCGGAGCACTGTGAGGCAAATATCTCTGCCAATCTCCACCCACTGCCCGGCGTCTGCTAGAGCGTGGTGATAAACCCTCCACACAGTGGGCAATGGGTGCTGAGGGACAAGGCTTACTGGGACAGCACTGTACAAAAGGGCGCCTGTTACGATGTTTCATTCCTTTTCTCTGGTTCCAACGTTGAATTCCCACATCGCACCGAATAAGTACAATAAGTTACGTCGGACATGCAATACACTTATTACTGTTTGTTAGTAATATGTGGCAACACGTGAAATAGATTCTGTTCTGGTTAGAAATAATCCGTTTGACGATTTGACATTGTATCAATGCAGATTCTTTCACATATGTCAATTTGTACTATTATTTTATTTTTAGATTTATTTTGCATTTATTAATGCACCTTGGGGTTATCATAAAAGTATCTTTGTTGTGTCGCACAATGACAGTAAAGTGATTGAATACTTGAATTAAAAAGGAAAGATAACCCCACCCCCTGGTTGGAAAAGAAGGGGCGAATATCGAAACATATCATTGGCTACTAGTACTGCTCTTGAGTACTGCTCTTGAGTAATGCTCTTGAGTAATGCTCTTGAGTAATGCTCTTGAGTAATGCTCTTGAGTAATGCTCTTGAGTAATGCTCTTGGCTTGCCTGGTCCTAATGACCACCTACTGTTACATAGCCGTTACTTCGTTATATGAAGCACTCAGGATGGAAACCATTCCAGCAGAATCTCACAAATGGGACTGTGAGGCTTTGGGGGGGGGCGGGGGTGCCCGAGCACCTGCTGTTTTTGCACAAACGATTGATAGTGCCCCTAATTTTACTACGAGACCCCCCGCCCATTTCTGCTCACAAAAAATCAGGTTAATTTAACTGAGGGGGAGGAGCTGTCCCCCCACATTCGACAAATTTTACCTACTGACTTGCCTGCTGTGTCACTGAAAACAGCTCCTCCAGGCACCCAGTGTCTCATCTATAGTAGCCGTCAGCGATTGTGTATTTGTAAGAGTAAATATAAGAAGTCTTAATTATGAACAGTAATTATATTATTGTTGGCGAATCACCAACGCTCATATGTTCATGTTGAACTCATACTTTGCACCTGTTCAAATATATGCTGCCTTTAGGAATATGAATGGGAACATATAGCGGTGAGACGGCAACTTCAGATGTTTTAGTGAATGGGCTCTTCTAGAAGTTTATGGTCCATTTGTGGTACCATTTGTTGAATAAGCATGCATGAATTTGAATGTTTGATATACAGTTTAAGGATGGGGAATTAGTAAACTTGGGAGTAGTGAAAGTACAAGGGCCGTGGTGGTAATTACCGTGCGTGGAGAGTCCACCCAAAATGGGTTGTTGTAGGTAATTACTAAGCCCCATAGTGGTGAATGACAGCTGTTAGGGATAAGTACGAAGTCTTGGGGAACTGAATGCATAAGGACCTTTGTGGTAATTACTAAGCCTACAGTGCTGTTGACAGTAATTAGTGTTAGACGTTTTTCATAGGAGCCCTCTGAGTGTTCAGTCTCTTAGTGTTCATTTAATCATGTATTTGGACTGGGGGTGTCGCTACACCCCGTGTCCCGTGGGCCTGCACGAGTACTGAACAGGAGGAGAAAGAATAGAGAGATTAGGAGGCCATCTCGATTAAGGACTGAGGACGATACCAGGAGATGACATTTGCCGATGGGAACAGATAGCTTGATGAAGATCAATGAGCTGCATGAACTATGGAGTTTAGTACAAGGAAAAGGGGGAGAAAAGAAGGAAGATTTGACCGAAAGATCGTTAGAAGGAGACTGTTCTGTGGTAACTGCAGAGGCGTCGACATACTGAATGGTCTCAGCTCATTCGTCGTGCGCCTTTCAGGCTGAGGCCTTGCAGACGGAGCCTGCAGTCTGTCCCTCCATGGCACGGCATCACAGACGGGCGAGAGCCAGCAAAGCGGAAGCTTTCAGAACCAAATAAATAAAAAAATAATCCCCGGATATATTGTTTCGTCTCATTATCATTCAGCTGCCGGCACAGTGAGTTACGGGCCTGGAAGGCGCATGGCCTCTACACGGGCGGCGGAGATGCGGAGGAGACGGGGGGAGGGTGTGGGGGGAAGCATGCAGCTCAACACGACCAACATTTTAAAGTGGTGCGATACATCAAGCACTGGTACTTATCACTACTCAGACCACGTCCTGAGGTTTAGGGCCCCCTGCTGGCCTGAAATGCTCTCTACACTAGCTGGGTATGGCCAATATAGACTGGCGTCACCCCGGCAGCACACAAAACCACGGAGAAGCTACGGAACACAGGGCTTTCATTCCTGAAGATAATTAGGACATTTCTTTGGAATTATTTACAGTCACTTAATATATGACAGAGATTACATTATTGTCACAGATATCATTTGAAAGCCACTTGGTTTTAATTATGAAGCATATTTTAATAGAATCCTAGATAAGGACTGTCAAGATGAAAACACCTGAAAATAAATTCATGTCAAAGAATATTACTATAGGGTCATGGTTTTGTTTTCCTCGCACCAGGTTATGAGCCTTTGTGCATCAGCCACAGTTACTGAATAGCGCACAGTATACACTTCTAGACTGTGTGACAGAAGTGCCGCTTCAATTCTCTTGTCATTTTTCAAGCCATCTTTTGAGAAGTTTAGAAATTATCCAGGAAATTATTTGTCTGCGCCCATTGGTGGGGCTTGAAATTTCTTCTGTTCAAATTTCCATTGTTCTTCTTTTCTGATGCCGTTTGTCCGTGTGTGAATTCCATCATGATTTTTGAGTCTGTTCCGCTTGAGACGTTGATCCTTTTTGCAGTTTATGGGACTGATGCATCTATGCTTTGAGCATTAACTCTAGCCCGCTGCAGACAGGCAGACCTCTCCTATAGCTGGTGCGTGCAGCTAATTAGCACTTGAAGCGTAATTATTCAATTTTGTAGCTTTTTTTATTTGCAATATACTTACTTTGAGGTTGAAATCATTTTCCTGTACCGATTCCTGTGCCAATATTTTGTCCACCATTGCATGTTTAAAGTAAATGCAGCCTTTGCTCAGAGGCTATTCATAGCCACTAAACAACATTGTGTTATTCCCCTGAAAATGGGGAGAAATAATCACAAGAGAGACAGGGCAATGTTTTATTTGCAAGTACATCTAGTCAAATGAAGAAAATGCCACAATTTCTCCTTGGTATGTGGGGGGAGACAAAAGCAATCTAACCCAGACTAACAGATCAAGAGTATTTTACAGGTCACTGATAAGACAATCACTTTAAACAGCAGAGAAAGGAATAAACATTGAATGAATTAGGCTTTTTGCATTTATTGTCCATCCATCCATTATCTAAACCGCTTTATCCATTTGGGTCGCGGGAAAGCTGGAGCCAATCCCAGCATCTTCGGGGGAGAGGCAGGGTACACCCTGGGCAGGTCGCCAGTCCACCACAGGGCCAACACGGACAAACATAGACAAACACACTCGCATTCACACCTATGGACAATTTAGAGCAGCCAGTTAACCTAATCTGCTTGTCTTTGGACTGTGGGAGGAAACCGGAGCAGCCGGAGGAAACCCACTCATGCACGGGGAGAACATGCAAACCCAGGACCTTCTTGCTGTGAGGTAATAGTGCTAACCACTGCACCACTGTGCATTTATTGTCCTCTTTTACATAATATGAGTTTTTACTGGTTTTAAATTGCTTCCCATAACCATATGATTCTTTTACCTTATTACGGACTTTTTTAATGTTATGACAGACCACACAGTCACTGACTTTTAAATTTGTAACAGACCATTAATCTATTATCCCTTTAAATCTCTTTGTCACAAAAGCACCACGTATGACATTAAATCATCTGGAACCAGAAGTTATTCTGAAATATCATTGCTTCAAAGACATTGGTACACATTCCTTCTAGATCGCAATGTTTTCTCGCCAGTAATATAGCAAGTGATTAAATTACAGTAAATCATGTCATTAAGGCTAAATGGACATCCTATAGGAATTAAAAATGTATCCATGGTTACAAAATCATATTGTGTACGTTTTTTTAAAACTGATTTGTTAATAAGCTAAACTCATTTCACCTTTTATTTCCCAGAAGAATGAATATTATTGCACTGTGTCAAAGGTATTGAAAACAGGAATTGCACATCTTGAGGCAAGGAAATCAAATGAATCCAATTCAAACCAATCTGAAATCAATTCACTTGATAAACAAAACCTGTAACAGTGACATTTTGCAATCTGTCGCGCGCAAATTCATTAATCCAATTAAGTTCGATTTACATGAAGGTGCAATTACCGCCTAGTGCGGCTTTGTAAAACAACATCTTCATCACAAAAACACCTGCCTTCAATCCCGTGGGTGTGCAGCTCAGCGGGGATCTCTCCGAGAATGACGGGCACGTATGCCCCTGGTCAAGTAGGCACAGAAGCAAAACTCGCTTCCCGCGGCACTTGAGACAAGGCCATGCATCCTCCCCGTCTTCTGTAGAGGCGCCGCCAAGAGCATCCTCACGAACCGCACTGCAGCCGACGCCTCAGACCTCCAGTCCCTCCGGCGCATCATTAGAACAGCTGGTAGCAGACTCTGCAGCTTCAAGACCGGGACGGCGAGACTTAAGAACAACAAGTCTGACAAAGGGCTTAATAACGCTGGACTCATAGCTCTGATATTAAAATCTATTTATTATTGCACATTTCTGCTCCTACAATTCCATGGCAAATTTACTCAATCTCTCCCCCCCCCCCCACCAATCTATCTTAATATGTCATGGTTATATGTCTCAATATATATATATATATATATATATTCCATATATTTCATCTGTACTATGACCAACAAGAATGATATTTCACCTCAGTACTTCACCCAAGCCTCACAGATCTGAAGACGACAATAAAGATAGTTAGACAGTTTCGTCATTCCATGTTTTTTCAGTTATAGTTACACAGTCACATTTGACCTTAAGGTCGTGGAGCAGTGGGTAGCACTGTTGATTCGTGTTCTTGGGACCCGGGTTTGAGTCTTTACCCAGGCTCTCCGCATGTGGGGTTTGCATGTTCTCCCCGTGTCATTGTCGGGGTTTCCCTTCAAGACCTCTGGTTTCCCTCAGGTGTCTAAAAAGCATGTTAAGGTGTATTAGAGTTACCAACTTGCCTTAAAGTCTATGTGTCCTGCAATTGGTTGGGGCTTTGTCCTGGTCAATTCCCTGCCCTCGGCCTGTGGCTTCTCCAACAGGCTCTAGATCCCCGTAACTCATTACACTATCAGAATAAAGGGCCAATTTCTACTTTTGAGGGAACCCTTACTCATCACTGGGGCTTTACAATCAAGGGACTGCCAGTTGTACCCTAGCTGTAGGCCAGGGGTGGGGAACCTGATTCGTGGAAGGCCGGTGTTTGGGATGGCCTCTCAATCAGTCAATAACAGGACTGGAGTGGAGGACCGCTGTTTTATTATTGGCTGATTGAGAGATTTTCCTAAAAACCACCAATTGACACCAGGGAAAAGAGTATGATTGACAGCTTGGCTCTGTGTGTATGTGTGTAGTTTGCGACAGTTTCCTCGAAGGTATAAGGGTTCATCCCCATGTGGCTTACGTAGATATTTTGTTTGCGGTATAATCTATGATATGAAAAACCATGCAGAAAATAAATACCATCACAGCTCGAAATTAAACATGAAAACTGCTATATTTTGGGGTCGCATATTATTGAATTTTCAATTCCCAAATGAAATAAACCAAATAGCCCACAAATATTTTTGTGAGTTGCATATTATAACTTATTAGTATGTATCCTGCTTGAGCTTTTACTCATATAGTCACTATGGAGAAAAACTACCCTAGATATCCCAGTGCAAAAAACTCAATGTTTGTCTAAGAGACTCCTCCCATTGATAAGTCAGGAACCTGTCACCTATTATTGTATCAATTTGCATTTACTGATGCATTGTCATTCACAGTCTCTGAATCAAGGGGTATTTTAAGCAGTGCTGCACATTAAACGACCCCCCCCCCCTTTTTAGGGAATGCTGGGAGCTCAGAGCCTCTGTGTGTGTGTGTAATCACAAAGTCCCGCCTATTCCTGTCTCACATGGAGTAACATGAATGAAACAGAGAGCCTTGTTCACAGTTCACAGCAGAAGGCATTCATAATAATTCTGAATTTTCAAGAAGCAGTATGAGTGTGACTGTCTGCATCCGAATTATATCCAAATATGTGACCTTACCCTCTGTACCTGAATTGTACCAGTATGTGTGTGACCTTACTCTCTGTACCCAAATGGTACCAGTATGTGTGTGACCTTACTCTCTGTTCCTGTGTGTGACCTTACTCTCTGTACCCAAATTGTACCAGTATGTGTGTGACCTTACTCTATGTTCCTGTGTGTGACCTTACTCTCTGTTCCCGAATTGTACCAGTATGTGTGTGACCTTACTCTCTGTTCCCGAATTGTACGCACGTTTATCTAACTATACTCTGTGTACTCAAACGGCACAAGGAGCAACAAATGAGAGTTGTAAAATGGGAATGACACATCAATTAATGAAGTAAAATGTCAACAAGTGAGCGAAATTCTGTGCTCATAAGCAAATAGCAGTGGATGGAGCATAGCGATACTTACGGTCCATTTATTTTAAATTTCACTGGATTAACTTACACAAATGACTGCATTGTTTTCATTAATTGCTTTATTAGATAACATTACAGACATGGAAGCTGTATCACTAGTATATTGTTCTGGGGAGTTTTTTTTAAGCATTTATATCCTGCCTGCTGCACCAACACGGCCATTCCGAGCTGTCAGTCACTGTCAGCTTGAAGACAGTCTAATTCTAGGTGTAGACTGCAGTGGCTCTTCTCTGTTGTGTTGGCGATAAAAGGATCTTTTCTGGTGTGTTAGGAATGGAAGAGCTTTGGTGCCTGTCAGTTTCCTCCAAAGTGACATGACGGCGGCGACATTGTCCAAAGAGGACGCAAGCCAACACCACATGCATTTTAGGCCGGATTCTTAACAGTTCCTTTCCCTCATGTCACATGACACACTGGTGACTCACAGTGCATTTAATGCACATCGTGCAGTAGCTAATAGCGGAGGGGAATCGCACACAGCCTCAACCTCTCACTTACTGCTTGCGGCTGACACAGATTGGGATGGATGTGATGGCTTGCATCCGCCCCATTACTAAGAGTCCCGTCAGGTGTCCACAAAGAAATGCTAAGTATGAAGGAGACACTGCCTTAGTCAGGACGATGCCCGTGGCACTGGTATGCTCAGTGTCTACGCGAAGTATAGCTGTAAGTGTTATGCAGCGAGAAAGGCTGAGTGGGAAGAAGGAAAAATACAAGACGGAGAAAGTAAAACTCCTGTAGGCAGTGAGGGAAACTCATACTGCTCCCCGAGCCCTGGCAAACATGCTAACTTTCTCCGAGTCAGAAGCGAGTGGAGATGTGATGTTTAAGGCCGAATGATGGTCGTCTGTTCAGTGCTGGAAGAGAAACGGGAATTTAGCAAGAAGATTCGATTTGACTGAAATTGCGCTTGGCTAAATGTAAATAATGATCAGTCCACTTCAGTTTTTGTGACTGTGGAATCTCACGTTTCTCGTAGTAACTTCTAAATATTTCAGTGCCGCTAATCTTGCATTTATATAACAATACATATATTGTATATTATATATAATAATGTGTGAAAAAGCAGCGCTTGTGAGAAGTGCATGCAGTAGGACTTATTACTTTGTACATGAAAGGGCATAATTTAAATGGCTTTAAACAGTGTTATCTAAAAAGGTCTTGAAAGGAAGTGACAACATTTTACTTGCAGATTATACCTTACAGTATATATTGTTTCGAAATCGGTTGTAAATAGACATTTCATGTTATTCAGGCTAAAAAACTTGGTTGAGTGCGGGGGGGCAAGCATTATTTGCCAGTTGTCAAAATCTTCCATCTCTATTACCAAAGGTAATGTCCTGCGTTAAAGGGGACACTGGATTGTTTTTGTAACACCTGCATCTTCTAAGAACTCCTTTTCTTAAAACAGGGAGACCAGATTGGAAAAGGGGGATACTCCAGTCAGCTGCCCCAGAATGGAGCTGGAGGTTATTCTGGTAGCCAAAGGCCGCAGCTAAGGGACTGGAGAGACAGGCCAACCCCCCCACGAGGAAGCGGAAGGCGTGAGGAAGAGGCCACAGCTAGCCTTCCTCGAGAGGATGCGCAGGGAAGCATCAGAGCTCAGCGGCTGCCACGCTCTGCGACTGGAGAGAGACCAAAGGCACCCTGTCTCAGAGTAGGAGCTCCTATCAAGGGTGCATGGACTGATGGGCTGGAGGTGGGGAAGGAGGATTAGAAAGGGGACGGTTTAAATCTTTATTTATATGTTATAATAAAACAAGTTCTTAATATTCAAACATCAGTGTCCTGGTGATCTTTCATTGTTGTATCTGTCTTGGGCTGAAATATTTACATCCTTAAGTTAAATTATTTTATATATAGCACTTAATGATAATAGATGTTTTTTGCAAGTGCTGTGTTGCACTAGGCTTGTGTGATAGTACTATTAACTATTAAATCTGAAGTTTACTGAGCTGGTTGATAGCGTTAACTGTTATCTCAGATTCAGAGCTGGGTGCACTGTGTAATGTTTTTAATTATCTACAGTAGTCCACCTCTAGGCCATTTTAGAATTATGTGCTAAAGCCATAAGATAAAGGTAAAATTTACCTCTATATAAGTTACCATTATGACTCCTGTATCCAAAAAGGAGAACTATGGCTTAACCTTTTTTGCAAGCTGAATCCTTAGGTGCCTTTAAATCAGAGCTAGATAAGATTTTAACAACTCTGAGCTATTAGTTAAGTTCT
>JAABNX020000090.1:10163670-10191996 GCA_015163995.2 Mormyrus lacerda | reverse complement strand
CTGAGGAGAGCCACACGAGGACTGTAACGAGAGGCACCTGGAGAGAGCCACACGAGGGCTGTAACGAGAGGCACCTGAGGAGAGCCACACGAGGACTGTAACGAGAGGCACCTGGAGAGAGCCACACGAGGGCTGTAACGAGAGGCACCTGGGGAGAGCCACACAAGGACTGTAACGAGAGGCACCTGGGGAGAGCCACAGGTTATTTGATGGTTCACATCATGTGTATTTATCCATAAAGCCTTATAGCTGGCCACTGTACCATCACTTCTATGTCACTTATTGTTCCTGATTCTGCATTCTGTTTATTAAGAACAGCATTGCATTGTTTTGTATCTAAAAGCATTTTACGATTCAAATATGCTCTCCCCTGATGATGGTCGTGCAGAAATCCAAATTACTGGATGTTATTAAAGGAGGATCAAAGAATTTCATATTAGTTAGTGCATCGAATGGAGCTTGAATTGAATGTGTTATCTCCATTAAACACTTCCGAGTCCGGTTAGATGATAAATGTAACACAGTCAGCCGGACAAAGGGTGAGATACAAATCGGCAAGCACCTGACAATCTCAAGGTTGTCCTCCAATTTACCTACTGGGGAGAATCCAGCGGAAACTCGTGTAACAGACAGAGAGCATGTAAACTTCACATGCATAGCTGCGAAGTGATGTGATGTGATAACCTCTAAACCATCATGCCACCCAACCAGAGAAGTCCATTCGACTTTAATGACAATGAGGCCAAATCTATACATTGATTGGCATTTATTCCCAACTAACCCCTTTCCAGACAAATTTTACACAGGCAAATGTGCAACTTAGTTCAAGCCACTGGAAAGCATTTGCAAAATAACCACCTGATTATCAACCAAAAGTACTTCAAATTGTGCATGGATCAATCAGATGAGAGATGCACTCGTCACCTTATGAAGTGGTAATCTGAGGCTTCAAATCTTAGCCCACACTTTTAATCTAGGAATGTCTGCATCTTTTAATACCATTATCAAGGTTATTCACAAGCGAAATGTTGAATCCACTCGCATTCCCGGGAAGCGTGAACTCAAGCCCCTGTGTAGAGAGAGGTGTTTCAGGCGTGTGCCCATGGTGGATTAAGCGAAGCAAAGTATGGAATTTTCCTGCTGTTTCGATAGTAAACTCGTCTGAAAAAATGCTACAGTAATTGCTTCAAAAGGTACACTATGTTAAATATGGGCATTTGTATCACAGTAACACTGGACATTAAATCTGTAAAATTAAACTTGTTAAAAAAATCAGTTAAAGACTGATTATGGATTCAAAAGTTATGGTTCAACTGTTTCTTAAAGTGAATGTGTGAAAAATACTTTACGTGCATTAATGAGGTATAAGTGAGCACTAATGAAACAATTAAAGACATACGATGTGCTTTGGGTGTTTGTAATGCAGTTACGTCACATGGCTTGGATGTCTGGAAATTCCAGAAACACTTTTCTCCCAGCACTGCGTAATGATCATGCGCACTGCTCAGTCCTCTGTGTCTGAGAATAAGTCAGAACCACACCTGCGTCATTTAGTCCTACAGGGTTCTGTAAGTGCTGTGTGATCTATGCCCCTACTAAAAAACTGCAGTGTTTGAAAATGGCATCAACCACAAAGAAAAATGAATTGGTGCTGAAGACTGAGACTAACAATGATTACCTCTGCATGATGTCACTTTTAAATGGACCTTTTACTTTTTAACTCGCCGTTAGAAAGGCGTACAGTTTGACACATTCCAAGCCATCAGCAAATAGCTCAGAATCACTCTCTGTGATATTTGTCCCATATACTGTCGTGTCCATTTTACATCCTGGAATTTGGAGGTGCTATCCCTGTCTGTAGAGCTGATCTTCTGGCTGTTCTTCATCTTCCAGACATGAAACTTGCTCATAAGTATAGATTATAATGAGGATGCATATGAAGAGTCCTAGGAAAGCTCAGGTGGTGTGTTTCTATTGAACTCTGTAATTCGAGTGTGTAAAGATTGAGAAAATTCCTGCAGTGACTGTTGCGAGGGGTGGAAATCAAAAGAGTAACACTTCACTTTTGTACTTGAATAGTAACTCAGAAAGTTACTAAGTAATTGTTTTGTGCAGTGTTACTCAGACGGAGTTTCTCAGAAGAGTAAATGTCTTACAAAGTTCATCTTGTGACATTCTGCACTCCAGAGATGGGAAGTCCAGCACTTCATCCTAGGTAACAACAAGTGCCAGGTACCCGATACAGTACGGTTCCTTAGTAACTTTGCATTAACTCAGTTACTACTCAAAGTACAAATCATGAGAAAATATAGTTAGTTGTTAATTAATACTTAAGTATGAATTAGTTCATGATTTATTAAAAGTATTCTAATATATTACTTCTGCCCCCTCAAATAAAGTGTTACCAAGTTGATTAATACTTGTGTTGAGTTGACTTACTAAATGTATAGATTAGTGTAAAATATTTATCAACAGTGAAATCAGCCCCATACAGGTGACATCGCAAATGGGACATACATATATGATCGTGGGTGCAGCCTTCAGTGCCACCTTTCACAGCCGAACATGAATAACGGACTCATTGATGGACTTTGTCATCATTCTTAATCACAGCTTATACCTACCTTTTACCGGCATGTCCACTCTTTTCTGTTTTCAGTAACTGGCCAGCCAGTTGACCTTGGACACCCATAAGTTTATTTTTTCTCCTTAATTAGGAGTTTTTGGTTCTTCTCCTCCTTTGTCTTCTGGCTCTCGTTACTCAATTCCTTTCCATCCTATTCCCCGTTCTGTATCGCTCTCTAATTATGTTTTATTTATCACAACACAACCCGGTAAAGAGCTTTGGGGCAACTTTGTTGTGAAAGGCGCAATATAAAAAATAAATGTATCGCATTGTATTGTAAATTAACAATATCAGTATTGTTGAAAAAGAAAGAAATGAAAAACACGGAAAGGCTCCCTCCTCTGCAGGAGGTGCCGTTTTATTCTTCAGAACCTGGTGTTACAATAACAAACACCAAACCTGGCAGGATTAAATTCATTCTGACTCATTCAAAATATCCTTCGATTGTTTCGGTATGTAAAGGTGCAGAGAATTTAATAACATATCGTAAAACCAGCATAAGATATTTAATAAGCTTTCTGTTAAATGAACTCGCTCCTTTTTGATTGTAGCAAAGTTGGACGCTAATCAATGCATTTCATGTATGGAAGCCAATCAGACAATACTGAGAAGCTTTAAATCTGACGGAAACCATTCCTCATCTTACACTTTTCACATTCCTTTAGTTAATGGGTTCTGCTTTCAATTTACGATATGACAATAGTGTGATTTTATATCTTAAAAAACGAGAGCTGTTATATAAATATAAGTTTAATAGTTTACACCTTTAAACCTAGAAGTCGTGGCAGTAGAGTATATTTCTGGGGTTAGCTGAGAACAGGCCAACACTTACGGCCGTAAATCAATGTGAAATTTATTCCTACAGATTTATGATTTACTGTAGGCCGATTGATACTCTTAAATTTTTTTTTTAAAAGGTTCAAGTTACAACTCTAAAAACATACGATTCACACATTTTAACATGAGTATGTACCTTTAATTTTAGGTGAACAAAATCACCCAAAACACTTTTTACAGTAAGAAACAGAATAACAGAGAAAAAAAGGGTAACCCATCCACTGGCTTAAAGCTCCAGCAGGGGAAATGTGATCCACCACGCAGATCCTTCTCTTTCTATATAAAAAATCATTCCATGCTTATTTTGAGATGCTTACTTGTCTTCAAACTGTTTTCGCGTCATCCTGAACTTTTATTCTGTCCTTTTTATGTCTAGACTTGACTGCCCTTCTATTTTTATTTGGGGGGCTGGTCAGGTACTCTGTGACCTGGGTTCTTTTGAAATTGGGGAAGCAGTGCTTTTGTGGGCATTGTAATGTCCACACGGTAATGGATATAATTTGAGATACAGTGGCCGAGTCTCTCAATGGTGTCATTTGTCTCACGAAACACATACCAGCCTGTAACCGTTAAACTGTCTCTAAAGTTTCCTCAGCCTACTTCCCTAGCTTAGTTCAATTTCAAACAGTTTTAGTTGTGTCTGGATGTTGCTGGATGATGGGCTTGTGTTTCAATTGCACTTTGAATTATGTCTGAAGATAGGGTTGAATTGGAATTTTGTAATTTGTAATTGAATCAAATAGTAACAAATATGCCATGTCAGAATGGGCTTACGCTTTATAGCGGCCATTATCCGTCATGTTTATCTTTTTCATAAGCCTCGACAGGATGTTTTGCATCTAATATCATGAGGTGTAAAAACAATTTTTTCATCAAAAACTAGTGTGCAGATTTCTGTTCAAAACAAAACCTGAAGAACAGCAGCCACGTTATGCGTGCACAATAATTTTGTCGTTCACAGTAAGATTTTAATCATTCAAAATGCTTTCTTGAAAATGGTCTGTCCCATAAATGATTTCATAAATGGATTGATAACGTCACTGTTTTTTTTCTCAGAATTGTAGCTTGCAAAGAAATATAAATATCCATTGAGCAAATGCACTCCGGAAAAGGATCCGGCCGCTATTTGTCATCGTTTCTGCACACGGCACAAAACACACTTTTTTCATGATATAAAGAAAAAAAAAATGCTCTTTCTGTGGAGCCCAGAAAAATGGAAATGCTAGGTGGATATGGAACAATGGAAGGAGGAAATATGTCAGAGCAACATAACATAACAGGTCGAATAATCACAAAAGACAAGAATACCATTTGTTTCCAGCCAAGATTCCTCACAGCAGACCTACTACAGCCGCAGCAACGTGTTCAAATGGGGTTTCGGTGAGTAGCACAGTGGCCTGTGGGAGACCCGCATGTCAGCTGACATGTCTGACAGGATCAGCGCTGGTCCTGCATCTTGCCTTGCATCGGAGTCTAATATAGCTTAGCAGTAACATGTATGTGTCCCACAAAGCTTGATAATTTGTCCATGGTAGTTAAAAGTCCCACCTCCACCAGGGAAGGTTACCTAAGCTCTGTCGAGGAGACGACAAAGCTCCTTGACTTCTTCTTCCCTCCTGTACCAGCAGGTAGCAATCGATGCTTCTCAGTCACCAATCTGCTTTTGCTCCCTGCATTTTGCAGCTTAAACAACAAAAGCTTGGCCCCAGAAGGTTCTTATTCAAACTGACCTTTTGAAAATCCGCTAGATTCATGGAGACAATAAATTATCCTCAAACGGCAGACAAGCATTAAGTTATTGCCCCTCTTCCTTTTAGCTTTACCCATATATTCACACCCACCCAGTACTAGGAGACAGTTCTATATAGCAAGACCTCTAATCATTATGATTTGCTTTGAACCTACACTTGATGTTGAACATTTGCATAATTTAGCAGGCTTTTACCAGAAGCAAATTCCCTTTTTTGTGAAAGCAGGGTCAGACAACCCCTGGAGCAGGTCAGAATTAAAGGCCTCGCTTAAGGGTCTGATGGGGAGATCGCTCAGCTGGCCCGGGAATTTGAACCAGTGACCAGTATCGGTCAACCCATTAGGTAAGCAGCTGCCTAAGGGCGTCATCTTCAGAGGGGCACCGACTTAGCAAGCCAATTTCATTTTGTCTCTAGGGCTGAGGGGGGGGGTGTGACATGGGCTTTTCTCTGTGTTTCCAGTGACCGTCCAATCACGGTGGCCTACCCTGTTAAGCCACAGATTGATAAAGAACTGGGGTAAGTAAGAGACATGGGAGAAGTTGAAGAGGGAGTATCCTGACCTGTGGTGGCAGCATCTAATCGACTTGGCAGGATGTTTAGTAGGAAATGAGTAACTGCCGAGTAGCTGGCTAACTTGAACCATCCCTCATAAGCAGCGTCTCGCTCAGGCTTGCGACTGGCACCATTCCTTGTCACCCAACATGAGACCATCTAGACCTGCATTTCTGGTTTGTCAGTTTGTGTTCCAGCTTTCCTCTCATGTGTTGCAAAATGGCTGCCATTGCATAGTCATAACTGAAGATGCCCATGTTCTCCATGAGAACACAAGTGCTTCTGGCTTTGTGAGAAGGTCTTCCTGGTACAATTCCTGGCCACTGATAGCCTATTGCTGTCAGTTAAAATGTGACCTGGAAATGTTTAATGTTATACTTAACTAATCGCATAGTCCATTGTGGTGACTGCAGAGGTTTGCAATGACATAAATATTTCTTGATTATTATAATATACCATTAAATATCAATTACCAGTCGGTTTCTTGCTAGAACTAACTATACATTTACAAACTAGGCTAGGATTTCATTCATCAGGTCCAAGAAACCATTTAAATGTATTTTTTTTCCAGCTAAGCTCATAATTATATTACTTAAGTTCTTGATTGAATGCAAATCATATTAACCCAAATTCATAATTATTATGAGGATTTAAGCATGTGCATCCAAATGGTGCAACATATAATTTGCTAAATGTACTGCACTTTTTGCATTTTGACCATTATTAAGAATTAAAGCCTAAAGTGTGAATTTTGATTTAACTAGAGCTCCATTTTTATTTTTTCAAGTATCGCAACTATAAATATATAGTTACACAAGTGTGAAATTGGACTAATTAACCATACGTACAAACATAAAACACATATCACAACATTTCATTATATTTTATGTTACGTGCTGATATATTATTGATGGTATATGTTACCTTCAAGCTTAGGCGAGCTCTATATCGAATTATAAAACTCCTCTTTCGTGATGTTGACCATTATTGGTTTTTGAAAGAATTCGAACAAGGTCACCATTGAGAGCTGTTCTTATGTAACGCTATATGACACATTCTTCATATGGAGCATTCTAGAGTTTAAGCTACAGCGACAGCTTACTGAAAAACATGACCCACGATGTCATTACAGAAAACAGTAAGGGTTTCAGGGTTCAAGTACCTTCACAGGGGTGTAGACACGGGTTTCTTGGGGTCAGCAGACGTGAACATTGATTGTCAGGTGCGGAAATGGTGTCGCGATTATGTGGGTAAGATGGCAAAGGGCATGCCCGCGGCAGTCTGCAGAAAAGATTATATTTCACTCTGAACAGAAGTCCAGCGCTCTCTTTAATCTGCCCGTAATGTCGCTCCAGACCCTTTTTGTCCTGAAAGCATCAGATAATGGGGTTGCTCTGGGGGAGACCCACACACGCCTAATGTAGATTAACACGCCATTCGCTTCCTCATTTAGAGTGCCATTGCTTTGTTTTCTTATTGTGCTACAGAGGGCAACATCGTATTCTGCAGAAATGGAAAACAAGGACATAGACTGAGAAATTATAGATATAAAAATGCAGCATAGAAAGTTCATTTATATTTGCTTGACTGTGGCATGGGACCGATACGATATGTAACGTTGTAACTGATATGATATGTTACATAATGTGTAACTTGATGAAATATGGAAATGGCAACATGCAGGATTACAGAACAAAGCTTCAAAGAACCAGACATTAGCCAGAAAAGCAGACTTTTTGCTAATAACCGACTTCCTTATTCCCTCTTTTTCGGAGAATGATAGAGGTGGGTGCGGAGAAGGTCAGGGAGAATTGTGCACATTCAGTTAATTTGTTCCAAATTTTTGTGCACTATAAATAGCTGTCTTTTTTCCCCAGTACCCCCAGTAATCCTGTCGCTTGTCCTGGGCCTCGTCCCCATGGCTGTTGCCCATGTTATTTTTTTCCCTAATTTCCTCTTCTTTGCCTTCCCTTTCCGTGCTGTTTTGCTTAACCCAGTTTCTGTCCCTAATAAAATTCCTCTCATTTTCCACATCCCCATGTTACGTATGTTTACAGAGAAATCCATAGGCAAGAAAAGACGAAAAAAAAAGGTAACGCTCACATCCCGAGTAACTGCGGCCCGATGCCTGTACAGTATTTCTACATATCTAAAGGCAGTTTTGCGGTACAAAGTATACTTGCTCTCCCTCAATCTTACTTTACAACTATATTAAAAATAAAATATTTTGTTTATTATACGTCATTTAAAACTTGACCTTAGACAGAAAGCCACAACAACACTTTGGAAAAATGTCTGAGCTCAGGACCTTGACTAGGACTGACTAGAACAGGAAATTTGTCGGTAAGGGGAAAAAAATGATCTTCCGGAGATAGTGACTTGGGATTGTAGCCAACTCAACATAAATGGTAATTAAAGAACTGGGGCCTGTATCAAGAAGCCGTAATTCTTGCTTATACTTCTTCACTTACAATCAGCCCAGTCTATCTTAAACCTGACAGGTTATCTGGCTAAGCAATCCTGTTTTCGTGATCCAGGCCCCTGGTTTGACAAGACATAAATAAACCAAGGGGCTGATGCACTGGGGCAAAACACGGGTATTGATCTAATGAGGGATAATCTCATCAAACACGTTTTGATTCTGGTGTCATATTTGTGGTTGGATTCCTGGAACAGAACACATCGATATATTCACATTCTCCAAGGCAGGGGGCAGATAGAATAAATCGGCACGAGGAAATTCAGTCCACCCAACTCTCCTTACTGAGGCAGTTACAGGCTATTCCCTGCTCACAAATATAAGTCATAGAACTTTTGGGGGTGAACTTTTGCAATCCCTGAAAACAAACGAACAAGCAAACAAGCCCGCATTATGGATTGCATTGTTTTGACTCTACTGTCCAGTTTGTTTAACAGGTTCCTTAGGATTGTGGTCTGAAAGATGATTAATTTGAGATCTCTTACACCTTCCTTTACCACAATTAAAGTTTAAGGTGTTTTGGGTCATTATCATATGAGAAAATGAAAGGATAACCAATCAGCTGTATTCCTGATACATGGGAGTGCCTTTGCATCATACCTGATAGCCAAGTTGGTTGAGATTGCCATGGGTTTGATCACGATCACCAAATCTACAGCCTGAAAAGGATCCCAGGCGGTGACATTGCCTCACCATGTTTGACTGAGAAACATACATTCAGGACTCCTGCGCTCACCTTCCCTGTGTCCTTCAACTGTCACAGTGACATTTTGCTTCATTGAAATAGATTACATATTTAATTTATACTGTGATTTAGTCAGCTCCCATCAACATACGAATAACTGATTTTCATATAGTGGCCTCAGAATCAATCAGGTCTTAACTTAGGGTGTTGAGTGATTCTACAGGTTAGGGTGCTATAACTGGAAGGTCACCAGTTCAAATCCTGTTGCTAACAGAGTGATTTCACCATTAGATCCATGAGCAAAGCACTTAACCCAAACTGTTGCAGATATGCTGCCTAACTCTCTTGATAATGGTAAATGTCCCTATTAGCTAGGTGTGTGCTACAACTGAAACATTTTTTTATTATAATAATAGATCATTGTATCTTTGTTTCATATTACAGAATAAAAAGCATGACATAAAATAATGCCATTTTACATTTTGCTATAAAAACCATTTCAGATTTTCCCAAAACAGAAAGTGACCCAGGAGAGCATATTTAGACTCCCAGTGCTTTTGTTTCTCCCAGTGCATGAGCTTATTTTACGAGATGACAGGGTTTAATACGTCAAACCACCCTTGCTTGAGGGGTTCTCTTTGGAATCGCTGCCTCGCCTCGGCCCTCGCATCCTGGGTTAGCATCTGATGAATGCTGGTGTGCACCTGAAGCATCACCAAGGCGAAGAGGCTCCGTTGTGAGAATTGGCGGTGCTAGATTTTGGTCTGAATAGATTATGCTCAGTCTCAGACCCTTTTAAATCACGTTTCTCTTTCACTGGCTTAGCTACAATGGTAAATATCCCACATACTGCTAGTTAAAAGTTCACAAGATCTGTAGTTAATATTCTACCTTTTATTAAGCGGGATGAATGGTTATATGGATATGGGTATATAGATATATTAAAACTGTAATGGCAAGGATGCAAAAATATGCAAATGCATGCAAACACGTTTGGCTTTTTAGCTCTTGCTCTAATTTCTCTCTAAAATATAACTGAATTTTGGATTATCAACTCTGGCTTGCAGGAGCGGCATACAATCAGCAATGTGAGCATACAGTATTAATAGCACTGTGACAGTTTGAGTTTGCAGTACAGATATAAAAAGCTTTAATTGTACCAAAATGGAGTTTTGGAACATGCCGTAGTTAGGAGCATGCTAAAATGACTCACTGTACTTGATTGGCCTGCTTACTGAAAGATATACTTAAGCTGATTGGATTTGATTATGAATGAATGAATGAATGAATGAATGAATGGATAGGCAAAATACACTCAAGATAAAAAGGGGAATATTATTTCTGGATGAGCCAGTTTCACGCTTAGCCACTCTGACTCGCTAATTGCTATGCTCTGATGCTGAGGACCTGCCTAGTGCCTGTTCAGTAGTGGTATCCTCTTAGTAATGTATCGCTCGGATTCAGCTGTGAGCATTTTGTATATGATGCAATAATTGTGACTGTGATGTTAAATGAGAGCACATTGTACAATTATAAGCTTCAAATAAAAGACAGCTGGATTTGTTGGTCAGTGTGATGTTTTTACTGTAATAGCAGCAATGCATTAGAATGTTAGAAGCATCACAAAAATATTTAAAAAAAATATGAAAAGAAAAAACACGAACAAACATTTCTTTTTAGTTGAAAACCACATGATTGCCCACATATTTCATATACCTTTCTGAATAAAGCACAACATACAGTAATAATGACCATCGTTTACCGTTTAGTTATGGTTCATAATAATATAACGTCCTTGCATGCCCTGCAAGAATTTGTAAACAAAAGGAGGACACAACAAAAAATGTTTAGTAATTCTTGTCAAGTCTTAAATCTTGTACATGAATATTTTGTAAAAATGCTATATTTTCCAAGAAATTTGCATTAAACCATGTGATTTAGTTCCGAGGATAATTTTTTAATCACTTTTGTGACAAACCAATGGAATACAGATTTTTATAGTATACTTGTCATACTTGGAGAGAGGAAAGATGCGGCAGGAGTTTGGGTGTATGGAGGGGTTTACTAGAACTAAAATAACAGTGAGTGGAAACAAACATGATCTTGGGTGTTTGGAATGGGAAGAAGGAGGAGGGGCACAGGCAACACAAGAGAGGACTGGGGAACAATGACAGGACTGGGGAACACAGGACTGGGAAGCACTTTTGTATAAGACAGATGAGGGAGCTAATGAGAGGCAGCTAAAGTGAGCACTATACGAGGGCAGGAATGAGAGGTAGGACAGACGAACACCAGGTGTGGCTTGCTAGGGTCATGCCAGGGAGGAGATATGGACATAGCAGGCACAGGGCGGGCACACAGGGCTGGAACACCAAACCAGACAGGTAGGACAGGACATGTGGGTGGAATCAGAGGAGTAGAGCCCCCGGACAGAACAGGAGGGAACACGCAACACCTGGCTCCCATCTGAGAGCGGCTGTTTAATTCGTTTTTTTGTTAATTAATACAAGACAATATAATAGGATGATCTTTTTGCAACGCTGCTTGGCCACAGGCCATCCATGCGCTGACTGACGCTGCTGTTTTGATTTTTAATTTATTATGGTACAACGTTTCCCATTTTGAGCGTGGGACCATGGGACCATGGGGCAGTGCAGCAGTTTGGGCTGGTGGCAACCATCTACCGTAATTTCCGGGCTATAAGGCGCACCTGAATATAAGCCGCACCAGCTAAATTTGGGCAAAAAAACAGATTGTTCCATATAAATAAGCTGCAACCAACTATAAGCTGCAGGTGTTTTAATGTTTAATTACCGTATATAAGGGAGGAGATTGTCGGGACAGAGATGACTGTTTGGGAATGTACAGCATCCCATTTATTAACAAATCTTTCAATCAATCAAACTTTACAGTAAACTAAAATTGCAGTAACACGGCTGCTTAACAAAATAACCAGCATCTTTTTTGAAAAGTGCCAACACAGCAGTAAAGGTGCAGTGACGCGGCCGTAATAAAATAACGAGCCTACTATACTATAGTCAGTCATTAATCCTTGTGTCATCGTCTTCCTCCTGCGTACTAAAACCACCGAAGTCCTCTTCTTCCTAGGTAGTGCACCCCTGGCGACCGTTAGCCGTAAAAAAGATAGATAAGCCACACCGTTGTATAAGTTGCAGGGTCCAAAGCAAGTGAAAATACAGTAGTAGCGGCTTATAGTTCAGAAATTACAGTAAATAGTTTGCTGTGATCACTATACACTGTAATGTCTTTTGTTGTATTGTAATGTCATGTGTAGTGTTTAATGTTTATTGTTGTATTTGGTGTGTGTGTGTGTGTGTGTGTGTGTGTGTGTGTATGTGCCCACCATGCATATTAGGGTTAAGTGTGGCGATGGGCACGGTGGGCAGCACTGTAAAGCCACCTAGTGGTAAAACCCGGAACTGTCCCAATGTCATCTTAGGAAATAAGAGACGTGGCTTGGTGACCTGCCTTTACAATGGTGTCAGAAGTGGGATCGGAGAAAGATTAAGAGAGCTTCCTACAATGACCCAATCACTTTCTGTTGGCAGGGAGCACCGGCCCACGGAATGGGACCCAAGGACCTGAGCAGTGTGAACCCGATGGATCCAACATGACCTGCCCACGCCGCCACCTCCAGGCAGAGCAAGCAGAAGCCCTCCCGTCGAGTGCACCGGAACCTGAGAGAGGGGAAGTCAAGGCAGCCAACAGGCTCCTGCACTATCCTGGGTAGGAGCCCCTGGAGCCCCACCTCCTCCAGGTACGTCTGGCAGCCGGGCCTGGACTGATGAGGAGACAGTAGGGCACCTGGTGTTGGCACTGGAGGCCAAAGCACTGCAGGCTCTCCTCAGCTTGACCCCCAACAAGCCACAAAACTGCATCACCCTGGTGAAGGCACTAGAGCAGCGGTTCGACTGGCGGCAGTCGGTGGAGGCGAAGCGGGAAGAACTGGCGAACCGGCGGAGGTGGAGCAGAAAAACCCTACGGGTGCTCACTGCCGGGGGCAATGCCTTGTGCGTATTGTAATGTCATATGTAGTGTTTAACGTTTAGCGTGTGTGCGTGCGCGTGTGCGTGCCCACCATGCATATTAGGAGTAAGCGTGGCGATGGGCACTAGTGTGTTGTGAGTGTGACTGGTACGGGTGCAATAAGGCCACCTTGTGGTAGAACCCGGAACTGCACCAGTGTCATTTCTGAAAGCCAGTGGCATCGCTCAGCGACCTGCCCTTACAATACATTTATGCACAAGGACTAAATACACTGCTTAGTGTTTGTAGTAAAAAGGTCATTCACAACGTTCAATATAAACAAAACATTCAATGCACACATGTGTGTTTGATGTTTTTAAATTCATGCTTTTATACCGTACATAACGTAAAATAATGATATTCTTTAAACTAGAAGGTTTAGTGTAACTGCATTGAATAAATTTAAGTGATATACACGTACAAATACCAGTCTTAGGTCAAAACAATGCAAAATTTAGCTGAATTCTAAATGCCAGGGTGCTACTAAATGAACAAAATAGCTCTTTTCGCTTAGCTGATCTAGTGATGTTGGGAATGATCCAATTTTTTTCAACGGCTCTTTGGTACGAAGAAACGCAACCAAGTCATACTTGAAAGCAGTTCTTTTTTATATTAGAACTCCGTGAGTCTTCGAGATTAATGTATGAGTCATTCTTGATTCATGGCGCATTCATTTAATGCCGCATTAATAAAGTTCAGCAAACTTTTTGCTTAAATACAAAACACCGTGGGGTATTAAAAAAAGCTACAAGCAGGGGTCAAAATAAGTGACACGCTAACGGAAGGTGACTTTATGTTGGATGCAACACAATCCCAGCCTCAAACGCTGCTACACCATTGACTCATATTGTACAAAATGCCAGACGGCAGAATGTGTCACCATATAACTGCCTATCAGCAGTTTGATATGTTAGTTTCCAAAGAAACATGAGACACCTAACAGAGTTCCATGCATCCATCCATCAGCCTTCCACCTGCTCATCCTGGATGAGGTCTCAGGGGAGGCTTGGAGCCCATCCCAGACAGCACTGGGCACAAGGCTGGGATATACCCAGTCCTGTAGGAAAACAGCTCCACCACAGTGCACAACAGATGGTTCCAAAGAAACCATGTGGTCAGTGTCAAATCTGCGGCAGGTGTGGTCATCCTGCAGGACCACAGCTATCTCTAGGTGGTTCTAATTAGTCCATCTGTCACTCTGTTTAAATTCCCTTTTTCTATTGAAGTTCATTCTTAAGTTTTGTTTTGTTCACTTAGTCATTCCTGGCATTCTGGGCTATGTTGCTGTTCTCTTGCTCATGGGAGTTTTACTTACTTGGGTCCAAACAAGTAGAGGAGTTGGAACCAAGACATCTGATTGGTTGGATCCTACCTGCTCTTGTTGCTTAGACTCATGGCCTCTACAATCTGATTGGTTATTTCTCTGAAACAATCATTTTTCCTTCTGCCCTCAGGACTTTTTTGTCTAGGTAAATCTCCTGCCGGCTCTTGTTTTCCTGGTTCTTGACCCTGCTGTGAGCTATACTTTCATCTTCTTCTACTCATCATTTGAGTCTAACCTCAGCTATCCCAAGTGCACACTTCATACTCAGCAGTGTTCTTGTCATTGAAGAGTCCTCGGTGAGCACTATGTCAAAGAAACATCAAGTATGTCTGCAGTTGAAAGCATGTCCACTTTGGCAGTGCCTATTTTTGTGATTTTAAACTCCTTTTTATTATTTCTGTCCTGTGGCCATCACAGTCACTGCCCAGATTGTAGGCGAAGTAGTCACAAATACTATCAAATGACTTAACGTCGCGAAAATTCCCGACACCGCGTGCCAACCTGTGATGATTCAACTCAAATGTTGATTTGACCCCGTGAACAGAGATTTATGTTGGCAGCCGAAATCGTGGTCGAACAGTTAGAGTCAAAAGCAAAGAGCGCAAAAAAAGTTTCCAAAACATCAGGCAGAGGCGATGGTCGGGAAACAGGTGAAGGTTGGATGATTGGCAAGCAAATGATCAGAGGGCAAGATAAACTGGGAAATATGACTCAACGAATGTGACTCAACGAATGTGACTCAACGAATGTGAATCCTGGGACGTAGACTGCACAGGGCTTCCCTCAATGGGCAGGGCCTACAGGCAGGAATTCCTTAGGAGGCGTGTCTGCCGTGGGACAAGTGACATCAGCAGGGCTCCCTGGGGCAGGTCAGTAACACCGAATACAAACGTCATCAGCGAGAACTGTGATTGCAAGTAAAACAGGGACAGACGGCCAGCTCATATAGTCGCTATGCACAATGATACAGCTGCCTCAAAATTTGACCTGAATCAGCAACAAAAACTGATGACCTTCATGAAGATGGAATTCATCGCAAGGCTGCCATTTAGAAACAACCTGTTGCAGAAAAGTTCATGACCTGATACCCAGCAGTGGATGCGGTAAGATCTGATGAGTCATCTTCTACCTGTTTTCCTACATCAAGAAAGTTTTTTACTCAGAGAAGAAAAGGTGATTCAACCCACAACGTCTGTTTCCGGCTGTTAACTACGGTTAGTGCTGTGATGTTACGGCCACCTATCTAGTGGAGGTCATTAAATTGATACCGTCTACATGGTCGTATAGCAGGGAAGGAAAATGGTGTCATCTTACAGGACCACCACCCTGTGGTACCAACATTAATGATGTCCCCATCTTCCAAGATGACAATGCCCCCGTACACTAGGGTTGGGTACCAAAAACCTATATAACCGGTATCTACCGGACCGAAACAGAACGCGAATTTCGGTGCCTCATTTCGGTGCCACTTAGATGCCTGAACTGTCGATTGAAATATTTGTTCTCTGGGGCTATGATGACACAGTTGTAATAAGCATCAGATTCATCAACACACGTGTCATCATCAGGAAATGAGACCATCCGAAATGCGCGTGAATGCAGCAACTAACGTTACGCTTGCTCTGACGGTAGCAGGTGATTAACCACTATCTTAGCTTGCTAAATTAAACAACTTTTGTTAAAATGCCTTAAACTAAACGGTCGAAAGTGTGGTTATATTTCACAAGAAAGCATTCCTACACTGCGACGTGCAGCAAATGTTTTACAGCAGTTGCGTGTAAAGGGGGAAACACGTCAAATCTAATGAAACATTTGAGGGCACACGGAATAAACTTAAAAGCAGAGGGATGCACCGTGTTTGACAGCTTGTGGACAACAGCTGGTACTATCAGCTTATTTTGCCAGAAAAGGCAAATATGGTGATATTTCTGCAAAAGAATTTTGAAGCGGTTTAGTTATTGTAGTTGGGTTAGGTGGCTTATGTTTCGTCATTGTTGTTTTTTTGTATCAACTTATATATTCATATATACTTTAAACTTTTAATATATTGTTCAGTTTTAAGCATTAAATTTTTTGTTCAATAAAAATGTATTCTTGAGTCACCCACCATCATTTTCTGGCTTTTGTAAAGTATCAGTCCAGGCACCGTTTTGGCACCGGTACCGTTTTAAAAGTATCGATTTGGCATCGAAAAAACCCCAAACGAGACCCAACCCTACCGTATACACTGATAAAGCAATTTAAGAGTGATTTAAAGAACATCAGGATGAACTGTGGCCTCCCCAATCATCAGATCTAAACATCATCCACCCATTATAGGACGTTTCAGAGTATAGAGTGGACTCCTTCCTCCTTCATCCCTCGAAGAACGGGAACTTTTTCTTCTTGAAGAATGGCCCAATATACCCTACTTCACGCAGTTCAGGATATCATAGAAGTATTCTGTGAATAACCGAATCTATTCTCAAAGCAAGAGGTGGCCCTGCTATTTACAGGATGCTCGACAGTAAAATAGTGTTAGGTGTCTTCAATATTTTGCCCACGATGCTCACACCTTTAATTATTCTAATATGTTGTGGCATTTCTTTCTCATTAAGAGGTATCGCTCCACTTTGCTTTGATGTGTTTCCACCAACTGTATTCCAAATGAACGAAGATTATGATTTTATATACACGTACTTTCTGTTGGCCCGAACGGTTTTTGCACATGTGTGTATGGTGTGGGGTGCCAGATTCTAATCACATGCTGAGCTGAACTGGAAGCAGTGAAGGGGCACTCCTTCCAGTAAAGCCTATCGAATGTCAACATTTTTTATTTAACGAGTAATACATTAAACTTTGATTGACCGATAGCCTTAGGGGATCCTATGGTGCTGCAGTGGTTAGTTCTGTTGATTTTTGGCTCTGGCAACTGGGTTTAAGTCTCCACCAGGGCACCGTATGACTCATTTCAAGCACTTTATTGTGACTGTGTAACACAGGAGTGGGCAATCTTACCCGCAAAGGGCCTGTGTGTATGCGGGTTTTCGCTGCAACTCCATAGTTAGATTACTAATTAGAGGACTGACTGGCTGAAGAGTCCTCATATCAGGGTTTTAACAGCTGACCTACAGGTTATCCCAAAAACCTGCATACACACCGGCCCTTTGCGGATAAGATTGGCCACCATTAGTACGTGTAACACACCAAAATGACGTCCTGTGTGTGTGGAGTCTGCATGTTCTCCCCTTGTTGTCATGAGTTTCCCTCCACAGTCCAAAGACATGCTATGGTGACTTGGAGCGTGCGACTTTAAATTGAAAATGATATGTGAAATATAACTATTTGTTGTTGTGTACTGTAGATTAAAAGCACAAGAGATATATTTCATTGTAAGTATGACATTTATGAAAACAATTATATATATATATAGAATTTAAGAGCGTGCAACTGCAAATTCAACCCCTAATTTCTTAGAGCTGTCGCTACATTTTGGCACCTTGGTAACACTGTGAGGTAACTGATCTGATCCATTGGATCTTTAAGTGTGACACACTGACATTACTTGATCCATTTAACATACAGTAATGTATCAGACTACATGCATGACATCAGAACTGCGATGCCTGTTGTTTTCAGTCCGCATACCTGGTATTTTTTCTATGGAGGCTGAAATGAGATGCAGCCAAAGGGAGGCTGGTGAAGCCAAAATGCTAAATTCCACGACGCTGATGTGTCTGTGTCTGCCAGGCCTTTGAACGGGAGGACTGGGTGCCAGTTAGCGCTGTGATGTCAGCTTGTGTCTGTTTCTCTTCTCTTCTGTTCTCACCAAAGAGAATGTCAGCACAGTGTCCTTGGTTAAGCTGTTTATATGAACAACAATAGCGACAACAAAAGCAATAATTATATTAGGGTGTCTCAATGGACGGCACTGTTGCCAAACATTAAGTTTGAGAAATCCCACGGTGCAAAAACATTAGGCTGATTTGCATTTCTAAATTAGCTATAAGGTGCACACGATGCATGGATTTACATCTTATATTCTAGGAGGTGCCCCTGCTTTGTGTCCTGGGCTGCCTGGGCTGACTTCTTCGCCATGGTAACTGGTAATAAGATGTATAATACAGGCCGTCCCCAAGTTACAAATGAGATCTGCTCCCTAAGTCAGCCTTTAAGTCAAATTTGTAGGTAAAACGGAACAATAATAATAATACGGTAGGTCCCCCTACTCAAATCTGGCCCTCGATTCCAAATCCAGGCCTTGTTTTCGAGTCTCCCAGGTGGTTAGCTTAATAATTTCTGGTTCTAATTGGCCAGAGGCCTCACAACTGGCTCTCAGGTGAAGGAAAGCTGGAAAATCAGCAGAGCTCGGCCCTTGAGGACCGTGATTTGAATAACCCTGCAGTAGGGCCTACATATAATAATAATTGTTATTATTATTACTACTAATAATAATAATAATAGCTTCATATGTTATGATACCTTGAGCCAATAAACTGCTGAAGACATGAAATGTTTTTACAAGTGTAAAAGTAGTGTGTGTGTTCATTATTGAGAGCTAATGTATTTAACTCAAATGGTAACATAATAGGCTTTTTGCGAGTCCATTCTTAAGTAGGAGTTGTTCGTAAGTCGGATGTTCTTAACCTGGGCACTCCGTGTAGTAATGTTAGATAGAAATTTGCAGAACACGAAAGTCTTTTTTGATGTAGTAAACAGAATGGCCTTATGTTAGACACTTACAGAATCATACCAACCTCTCTTTACTTCTTTGAGCGTCTAGAAGCATGTTCAGCAGTGAATTTCACGCTAAATATCGGTTTTATTTTTAGCTTTAATTTGCTTGACACTGGTTTCATATTGTTTCTTCTCCAGAGAAAATAATCGAGTCAGCATGTCACACAAACACACACCAGATTACAAAGAAAATTCCGTATGAAATGGGTGACGTTAGCACTACTGCCTCTCGCCTCTGGGACCTGGGTTCGAGTATCTGCCACGGTTCCATGTTTGTGGAGTTTGCATGTTCTCTCCCTACCATTGCTAAGGGTAATTGGAATTGCTAAATTGTTCATAGTTGTGAATTGTTTGTAAGCATGCTGTGTGGAGGTGTGTCTAGTCTCTGGGGTAAACTCTGGGCTCCCTGCATCCCTGAATAGGACACGTGTTTACATAAAACGGAAGATTTCTAAAATATGGTGTAATGTACGTGACAATGAAGACAACATCTGTGTTATGAATCTGTATACGCCTTCACACGACCCTAGAGGCCGTGAATTTCTTTAACTTATAGCATGATGTGTTTGTACATCTTATATGAAGTAGGGTTAGGTGAAGTTTCCCTAATTGGCATATGACAATGGGTTGTCTTTTAAAGGTAATATACATTTTTATATTGTTTCATTTATGTGTTAAAAGACTATTCATAAATTCATTAAGTACTTAACTACTATGAATTTATAACTATTTTGTTTTTTTTTGCACATTTGCATTCACAGCCCGTTCTCTCCTACTCACCCAATCTGACCTTACATTTTTTTTTATATTACCTACTGTGAGTCTCAAATTGAGTTTTTGAGTACTTAACCTTGGTTCTTTGAGTACACAAGTGAATCATAATCATAGTGATGTAGTAATGGTGCGTCACTAAAATGCACTGTAGACTGTAAAGTGTGCTGTTGTTCTGTTTTTCCTAAAAAACGATGTGATCAGAAACAGCTATTTTATTTAGATTTATGGTCCTTCGTAGTTATTATTATCTTATAAAACAAAAGGAATTAGCCTAATCTAGCTCTGCTCGAATGCAGTGCATGAAAATTAGGATTACAGCAGCAATAATGTGACAATAAATCATCACGTTTGACAGCCATCGGCGACGGACAAAGGCATCGTCCATCAGACCGACCCTAGCACGTCTTCTTAGGTTCTTACTTTGTTACACTTACATATGTTCCTGGGAGTTGGAAACTCAGCCAGTCGACTCTGACAGCACCTATGCTTGTAAAATGTCACTTATACTTCACTTTGGACAAAAGTGTCTGCTAAATATGTAAATGTAAATACGTAAGTAACGTCTCCTAAGCAACACAACTCCATCCACATCATCTCCTATAAGTGGCGGTTAGTGAGCCATGCTTCGCTTTAGTGAGTCAGGCTGCTGGGCCGATAACTGGAAGCTTGGTGGTTCAAATCTGTGGGTCAGCATTTTCGTTTCACCGTTGGGCCCTTGAGCAGGACCCTTAACCCCAAATTGCTTCAGGGGCCAAGTGACCGGGTTTCCTCAATTGTACGCTGCTTTGGGTCAAAGCAACGGCTAAATAAATAAATAAAACCTTAATGTGATGGGTTCCTACATATTAGCATGGAAATAATGCTATTCATGTGGAACAGGCACAGACCTACTAATGACACTTTGATTGGTGTGGGATATAAAGGTTCTGGGAAGGGCCGCTGACGAAAAATTATCACCATGGATTCTAAGCAATACAGTGTGCTTAATGGGGAGTTCTTAGTGGGGCATAAGTGACCTCATGACCATTCACAAGCCCCATATGCTCCATCAATTCTGCCTCGACCGACAGGACAAAATCTATGGCACTTTAGAAAAGTCGTTTCCTTAGTTACAGGAGGGAATTTTCTTCTTCACATCTTCACATAGTGGGATGAGGACCATAATAACGGCACTTTAAACGCAGAGGTAGCTCAGATGCAGCTTTGGATCGTCCCTGTAGTTTGACATCGTGAAGTATCACAAGGCTATTTTCAAGAAACGGATGCCAGACCTTTAGCAGAAAGATGGACAGACGACATTTCATAAAGCAGTCAGCGGTTTTTCGAGGTATCGCAGAACCTTTCCACACTAGAAAGATGAGAGCATTAAAAGAAATGGTGTTTTACAACAGCAGGGGTCATATTATGGCCATAGGGTACATAAATATGTGTCAAGCTGATATACCCAAGTATAGCTATGCATGGAAATGGAACTAAACTTCCACCTTGCGCGATTATCCCACCAACTGTGATATAGTTAAAATAACAGAGTGGTTTCTTGCCTTCAATGTCAAGGAAACAGCGTTTCATCACAATGGATTTCAGTTATTGATTAAATTGCATCTGTACATTTTCAACGGGAAGTGAAATATCTAATAAAAAAAAATCTGTTGTTGCCCATTTTTTTAGTCATCCATCCATCCATCCATCCATCCATCTTCCCACTATTTATGCATTACTGGGTCACAGTTAACCCTAACCCCGGCCATGGAGAAATAAATAGACATAATCACGCTCTACAGGTATGTGCCACATTAGAGATACTAGCTGACCTCCTGGAGGAATGTAGAATCTAGAAATTTTGTGAGAAACTGAGGTAGAAATTGCAAAGTTGATAGACAGAGCAGGGGCAGAATCCAAACACTCAGGTAATGTCAGGGGAGAGTCCTTCTCATCGTTTTCGTCCTAAAAATGCAGAACATGCTCCTTGGCTTGTAGGGTAAATTCCATTTGACCAGGTATCAGTATATATCAGCCGGCTGGTTTAGCCGAACAGCCGTCGGGTTTCGTGAAATAAAACAAAGGGAGATGCGAGATGCGAAATAAAGGTGAACACTTCACTTCCCAGTTGAAATTGTGTGAGTATTTCTGCTTTTCATGGGGAACCGTCACAGCTTTGTGTAGCAATTCTGCATGCCCAGGTCCCAGATTATTATACACAGCCAGCGAAAGGATTCCCAGTGCTTCTGCTTGTGTTTTGAGTATGGCTGCGCCTGAACATGTTTCAGCGGATGCTACAAAAAAGCTGACGGCTGGAGACGCAGCTCTCGATCTGGATGTAACAAGAAACTGCAGCAGTTTCCTCTCAATCAGCCATCATCTGAAAACTGGTTCATCGTTCCTCATCTAACATTTGTTACAGATTTTGCTGGTTGTTTTGAAATTTTACAGCAGATACATTTCTCCATATAATAAAGAAATTAAGATATTATATATAAATATATGGTATGTGTGTGCAAATGTATATAGATATTATATCTGTGTATTTTATCAATATATACATGGGCAATGCATGTAGATTTATTAGGCAGGTGCGATTGCTGATGATAAAAGTGAGTGATAAAAGTGAATATCAAATAAAAATAAAAACATTTCAGTTATTCAACGTGAATAAAGAATGATAAACTGTCAGCCATTCTATACAGCCCACTCTATCAAACCTGCTATTGCCAGTTTTCTTCTCAATGACCGTGAGCCTCTTATCCATTGAACCAGGCAAGTTTTTGATTTGATGCCGTCCGATATTAGCTGAGGCAGCTATGCAGGTTAAGTCAGGTGATGAACGGGGCCGGGTCATCATTAGATCACCTTTCAAGTCTTTGAGGGCCAGCTAGTGCAATGCTTTGGAAAGGGCCGATGTCCTGCATGAATACCATAACCTATTTGAATGCTGCTAACTTCTACTTTATCATTGTTTAAAGATGGTGTCTCCTAGAGATTTTGGAGTTAAGTTTTACATCATCTGCAAGCCCACACCATGACTTCTCTACCCTATTGTTGTCAGTAAATGAAGGTGTCCATCCAAAGACCATCTGCAGCATCAAGGATCACTCTCATCTGTCCGCAAAGCCTTTCATTGTTGATGTTTGAGCTAGTTTTCTTGTTCAGTGGAGGTTGTGTTTCAGCCTTCCATTCAGATTGCAATTTTGAAAAATGGTGTCTCTTGACCCTGAAGAAGATGCCCTTTTTTGCATTTAATGCAAATCTTTGCGTCTTCTCTCTACATGCTTCTTCTGTCCTCTTTCACTGTTGGCCAACCCGGAGGAACCCCGTCAATGTCATGAAGGGATTCCCCTTCCAGACAGCTATGTCTCTGGAGGGATTCCGGTCTGCAAAACACTGCCAGTCAGGATAACCCTGCTCTTCCCAGAACATAGAATCATAGTGGTTCTCATTAGTTGTCATTGTCAGACTTCTTTCAGTCCCCTGTCTATTTTAATTTCCTGGTTACACCTGACAGATGCAAGATCGGCTCGCTTCTCTGAGGGTTCAAGCATTTCCCTAGCGATCGATACTCTGTCTGCCTGTGCGACACGACCACATGGTAGCACGACATCAAAATGCAGAGAAGCCGCAGCCGTGGTCGGGAGCTGCGATGAGAGTCAGAAAGCCAGAAGGTCTATCCAGGGTAAAGCAGGTGCTTGTGCAGACACGGGGAAAGCTGTACACACTCGTGCAGAGAGAAGGGACAGAACACGCACTCGAAGGATCGGGTACCAGGGAAGCCAAATGCCCACATGAGAGGGCACGCAGAGACTCGGGAACAAACGGAGAAAGAAAGAGCTCGGAACGAGGAGAGAGTCATCAGAACCTCGCAAAGAGGAAACCGGCTTGACCAGTTAAAAAGGATTGGGTGCCTCACACAAAGGGTCTGCTAACGCCCTCAGGGGGAGGCAGATTGGATACGAGGGGTGGGATGGGGAGGATGTACTGGCAGCAGTAAAGGATTGGAGATTCACCTCACAGCCCTGACTGTTCCTTAAACTCTGAGGTGGGCTCACCCTCTGATTTCCAGTCACCCCTGACCTGCAGTCCAGTTGATCTTCCACTTGCCATTTTGGATTCTGTCTGGTCCTCACTCCAGTCTTGTTTGCCTACCGATCTGGTCTCCGTCTGCCCATTTGGATGCTGTTTGCCTTTTTGTCTGGTTCTGTAGTGGACTGTTGACTGCAGCTTTGTCTTCAGAAATAAACTTGCTGTTGGGTTCCATCCACGTACTGGATCCCTTATAAGCGGTTACAGCGAATGGATGGACGGAGGGGGGAGGGTTGGATTTTCTTTTAATCCTATTTTTAAAAATCATAACAATAAATGAATATTAAACTATGAAAAAAAAAAAACTTTATCATCAAGTGGACAAAAATACACAGGGTCAGGCACAAGGATATATATGTGGGTATATGTGTGTGTGTGTGATTTATATACACTTTTCAAAACTTTTGTGAAGAGTGTTTAGTGAAAAGTTATGTTTGGCATACAAATACTGATTCCTTCTGGTCATTTCAGAAGGTACCCCTGGAAAGCTGCATGCTTCTAGATGACGCTCAAACACTATATTTACTGCAGATTGCTGGAGCTCACCAGCCATGACTCAGCAAACGCAGTGTACCTCTCAAGAATGTCCCTCAAGGTAACATTTGTTAAGTACGGGGGAGGCTAGGTTCTTGCGAAGTTAAATTAACATATTTTTCTCCCCTCAGAATTCTGTGACAGAATGAAGGACCTGATATTTTAAAACACATACTGACTTTTACACAGTAATTCCTTTCAATAATGCAAAAGGCTTTTACACGTTTTATAAGAGTTAGAAGTTCAAGGTGGTTCAGTGTGTAGGGTTGTAGACCCACACCTCTCTGTGAGGGACTGGCATCTCTTTCAGGCTTTCTCCTGCTTTCTGACCCCTGTGGCCTGGGATTGGCTCCAGGCTAACGGTGACCTAGTACTAGATAATCAGTATGGAAGATGGATAGACGATGACGATTCAGTTTGCTATTTTTATATCTAAAACTTACTTAAGCATATTTTATCAAAACAAATGGATTTGTACAGTGCTATAGATATTTTTAATGTAAGGTATTATACTTAAAACTGACCTCAAATTAGACAGTCGGAGTGACTCAAAGTAGCCAGAGTCAAACCAAGCATTTTTAATTACACCTTGGTGTACGGAAAGCCAAACAGAAATTCTTACTGTACTTCACAGGCAGATTGTCTGTGCTTAAATGCCACATTGATACCAGCTACGTCTCTCCAGAAAGTCCACATTTCTTTTAATATTCTGCTTCCTCTTAGTTACTACCGGAATCTGACTTCTCTTCAGAAACCTCTTCATTCAAATCCTGCTTACAGAGGTTCTTGCACTAACGAATATTTATAAGGAATTAGGCCTTTTAGCAAAGTGAATCATGGAAAATGTATGTGGTATTTAGCTCCACTGTGCAATCGAACTACACTGAACCTGAATTACCGTGGTCTGGAACTGAATACTCACGTCATTTCAACATAATTGCAATCTGTGCAAACATAAATTAAACACACGCTGAATGGTGATGGTAGCATGAGCAACAATATAGCTGTAATATATGAAGTTTAGTTCACGTGGTTTAATTTCAGTACCAGGCACTACGGTGTGTGACATATAATTCTAGCTTGGCTTCAGGTATGGTGACTGAGAGTGCTTTTCCACCACACCAGGTGCTGTGCTTTTGATACTTCAAAAAACCGACCCTAAATAACATTATCAAAATGCAAAGCAGCGTATTTTGTACTGAATTTTAAAAATGGCTATAGTATACAGTGCTTGATAATGTGTGATATTAATACCAGCATCGCATCTTATGCACATGCAAATCATACATTGTGACAGTCAGCAAAGTTGAAATCAAGCTTTTTCATACTGTCTAGAAATTATAGTATTATAATTTATAATTATAGTATGGAAATTATAGTATGAGTGTCAGAGGAGTTAGTTTTGCTAAAACATTTTTTCTTTGTCATAGGAAGCAAAAGTTAGAAGTATTAAGGATTGTTCCTTTTCATGGTTATCTAGTATAAGTTTCAAAAATGAAATTTTACAGTCACTGCCTTTGCATGACCTCTGCATTAGTTCTCCAAGCAAATCATAATAATTTTTATCCTTGTTAAATTAAATCCTTCCTAGACAGCACTGAGAATCCCAATATTTATTGCAACAGAATCACATCAAGTTATTTATCATTATTCCAATATTGTGCAGCACTACTATATTCTGTCACGCCCGGCTCATACGATCCTCGTGTGTGCCACGCCCCCTCATTACCTCGTGTTAATTCCTGATTGTACTCACCTGTTGCTTGTTCAGTTTAGCCTGTCATGTGTATTTAGTCCATGTCTCAGTAAGTACTGTATTCCCCAGAGCAGTCATTGTACTGGTGTAGTGTGTTGATGTTTGTTCGCTGTCAGATCTTTTGTGCCTATTAAACCCAGATTACCTGTATGCCTTCTCCGAGGCAACCCCGCCTCCATCTACCTGTCCCGGCCGGCACAAGAAGAAAAGGCACAGCCGGAGCCAGGGAAAAGGGGAAGACGCCGCCCGACAATCTTCTTGAGGGCGTGTTCTCTCTCCCCAGCCTCTAGCTCTGCTGACGGTCCGGAGGATTCCCCCCTGAGTCAGCAGGCTCCGGGGATCACCACAGCCACACGGCCCCTGTTGCCATTAGCTTCCATATTTCAGGACGGCCGCCTGGAATAAAAGGGGTTCAGGGCTGCTTGGGACGCAATACCGCTGGCTGAAGTGCCCGACCTCCTGCTGCTGCTACCGCCGCTCTGCCTGCGGCACCGCCTGCTACCGCTGCTATGCCTAAAATACCTGCTGAGGCGCCCCCTGCTGGCCGCACGCCCGCGGCTCTGGCTGCACCGCCTACCTGCCTCGGTGCCGGTCCTCGGTCCCGCCTCCGGCTCCATGTTGGTCGCCTCCGGGCCTCCCTGCTTCGGCAAGGTGTCGGACGGCGCCTTCCCTTCCCTGGTTCCGTCTGCGCCTTCGCCTGCCGCGGCTTCCCCCTCCTGCCTGCCTGCATCGGTATTCCCTCCTGCTCCCTCCATGTCCCCTCCATCACTCCCTCGGCCTGTCTCCTTAGCCCCTGCATGGTACTCTGCCGCTCCTGCCTCCCTCTCACCTACAGCCCCTCCGGTCGCCGCCCGTCTGGGCTCCTTCGGGCTCCCTTTTGTCCTCCGTTCATTCCTTGTCTGCTCCTCTTAGTCCCTCCTGTTTCTGCTCCTCCTCCTCCTGTGGGTCCTTTGTTCACTCCTGGTCCTTTTGTTCCACCTTTCTCCCCTTCTCCTGTGTCTCCCTTCCTGGTCTGTCTGTCTGTGTTTCCCGTTCTGTGTCAGGTCTTGTCCTGGCTTCTGCCCTTGTGTTTGTTCTGCGTCTCTGTTTTGTTTCCGATGCCCCGTTCATGTCTTGGTTTTGTCTTCCAGGTCCTGTTCCCTCGTCTCGTCCATCGCCTCAGAAATACCGAAAAGTGCTCCAGCTGGTTTGGTACTCTTGGTACTGGTACCTGACTAGACATCAAGTGAACAGGTTAAGTACCAAATTTTTAATATTGAAAGTATGGTACCTGGTGGAGTGGAACAGCACACCGAGAATGCTGTAACTCCAGTAAAACATCAGTCTCTTGGCCATTAAGGTAATGGGTGACTATCCATAGACTTGGAATATGGACACTGTGCTTTTAAAATACATAACCTGCAAGAAGAAAAACACTCACCTTCATAATAGGATGGAATGCAAGCACTTCACAGCCTAGACCTAGGCCACAAAAAGATATAAGGCTCATCCAACATATAGACTTGAACACTGAGAACTAGGTCAAGTATTGCCCGTCTGTCTGTGTCCTGTATCATTCAATTGTGTTTTGTAATCTGGAACCATATCATGAAGATTTAGTGCCTGTAAAAAAGTATTCAAATCATCACTTTAGTTTCATGTTTCAAAGCATTGGAAATTAATTTAATGAAACTTCGAATTAGAAAAATGAAGAGACAAGTTGAATATATTAGCTGAAGTGTTTCCAAAAAGGACAAAATTGCCTTACTTTTACACACCATCTGTTCACCATTGTAGTTAATGTCACATTTTCTTCATTTTGAAATATGTACACACGTGGACAAAATTGTTGGTACCCTTCAGTCAATGAAACAAAAACTCACAATGGTCACAGAAATAACTTTAATCTGACAAAGGTAATAATAAATAAAAATTCTATGAAATTTAACCAATGAAAGTCAGACATTGATTTTCAACCATGCTTTGACAGAATTATTTAAAAAAATAAACTCATGAAACAGGCCTGGACAAAAATGATGGTACCCCTAGAAAGACTGAAAATAATGTGACCAAAGGGACATGTTAATCCAAGGTACACAGTGACTACCTGGAGCCATATATATAGGTCCACTGACTGATTACAAGATTGTAGACACCTGTGATGCTAATTAGTGGACACACCTTGGATTAAC
>JAABNX020000090.1:10126089-10140536 GCA_015163995.2 Mormyrus lacerda | reverse complement strand
CCGACTTTTTGAGTAATGCAGTGGATGTCATCCGAACATCTAGCGCTAGCCGACTTTTTGAGTAATGCAGTGGATGTCATCCGAACATCTAGCGCTAGCCGACTTTTTGAGTAATGCAGTGGATGTGCTGGATTATCGTGCCAACTTACAAGTCATTTTGCTTTATGCCATGTTAGGTCTAAAATACAACCTATGTTTTTAGAGCTTTTAGAGCCCGGCGAGAGCAGAATTTCACAGCGTCGACACAATGTCCCCGGGAGGCCAAGAAACGGATTTGCGGCACATGCTCAGTGTTTCAGAGTAATGTATGGAACCCATTCACATGCTGGGATTTTATAAGAAAAATACAGTAACATAAAGTCCAAAAGCCTGTAAAAATGAGTTTTATAAAGTGAGTAAAGCACTGCTGGTGCATTAAGGAGCAGGAACAATCCCCAAAACCACCATATTCTGTATATAAAAAATCATCCCACCAGCTGTGAAACGGGCCTTAAATAAACCAAGCGATTATTTAGTAAGGGCATAAATTAAGAACTGAGTAATTAATGTTTCTCTTTTGCATATATGTAACTATTAGTAGGGAAAAGGACTATACAGGATGTAAGAAAATAGTGTAGTTAGAGTATGGAATAGTCTTCCTACTAGTGTAGCTGAAGCTAAAACCCTGGGCTCCTTTAAATCAGAGCTAGATAAGATTTTAACAACTCTGAGCTATTAGTTAAGTTCTCCCCAAACGAGCTTGATGGGCCGAATGGCCTCCTCTCGTTTGTAAATTTCTCACGTTCTTAATAATCAAGCAAAGAAAAAAAAAATAATAAAGAATAAAACAGCAAATTTCCCTTAGTAATTGTGTGCCAGTGTATGCCTTGATATGTACTGGACAGAATGGTTCCTCCCTGTGTTAAATAAGCTGTAAAAATGGAGGGATGCATAAATGGACAGATGAATGGATGTCGGGATGGATGGTCAGATGGCTGCAAATCAAAACAATATGGCAGGAGAATAACTTGATGGCCAATCAGACAAATGACAGGAAAAGGAAATGGATATATTTAATGCGACCATTGGTCAATGGCAGTAACAGGAAGTGACATAGTGAGTTTATGCGACAGCGTATGTGTGATGCTCAGAGATCCAATTAGCACCACGGCGCAAAGACATCCTTCCCCAGAGGGGCCAGCAGAGTGCATTTAATTTGCGATGGTAAGATAGTGAAGCACAGAGGGAGAAAAAGAGAATTGCCAAGCAGAAAAGGATGAAATGTCAGAATCGAGGATAAATGAGAAAATCACCTAACAAGGTACAAAGGACAAAAGTTGAAAGGAGAAGCATTGAAGTCGCGGAGTCATTGAGGAAATGAGGGAGAGGTCGGCCAATGAATAGCAATGATGGGGAGGGGAAGGAGGTGAAGAGACATCAATTACCAAGAAAGATTAGATTTTATTCTTGATTTGCTTCACTTTTTAAGACCTAATTTTTTTCCTGAGATATTACCGGACTGTTGTTTCAAGCGAAAGAAAGACTGGCAGCACTGAGCGTTTCCCAAATACATATCACACTACTGTTTTGTGCTGCCAGCTTCAGCATATAAAATTTCCCAGTGGAAACCGTCCGTCGCCTCAAAATCAAGACTAAAATGCTCAAACTGCCATATGATTTGATCTTGATGTCGTTTCCCTTCTGTATTCTGTAAAACAACATGAACTTCAAAGATTTCTTCAATCCAAAAAATCCTGCACTGTATCCGGGGTTGTCATCTATGTGTGCCGTGTGAAGCTGACTCATCTCAGTTTATTTGCAGTTTATCGACACTGTCCTACGTATGACCTGATGCATACTGTCCTGTGTTGCAGGTGCATGTCACTGAAGAACCATGTTATCACCTAATCTGTCCCCACTCAAAATGCTACTATCATTGCTCACTGCAGAACTGAAGGAGGCTGTGAGTAAAAGACTCCAGGTGAGCAAGCATCAAAAGCCGTTCTCACAACAGGAAAACCAAGCACCATCAGGGGTATTTAAGTAAACTGTCACTTTCTCTCCGTCTCTCAGTTCTTTTGCACGGCATCTTCCTTCCCACGTCACCAGGGCAATAGAAAGTCAGAGGGAGGCTCTAATCTGTCATGATCACGAAGGCTGCAGCCACACCTTCAGTACTGCTGAATGTCCTAGTCGTTCTCGGTCAATCATCAAGAATAGTCCCATGTAGGCATTCATTTTTCCGGCAACATAAACCATAAGTCAGTCCTGCATATAGGGTCAATCAAAGATTTTACGAGTAAAAAAAAAAAAGAAATAAAGGAAAGATAGAGAAATGGGGCTTAATACTATGTAATGCGAAAGAGTACGTTTGGTGCGAATTCATCGTCTGCTTGCATTGGAGTGACATTGAGTGAAGATTAATTATGCCAGTCAGTAATCAGTGTCCTTGTTTGTGAAATTCACTGACAAAAATTTTCAGGTTGAAATTTTACTTTCATTCATATGGGCGTTACTGTGGAAATCTGCAAATGATCGATTGGGATTACATGACGTCTGCATGCCATCGTAAATCACCTCTACTTAGAAGTTTGTTTATGCTGTCACTAGGACAACTTTTACTGTGTATATGGTAAATAAAGTATTATATATATGGGATTTTTTTATTGCATATTTTGCTAAAAAGGCCACATTCTTTGGTGGCCCAGACACAATGTTCATTCACCTGTTCCTTTATTTCTACCCAAACCAGAAAAATACGCTTCAAAAGGCAAAATGACATGCGTCAATGGACAGCCTTGTAAATGTAAGGCAAGCCTTTCCTATACAACATTTATCATATTGGTGGCCCATATGTATATTTCACTGGCCAATCACTATATTTGACGAGTTCTCCCAGGCATTGATTGGGTTTGAATCAGTGTGATGACCCAATATGGGCCGGACTCTGTTTGCCTGCCACAGTTCCATGGTCCAACAGTAATTGAGATGTCCACTCCTTGAGCGTGGTCAGTCTAAGCATAGAGTATTGCCTGCTAAACTATGCTACAGTGTGTGTATTCAGTCTTCTCATCCCAGCTGTTATCATGACTCGATTACGTCACTGTCAGTGGTGAACTTGTGAACTCCGCACAAGAATATCATAAGAATATTTTAAGAATAATTTATGTCTAAATCACAATTTTATGTTGTCATGTATGCTGTAAGAGGAGTATACACCAAATATTATGTGTGGCTCTGCTTGTTAAGAGTCTGTACCCCTGTGTGCGAAATCATTGGTTCAAATCCCATGGCTGGTCAAGTGATATTGGGCCCTAGAGCCCAATTTGTCAATAGACACTGGCTGACAGTGAAATCTAACCCACCTTTATGTGCTACTTTGAACATCTGCTAAATAAACGTAAAGCAATGTTAAGTTAAGCTAACTGGCATCTCGAAAGTGCCCACTGTGTATGTGCCCTGTGATGGACTGGTACCCTGTCCAGTGCATTCCCCCGCCTTGTGTCTTGTTCTGTCTGGGATAGGCTCCAGGTCCTCCACACCCACCCCCCCGACCGGGATAATCTGTCAGGAGACGGTTGGGTTTTCACCTAATCACAAATGCAGAAGGCCGATTGAAAAGATTAATGGTTCCTGTACGACTAAAGCATGTAGAAGAGTCTCTCTACACCTGAAAAGGAGATGCGTGGAGCTGCCGAAATGGGACAGGGGACTCACAGGTGGTGCGGAGAACTTGAAGAGGGAGGAGCCACGTAGAGCCAAAAACTTGGGGGTGTACATTCGGTCCTGAACACAGTCCTGCTCTTTCTCCTCAACCCAGCCCATGTAGATGATCTGTCAGACAGAGCAGTACATCCAGCTGTGACTTTAACTGTCAAAAAACTCATATATACTTTGTCATATTGGTAATATCACGAACTGATCAGCAGCGTATTGGTCAATATATGACTTCATGATGATATACGATTATTCCTACAAATCCCATAATTCCAGGGGGACAAAAAAATCAAATGATTTAAGCAGAAGGGATGATTTAAGAAGGCGAAAGAGACAGCATTGAGACAGCTGTGTGATGCATATGAAATGTATATTTGTGATTTATTATGACAGTGTCAGACAGTTGGACATGGTGGCATTCATCATCTCATTCGGCTACATATGATTGCCGCATCGCTTTGCACACATAGCTGCCAAAATATCCGAAGCACAAACAATGACGTCAGGCAGTGCGTTAACAAGGAGATGTGACACCCTCAGATTCGTCTGGAAACACAGACGCCATTGTTTCCAGCATTGTTACACCAGTAGCGCTTTGATAAATGAAAGCAAACATCCATAACACACTGCTAAGGCGTAGGCAGAGGACGCATGTTGAATGCAGGCTAGAAGGACTTAATTTACAAAAAGCCGTTGAAGGTCCTGGGAATATCAGTGCTGAGGTGAGGGACCCGCACATGTTTGGCCCTCGATTTCTCCATGATTACAAATCACAGCACTGTAAAGGTCACGTTGTTGACCGAGCGAGACACTGAGATGCACAAGAGAAGACTCACAAGCATGAACTGGAGGACTGAGGATTCCTGGAGTACGTCACAAGGAAAAGAAGAAGCAGAAAATGCGATTTGTCAGTAGACTGTGTCTGAAAGGATCGTGAAACGGAAAAAGATGCCATTGAGTCCAGTTACTGTAGCGATGTAACAGACTTGAACTTCTGGATAGCTACAGTATTGGGGCAGCGAGAACAGGTTTCAAGGTTTTATAATCTTGCGACAAATAAGTAATTGGGAGATGAGAAAGAGACAGCCAAATCTTTACAAAATGTCTACTGCTTATCTCACTATGCTGTTTGCCTGGGCAGAGCAGGCTGGGAAACAGCCTTCAAAGTGGCATCTTCTAAACAGAGTAGGTACAGATGCTTGGATTAGTGCTGTGCTATGGTGTGCGGGCCAGGAAGCTGGGGCTCGTATATTTGACCATAAGCTTGAAATGTCCTTTTTGAAGGAGAGGATGCAGCTGGGATTAAGATTTGCCACCTTATCTGAGACTGACATCGGTGGTGCTCAGTCTAGTGCAGTTACACCAGTCAGGAGTAAATGGCACCGGACAAAAAATGCAGATCGAACTGTTGCAGGAACAGACCTCCTGTGTTTTGTTATGCCAGTAAATGAGACTACAATGAGAGTATAATACAGTGCAAGTGCAGGTAGACGTCCTGTAGACGTGCTGTTAATGCAAGCCTGGTAGAATCAAGCTCCTGAGTCACTCCATTAAAGGAGATAACTAGGTTAGAGCTGATGAGAGTTTTAACTGGTGAAAGACTGGGGAATTATATAGGGAAGCTACGGAGAATAAGGTTATAATGTCAACAGGCCATATTATAGGCTTGCACTGGATTTACAGTTCGGCTCAGCCACGACCACCATTTGTTACTAGAAATGTAATAGAAATCCAGTCCTTGTCAGACCAAGTCGCACTGTCACTTTGCCACCCGCTGACCTCCTAACAAGAGGCTAAACTGTACTTAATCTGATTGAAAGCCAGCTGTGGTGGAACGGACCTCCCATTCTCATGCTACCAGCCCAAGGAGAGAAGGAAGGTGAATGCCCCAATGAGGAGGGTGAATGCCGAAGCAAAGTCAAAGTTTCAGGTCACTGCACAGCTCAGCGGCAGTGACAGGTACTTGGATGGACCTCGGTTTCTGCGAGGTGTCAGAGCCGCGTTCAGCCAGAAAGGCATTCGGAAATGCTGGTTCGACATCGTCACGAAACAGGGCGCAGATGCCAGTGCTTAAGTTTTCCGTCTGAAAGAGATTCCAGCACAGCATGTAATCACACCTTCACCAAAATCGTTATGAAAAGGGCGGCACAATATCACATCGTGATATGTGAAATATCCGCAAGTAATACTGCAATATTTATAAAACACAAAAAAAGAGATGAAACTACCTGAAATAAACTGGCAATACTTATGGCGGCACAGATACTTATATACTAATGTAATAACTCATTTGAAGTATGAATCACGAACAAGTATAGTTGCTACTTAAGATGAAAGATGTGTCATGATCCATTAATGATGAACAAAGACGACAGCAGCAATTCACTTGTGTCATTCACCATTTGTTCCTTCAATAGTTCCTTAGTAGTTCATAAAGGTTTACAGAATTAGATATAGTAACAAATATAGTACTTGCTTGAGATAAAAGATGTATGACGATTCATTAATGATGCACAAATACCGACATATTAAAAGTAGGAACCAGAATCACATGACTCGCCGCTTGACTCAGATTCAAGTCATAAATTAGATGACTCGTGATTCGACTCTACAAATATGATGGAACTTGGACTTGAGACTTGACTCAGTTTGTAACTAAGGCATTGTGGGTATTTGATACACAAGTAATAACATAATAAAACATTATTTGTGTTCCCTCAAGTAAAGTGTTACCAATAAACTATAGTCTAATAGAACTTTATCTACCAATAGTGTGCGTGAAATATCTTGGTGGTATCACTGCATTATTTATGTTTCAGTCGCAAAATGGCACCACCAGATGCAATGTGACAAGGATGATGCTGAAATGACATATTGTGCAACCGTGATTATGAATTTTAGGAATCTGAATTTGTAATGTCTATGCATGCCTTGCTTGAAAATCAATCATAATTCAGCCAATAAGGAGCTTTCTGCTTTGAAAAAGAGAAACTGACTTTTTTTGAGAAACCAAAATTAATGTGGCTTATGATCATTTATTGGAACTGATGAACACGCAAGTCAGCACATTACTGCACAACATCTTACATGGCTGAAAGACGGCAAGACAGACTTGAGAAGCAGGCACACTTGAATATATATGGCACGGTGTATAAGAGAAATCATGCACTGTTCAAGCGCAATTGATTTTTGAATGCTTTTTTAATCTTTTGATTAATGGTGAACTAAATCAGTGGCTTAAAATGATAAATGCTGCATTCAAACTCAAGCATGAAAGAGAACTACAGCATGTCTAGCATCACTTTATTTATGTAAGCAGAAGTTAATTGCTAGGAGTTGTCACTCGAATAAATAAAGCCTTATATTTCATAAATTGTGACAATGGTTTTTAAGATGTTTTAAGATGTTCAAGGCCAAAAAGGCCAGAACAACTTGAGAACTCTTACTTAGCCAAGAAGTCAGGGTGATTGCATCAGCTGGAACATCTGACAGTGTTTTACTACAGAGGAGTTTTGATAAAATCATTGAGTGTATTATCTGTGACATACAGTCACTTCCCATACAAGTTGATTAATTTGATGTGCGCTCCCAAGAGGAGTCGCATACATAATGAATGCTTTATTTCATGTCCGGGTTTTTAATGATCTTCATTAATCATACATAAAAGCATCCCGTCAACATAGACAATTCCAAATTTATTTTTTTTTATAGATAATATAAAATTTTACAGAAAATGGTTTGAATCCTGTAGAAATTTCTTGAAATCACAATTAAACCGAAGATGATGCGATCTGTTCTGAGCGTTAAATTATAACAAAAGATAAACTTGGTTAAACAAACAGAGCAGTGTCTTAAAAAAATACAACTATTTTTTTTTTCTTTTTGTTGATCAAATATGTGTCTTTCTTGTAAAAGTCCGTGGAACTTGGATGAAGATCTGATGATATTACGGACTTCCGACTTGCCCAATGCAGGGACACTGGGGTCCAGAGCCTGTCTTAGGAACTATGGGCATAAGATGCCGAATAACTGAGTATGGAATGCAGGCTCATCACAGTACTGTAGTATCAAACACACCATCGCAGACTCCACATCATTCCAACTGAGAATGTTTCTCTTCTACTTTAGCAGCTTGGTTATTTGTTAACATGCACATTTTATACAGCCATTGTGCCCCATGACTCACGCACGCTTTGTTAAACTTTTCCCGGGGTAAATACTTTGTTGTTCGTCCAAACGATTTTACAATAACTCTAGAATCCTTCAGGAAAGATTGCTTGTTCTCATTCTGAGGGCGCGAAACCCTGACTTCCAGTAGCATGGTAAGGATTAACCTCTTTGTTTTAATTTTACCCAATTATTAAAAAGATATATTTGCTTGTATATGGAGTATTCTCTGAACAGGCTTCTGGCTAATCCAGGCAGTCGCTAGAGAGACGGCATTAGCTTCCTAAGAACAAATACTGACATATTAAATGTAGGGACTCCAGTCACATGACTCGTCACTTGTCTCAGATTCAATCACGAATTAGATCACTTGTGACTCGACTCTACAAACGTGATGGAACGTGGACTTGAGACTTGACTCCGGCTTACATTATTTTGACTCAAGACTTGACTTGGACTTGTCAGGTAGTGACTTGTTCCTATTTATAGATATTAGGTCATGCCAAGGGGTGACGGGGGGGGGGGGAATTACCAAAGTGTGTTTATGGTAATGAGATGCTTTGGTTTCATACCTCTTATTGCACGTTATGATTTTCCAGTGTTCAACACGTCAACAAGGAAGGGGGTTGTGTTTCACTTTATTAAGCAATAACAGCCTGCATTGTACTACAACTTAAAACCATTATTTTCCATTAAGCGGCAAGGTGCTCAGATTTCTGAAGTACCTGTTTTATTGTGCATGACGTGTCATAGGTACAAAACATGGTATCATGGCATACGGAGCAACTTAAGGGTTATTAATAATAATAATTATGATGATGATGATGATGATAAAACGCCACAGGACCTTGCTCAAAAGCCCACAAACACTATTATTCTGCTGTTGCTAGGCTCAAACTGACGACTTTCCAAGCCCAAGCACAAAGCGTCAGCCTTCTGAGCCTCACACAGCCCCTGGCCAACTGATCTGATGGCTGGAAGCCTCGAGTTTGAAAAACAGAAAAAAGGCACCGATGGGGTGTTGTCATTCAATGAAAGAAGTGACACGTTAGCCCCCCCCCCCCCGTTGAACCAGGGACACGTCGAACTCGGGAAAATCAGGATGGCCATTTCTTCCTGGTTTCACCAATTTTGGTGTAGTTAATTTGATGTTTTCGATCCGGTCCCCACAATGTCAAAATAACGTGTTTTTCACACTGTAGGGACATTTGGTCCCCACAATGTAAAGTATACCTGGACCCCACACACACACATACTTACACACGGGCGTGTGTGTGCTTCACCTTAAATTGGGGAGCTTTTATGCTAATTAAAAACCAAATCTCATTTGCCTTAAATGCCCATATATTAAACTGAGAGCATATTGATTATACCTGAATGGTAGGGTGAGTGCAGGTCACTGTTGAGCGTTACACAGGAATGATTTCCATATTAAATAATACAGGATGCCCAAAAAAATTAAGGTCAGTAATGGAAGAGCCACACCAGTAAATCTAGCACATGCTACACTATGGCACCAATGGGTGAAACCTGTAAATCAGAATTACTGCTGGGATTAAAAGGACAACAGTCCATTAGCGGGGCCTGGCTAATGTCCACAGCTTTGATTAACTGACACTGTTCAGGAATAATATGTGCCTTTATTTTAAACAGAATTTATTGCTTCTGCCATTTGCTTTTTTGATGCTAGTGGGGGGAAGCGGGACTGGCCGGAAGCTAAGATTTTCTGGGTTTGTTGGATTTAATTCCTGAATGCATTACAGGCTAATGGATAAACTATATGGCTGCTTTTGGACTGGTATTAAAGACTAGCAAGGCAGGAGAAGTTAACTGCCATTATTAAATACAATTACCCTCCTGTTCCAGCTGAACAGACTGAAAGGAAACTTTATTTATTTTACAGAACTGTTATACATGCATACAGCTGGCAATTATTATAGTCGTCATCCAATTTAGTAGATTTAATTTACTGCAATGGTTTTGATAATGGATTTATGTGCATATATCTTCAGTAGGTATTTGTAAAAGCCAAGGAAGACTAGCGCCGGCCAAAAAGAATGCTTTGTGTGCTGTTGTGTTTATGCCTCATTAGTGCCTGTTTCTTACCTGCTGATTTACAGGGAAATTCCTGTTGATTTTCTTCACCTGTCAGAAAAGGCATATTTGTTATTCAGCAACAATAGAATGATAAACAATATTTTATCTTATAATTTAAAATGTGTCCTTTGCCCTGGCATGAATATGAAGCGCAAGAATTACAGTACTGCACAGAAAATGATGCTAAAATGATCTTCAGGTTGGTGTGAAGCTGTGATTAAGTGTGGTAACTTAGCCGTTTTAACTTCTCTCCTAAGGTAACTTCAAATTTGGTGCAACCATCCAATACACCCATGTTGACTTGACCACTAGCGTACCATGTTTGGCTAATCAATACCTGCAAGTTAATCAATACCTGCAAACTAATCAATACCTGCTACGTTCCTACTACTGCTATATACTCACAACTTTATTGATCCCCGTGATTTGCACTCTAACCGTGTGTGTGTCGTGTTTCTGTGCACTGTGTGTTAATCTGAACTTTACCCCTGTAATTGTGTGCATACAGCCCCCCAACATGTGTCATGTTGCACCGTGGTCCAGGGGGAACGACGTCTCATTCCACTGTGTACCTGTGTATGGCCAGCATGACAATATTCCCACTTGACTGAACTTGACTTGAAGTCAAATGGATTCATCAATCAATTGAGCTGGTTGTAAAATTTGACATACACAACGAAGAGGTTTGGCAACTAAAGAAGTGTTTATATAGTAATCCAACAGGATATCAGTAACTTTTTAGAGAATAGAAGAAATTCTTGTTGTTCTAATTGTTTTACTGTTAATTTGCTTGTGTCAAATTGTTTCTCTTTTCTTGAGGAAATGTGCATTTCCTAACCAAGTCAATGGCTTTGAACATTTTCATTGACTGCCTAAGACCTTTTTTGCCAGTACTGTATAGTATAAAGCTTATGATTTTGTGTTTGTCAAATTCCCTTTAAATGCTACAATTTTGTTAAACCTATTTTTAGTGTGAGCAGATAGCATATCAAGATCTGATGAGCCTGATCATATGAGCCAGATCTGATGAGCCTGATCATATGAGCCAGATCATATGAGCCAGATCTGATGAGCCTGATCATATGAGCCTGCAATGCCACAATATATATGCTACAGTTTTATTACTATATGGTACAATTTTATTAAGCTTATATTACTGTTGGTGCCAGTTGATAGCTTGTCAAGATTGATTAATATGAGCTTGTAATTAATTAAGATTTACTGACGTGTTTCTTATGGACGAGCAACAATACCGTTCTGTACCTATGAATTATGTAGCCTGTAAATGATAGAACCTTTTATAGAGTGAAATATGCTTTGTTCTGTTTGCTTGTTATCATGTTGAAATCATCCAGTTAAATAACTGGAACCAGCCCACACATGATTAGAGCTTCTTCTTGTAACAACTTCACACCAAACACCATCATCACAGTTGCAATGTCCACTAGCAGTAGCTCAATATTATAATTTTTTTTTTGAGATATATTACTAATATATGAGTCCCATTTATCAAAGTAACTCAGCCATAAAATTCAATCTCTGCCTTGTGGTTTAGTCTGTATATATGAGGAAGCTTGTATTTATTAAGGAAATCGTGCTTAAAAAGACAATGGTAACGACATTATTTCCACCAGGACATTTAGATTCATGACACAACACACTTTCCCTGTCCTTGTTTATAGTGCAGGTTTTAAAATCACTCTGATAAAATATATGCAGAACTTCCTGGGTACTCGTATCTGGATTAAATGGCACATTCAGAAGCACATATTACGTAAGGAGGCTTACAGATGGGGAGAAGCGGATCGTTTTTATACATACATTGTGCTTTGTGAGAGCAGATATATTAGCTGCTATTGCTTGAAGCCAGTCTAAACAGTCGTCAGCGGAGGGGAGCTGGATCACTCCACTGCAGACCCCGTCCACCGCGATGACTTGAAAGGCGTTTTTTCTAAGGGAAGAGGACAATGCAATACAGCGGGTAAAGAAAGTCTAGAGTTTCTGGAAGGAATGCAATAAGCCATTAAAATACACCAAATCCACATCGAAGGAATGAAGCACTGCAAAAAGTCGATCTCTCACGCCGCTTGGCACATTCGAAAGCCATATTCCGATTTGTGTTTCAATTATGTCTGCTGCTAGTTACAATAGATGACCATTTCTAATAAAAGGGCAACTGTTTCGGTCTGAAAGCCGTAAATGAATTTAGAACTGATGGCCACGTGTTCAGAATAATGTACTAAATGGATTTCATTTTGGTTTTAACAGATAGATGCTGAGGGCAAAATTAAATTGCAAAAGACTATCATGTTCTGTCCAATATTTTTATCAATATCTTTGAAAGGGCAGAGCGCAGCTTATTACGTGCATCCCTGGTTTACTAAGCAGTGATAAGCTGGCATTACAGTTTAACGAAGGTGTGCTGCAGTCTGGGGAATCTCCGGCAGCACATAAACAGACATATTCTGGGTCTTCCTGAGTCCTTGGGAGTGGATGGATTGCTATAGCATTTTTATGTTGAAAACGTAAACATACGCGAGATTACCGTGTCACTCTTTGGTCAGAGAACTCAAATATGCTCTAAAACTAATTATGCACGTTGCACATTTATACTTTTATCCAAAGATACATTTGGATGAGATGACACCTGAAGCATTCGGGGGTTAATGACCTCACTCGAAGGCCCGACAGTGAAATCGCTCCACCAACCCTCAGATTGGAACCAGCAACCCCAGGTTCATAGGTGAACAAGCATTTATAAATTGCCCATAGGGTGTGCCTCTGCGTTCACCCATTGATAGACATGGTCTTGTCTACAGGGTCTCCTACCCTGCCCCTGTGTTTCCTTGGATACGCTCCAAGGTCACCACTGCCATAAACTGGATAAGCATTTATGGAACAAGGATAGAATACTTCTTAATGTATAAAACATTGCTCCACTGATTTTATTGTAAACTGGCCTCTCATTGTACTCTGGTAGTTATTCGTCAGCCCTTTGCATTGGTTTCTGACACCGATCATGATTTGGTCAATTCTATTGTTACCTTCTGTTGCACACACTGTGCACACACTGTGAGCAATTTAGCAAGAGCAACAAAAATGCAAAAATGTCTCTGCACTGCAGAAGAAAACCAGACATCTGATAAAAGTGATTCTAGAGCAAAAAAACAACAACTCAGAAATCATGATGTTGAAGCAGAAGAGTATAGTTGGAATAAAAAAGTAAATCAATGAAACAAATGTTGTCTTACTGGTAGTCTTAGCAGTAAACTTGTTTTCATTTCAAGTATGTATTAATTTCTTTATATGTATAACTCACCAAAACGCTACTGAATTTCAGAGAATTAAAAGAATTTACCTGACAAGAATCAATGTAATTGATATGTAAACAGGCTACAATTTTTTCCCCACTATTTATGTTTCCTACTTTATATTTTACCTCGCAACCTGAAGCTTCACAATTATCGCAAGTGTTGTTCAACAGACTTTTTGAACCTTTCAAAATGCTTTATCAGACTGGCTAAAATCTCTCCAGACGTATTGCCAGATGGTTCACTGTGACAAGAAAATAAACAGCTGCTGAAACTATTCATATTACAATTAGAATTGTATTTGCACATTTTTAGAGTCTCTGTGAGGATTCTGTGACTATCATGCCAATGAAACTTAATAGATCCGAGTCATGTTTCCATCGGTGGACCTTCACGTTTAGCTACTCACCAATCTCATCGGTATCTCACACATTTAGCTACTCACCAATCTCATCGGTATCTCACACATTTAGCTACTCACCAATCTCATCGGTATTCACACATTTAGCTACTCACCAATCTCATCGGTATCTCACACAGTTACCTAAAAGCACTGAGGCAACTGATTTTCATAAGCATTTTCGTCTGACGATCGCAAAACCCCTGAACGCTCACCTGCAGACATCAGAGCCCGGCACGTACTGGGACAGGCGTGAGTGCAGCAGGGGGATGAGACGCAGATCCACCCACCGCTTCTCCCACCTCAGCCCTGGGGACGTCGGCCAGGATGAGCAGGACAACGTGTCCTGGAAGGTAGGGCGAGTGTCAGCCCTTTAGCACGTTTCTGTGACCCTCACCTGGAACATCAGCTACAAAAACACTCATCACATTCAAAATTAGCACGTATCAACATAACTTACTGTATAGTCCTAGTGCTGAGTTCAATGTACTGTCTTACCTGTGATGCAGCACTTTATTGTCATTGAATTTAATGTAACAAAATGTAGCGGGTCTGTCATAAACATCCTCTGACATCCATTGCCCTGCTATTGCTTATTGTCATTTATTATGTAAATGAATGTGTTTGCTGTGCTACTGTAAACCAGCTATTTCCTTCTGGATTAATAAAAGATCCAGTGATCGATCGATCGATCGATCGATCTATCTATCTATCTATCTATCTATCTATCTATCTATCTATCTATCTATCTATCTATCTATCCGTCCCTCCATCCA
>JAABNX020000090.1:10052828-10067743 GCA_015163995.2 Mormyrus lacerda | reverse complement strand
GGAAGAGGTGTATTGATTAGTTTGGATGGACAGACAGACAGACAGACAGACAGACAGATAGATAGATAGATAGATAGCCATAGTGTGAAAAATATTATACTCAAATATGGAAGTACATAAAATGTTTAAGTATAAATCATATATAAATAAATAAAATTTGCCTACTGCTTATTCAGTAAAGCCAGTTTAATTGTGTGACCTCATTTTAAAATGGCTGAATCGGGACTGCTCACAGTAGCATAAAATTGCTTGCATCACGCAGGTTAAGATGATGAGATTAGACACCAGGTGATGGTTCGTGACTGTGTCAAATTAATTACACCGGGGAATCGTCCCTGGTGTTAACAAATCCCGGAAAATGACGGACCCCGGGGATGCGCGTGACTGCTGTGATAACAGGAAATGACCGGGGAGGACGGACAGCATCTGATAGGAGCTGCGTGACTTTCAGGGCTCTCGTTTTGTTCTTGTAAGGGACATGGCTTTATTATGCATTTAATCATTAGTATTATTACTATTATCAGTGTTATCATAATCGTTGACATTAATAGCTACTGTAATAGCAACAACAATAATAATAATAATGATTGTTGTTGTTTTTGCATCCTATTTTATAGCATTCTCATATAGCCCCAAAAACACGCGCTTATAGCGCAATAGCTCCATAGGCAATAGCTCAAGCTGGTAAAGCTCTAGGTAAAGAGAAATTTGTAAAAACTAAAAATGAGCTTGGGACCGTCGGTCAATGTGCATTAAGATTATGAAATGTGCTGGAACGATGCAAAGCTACGGAACACATGCCGTCAAAGCCCCACGATAACAAAGGCATTGGCTGCTGATAACTGATCCTTGACAAGCTGAATAATGTGGGAAAACCGCAAGTGGTTTACGCAAACCGCGGACGCAATCTCAACAGCCCCGTATTTTCCCCCAGTTCCAACCCAATTGATGATTCTTTCCTTTGTCGATAATCACTGGAATGAGGTTAACACTACAAAACTATGTCAAAGTTGCGGGGAAGTCTTTTCCCATTTTTTCGGACAGCTTTAACAGTCAAGTTAAACCCACAGATATAATTGCATATAAGCTGGGCATAAATCATTCAGTAATATATGAGTAAAATTGAATTAAACTGAGAGTGTATCACTGGATTCATACAGTACTAATGAACAGACCTTGCCAATCTTCTTCTCAGGTGCAGTTCTTTGCAGGAATGACAATCTTGATAATAACCGCTGGTGAAATTTAGCACAGATACTACAGTATGACTGTGGATATAAGCAAAGTTTAAAAAAACATTTTGAGGCCACAGAGTAATAGGTTTTGCAGTATTGGAAATCATGCCCCCCCCACGCCAGTGCCACACACACGTAATGTTGATAGCAATAAAGTACCTGTAAACCTGGAAGTAATATTAACACATTTGCATTTGAGGCAAACTGCTGTTGCCTAGCAACCATTACTTTTTTTTTTTCTTTTCCTGCAACTATCTTTTTTTTGGAAGGATGGGATCTAATAACCCTTCTAATTAAAATACATACATTAAGCAATAGTACTGTTCCTGTGTGCAGATACAATGTTTATAAAACAACAAGGTGAAAAGGGCTGAATAAAGCTAGTCGAATGACAATTGCCATTATGCCTCGAGAGTATAATTCAATTCAGGATTATATAATTCAGTTACGTATCTGAAGTAAATGATAGAGTTTTGAGGCAGGCCGAGGAAAGTGACTGGATAGAGTAGCAGGCAACATGACCTCTGACATCATCGCGATGATGTTGGCATTATTGACTTCTTTAACTGTTTTACGGCGCACTGCTTTTGATTTACACTATTGCAAGTAAAATCCGTGTGTGTATATTAATTCACAGAAGAATAAAAAAAGGCAGTTAATGAGGATCATTGTATTTGCCAAGAGTGTGTTAGCTAGATAGCCAAAGAGTTCCTCTGAATCGTGTTAAATATGTCTGCAGCCCATCACACAGGATGTTCCTCAGGCAACCACTGTAAAATAAACGCGATTAATGACATGGGTGAATCACACTGCTCCATTAATTAACCCAATTCTCTCCACTACACAGCGACTAATGGTAATTAATTAAATATGACACTCCCAGAAACCCGCCTACTGATCTGATGTTTGAAGCTGCAGGTGCATCAGAATAAATTAGGCCATTGAAAAGAAGTCTAGAGATGCACAGATGAGTATTTATGAAAGGGAAGACCCTATTCTCCTGCAAACGATTTGTTATTCATGGGATTTTATGTTGTATTTTTACAGGTGTTATGGTTCTTAATTAAGTGCTGTGGTGAAGCTGAAAGTCATTACCGTAAAAACGGATAAATAAAAGCCTTATTTATTGAGAAAATGTGTTTAGTCCTGGACTTGGACTTACCTAATCTCTTTGTGCTATAAACCGAATGGTTATATATACAGAAGTTTAGAAGTTCAGATGATGGCAAATTCTTCCTGGAGTTTAAAAGTACACGTCTATGAATGCCACACTAGAAAATGAAAGATGAAAAAAATAGGTTTGCTTATTAAAGTTAAACGTTTGGTGTAGATTCCAGCAACAGTATGGCTCAAGTCTGGGAGGGATATTCATTTCACAGATGCAGTATAGAGTCTGTTAACGGCAGCCACTGATGGAACACCTGGTGCAATGTGAGGCAGCCTCTCCATCCAACACGTATGGCGACGGGAGATGATTGGTTAATCTCATTAAGCTCATTAAGCTTGAGCCAACCAAAGCACAGGAAAGCTCTATGGGGATCATTTTGCACGAAACCTGTCCTGTCCATCTGCACTGTTCGTCTTGGCAGAGGGCCAGCTGTAACCCCCCCCCCCCCGTGTGATGTTGAGCTACCGCAGCAATCACTCTTCAGTCCCTTGAGGAAGATTCACAAATGTGTTTGGATTAAACTGAGAGGCCAAGCCAATGAAAAGCGGGACTAAGATATACCACATGCCATGTTGAGTGGAGTTTTACCTATGACAACATCATCCGATTTTAAAGAACAATCAGCAATTAGTGAGCAAAAAAAGTAAGATTTATTACCTTGTTCCACAGGCCTATGCTCAACTAGCATATGGTCTTGCATTTGTAACAACACTAAACTTCCTGATTCCTTGAAGAAAATACAAAACAATTGTCAGATTTTCTTTTTCCTTGAAGTTACCCCAAAGATCTGTTTATAGCAACTCTAGCCAGTCAAGCAATCTAAAGGCCATAAAGGAACTTGCTAAAGGAACATGTGACAGATTTATCCAACAATCGGGAGAAATGTGCATCAAATCATTAATAATCTGTGGGAGAAACAGGAAGTTTGTGTAACTCTATTCGCCAGATGATAATGTGACTGTTTGAAATCAATCAATCAATCAATTGTCCGCTTTACTCTCTGGGTTATGATATGTTATGTAGCCAAGACTCCTCAGTTTCACATCACCCTTCAAAAAGTTTGCAAGGAAGTAATTACTAGCCTTATTAGTCATCCATCCATCCATCCATACATACATACATCCATCCACACACCCACCCATCCATCCATCCATCCATCCATCCATCCATCCATCCATCCATCCAACAACTACTTATTCTAGAGAGGTGGGGATCCCAATGCCCATTTCAGGCAGCACAGGGCATGAAGTTGGAGTTCATCCTGGGCGGCATTGATAGCCCATCGTACGGCACATACATGTACACACTCACACACACTCTTTGGGCCACACTATGGGCAATGCAGAGATACCCGTTAGCCTAGCTTCAGGTCAATGAACAACGGGAGGAAACTGGAGTCACTACTAATCATTTATTCTTGTTTTGTTGCTTTTTCTTGGACAGTATGTGTGAGTTGGAGTTTAAGGCTACATGAACTGGACTTATTCTCACTTACATAATCATTTTTCTCCTACTGTATGTGCTTCTGATATCGATGTTCTTATTACTGTCACGTAGCCACATTCCAGTCTGAGCTACGAAATTTTCTATTATAATATTTAGTAACTACACACTCTTGTGAACAGGGGTTGCTGCAGTTTTTCCCTATTGTCCCAGAAGGCAGGCATGACAATTCCAAGATTGCAGAATAGATTATACAATAGCTGAAAATTCAAGGCTGGGTATCAAAAAGGTCAAACTCAAAGAAGTTTTTTTCACTACCGTATCACAGATACTATTGGACTAGAACAGTTGGGTAGGATATCACAAAGTAAAATGGAATTGCGTGTTTCCAATCTATCCCTCCATTTTCTTGAGTACTTACACCGAGGTTACACTGAGGTTAATTCTGGATATGCTTGTCTGTAGTACACAGCATATGATATGAATGCCGGAAGTGTTTGTATATGATTAAAAATGCAAAGACGCAGGCAACTTAGCCTCCGCTGGACAGTCACGCAAAGTTCTGTTTTTTTTAGTAAAGTGTTTCATTTTGCATATATAACGATCAGCAGTAACATTAAAACCACCAGCCTAATATCGTGTAGGTCCCCGATGTGCCGCCAAAAACAGCTGTAGCCCGTCGAGGCATAAACTCTACAAGATCTCTGAAGGTGTCTTGTGGTATCTGGTACCAAGAGATTAGCAGCAGAACCTTCACGTCCTGTAAGCTGTAAGGGCCCCCTTGGACTGGGTTTGTTTGTCCAGCACATCCTACAGATGCTCGATTGGATTGAGATCTGGGGAAACTGGGGGCCAAGTTAACACCCTGAACTCATTTTCATGTTTCTCAAACCGTTCCTGAACAATCTCTGCCTTGTGGCAGGACGCATTATCCTGCTGAATGTGGTCACTGCCATTGCGGAATACCATTCCCATAAAGGGGTGAACTTGCTCTGCAAGAATGTTTTGTAGATGGTACGTGTCAAAGTAACATCCACATGAAGGCCAGGACCCAAGGTTTCCCTGCAGGACATCGCCCAGAGCATCACCTTCTTCCCATAATGCATCCTGGTGCCATCGCTTCCCCCAGGTAAATGACCGTCCTGGACTTGGACCCGGCCGTCCACATGATATAACAGAGAACGTGACTCATCAGACCATATTTACATCGTGTTAAATCTATGATGTGTATAATATGTACTTTGATAAGCATGTGTCTCGGATTTGTTACCCACGTTAGTTCCTCATTATATTGCAACCCTAAGCCTGGAACCAATACCAGGAAACCCATTGGGCATTTTAGAGCCAGCAATCTATCCACCTGCAGGAATCCCCTTGATGTATGATGCTAAAGGTGCAGCCACTGAGTCATCATGGCATCCTAGTAAAAAGCTTTCAATCGACAGTAACGTTACCTATGACCCTTCCCAGCTGGGAACTGTCCTTTAATAAAGTATGATTTGAATTTCAATTTTCCAAAATTTTTAATTACTTATTAAATTAAATTTTAGTGGGAGTTAATAAATCAGAAACATTGTATTACATGTCATATGCTGTTATATAAAATATGACACATTGCTATAAATTCATTTTATGCATGATTATGAAGATACTAATCTGTGGCAAACTAAAATAATTAAAAGGATATTATGGAAAATCAAGGTTATTTAACTTGTCTTTTTTCAATTGTTATTAATGATAATTCATAAATCGGCATGCTTTTTTTTAATCGGAACTCTTTCAGGAAGCACCACACACTTAGCAATCAGAAAATTTATATCACATAAAATCAATGCTTTCAAAATATATATAAAGTATAATGAAGGAGAAAGATGGTTAAATTTATATAATAATCAATTCCTGTATGATGGTGATTTAGTACTTGAAGCATGGTACTTAAAACTACTTTAATGCTATCTTAAACTGTAAGTGGTCCATTTTAAGGTTGAATAAAAGCTTTTTATTTTTAAGATTTTCAGTCAAACTTTCTGAAAGTCAATTCAAAATTCCACATGGTCATGTATCCTATTCATCACCTGTCACAGCTATTATTTAAAATTTTATTTATATTTAGCAATAAACAAAATAGCCCACACTAGATTATTAACTGCCAATACAGAAGTCACAGAAATCATCCTAGGAATGCCTAAGTATAAATCAAAAGTAAGCATTCTGAGAGCATCCCTGCTCCAAGTAGGCAGATGACACATAACCAATCACCAACCGAGTTCGGTTCCGCAGTGTCCAAAATTAAAAGGATACCTACAAATTTACAGTCAAATACTACGGTACAACGTTCAGTACAGGTCGTTGTCAACTTATGACTGCGATCCGTTCCGACTTGGAAGATTGTCAAATGTTTAGCATACTGTATCGTAGAACTATCTCATCTTTAAGTCATACGGTTTGGTCTTTTTTTAACCTTTTGATCTCCATTTTCTTCGTTCGTTGCTGCCTGCAGTTGGGGTGGAAACTGTCACACAGTCACGCAGGGCGGCAGTAGCGCTGCCGGGGGGGTGCAGTCATGGCCACATATTTGTGGTCTCAGAACGTTCGTAACAGTCGATCAGTCATAAGTCGCATTGACCGTATATCGATGACCTGATTTTAAACAGTTTCGGAACTTTGAACTGTGACATCACAACTGTCACGTGACAAACCTGAGCTAATGCACTATTACAGAGAGATGAACTGTACCTAACAAAAACAGAGAAGGTATGAAATGCTATCAAACCAAAAGACATAAGACCAAATCTCCTATATGTACAGATCTATTTTTGCCGTATTGCAAATCCTGACCCATCCTACATTGTTCTTTCATCTTTTTCATCATGCAAGGGGTAAAACTATTGTCCTTATATTCCTGAAAAGCCTTTACAGACAAGATTGGTCAAACTGTGGCAATGGTTTATCCCATTGAATCCTACCACTGTGAAATTCTTATATTCGAATCGCAATTATCGCAGCATCAAAATATGCGAATGCGTTTTTATTGCATATGCAAGCTCAGTCACATCCAGGGTTAGCCTCGATGCTAATCATATCCATTTATTAGATTATAAGTTATAGGAATGAGAAAGGATAGATGGATGTGGAAAAATCTCTGGTGATGTTCTCAGCATCATATGTGGCAGTTCCTACCTCGTACCAAATGTATCATTAAGTGCGCCTCCTCATATCATCAGTGTCATCTAACCATTAGCCTGAAAGGCAGTACGCATTTGGGTACATGACACATGACAGCCTCATTCTTAATCGCCACACTGTCCTACAGTATATTACACCTTTGAAATGCAGCTGTCTGCCATTGTACGAAGGGTAAAATTATACTTCATTATCGTGTCAGTTTTATGACTTCTTTTAGCTGGAAAATCGAGTATTTAAGTCAGCTAGCTCATCAGGCCGTCTGCCAGGAGGGGAAGCAGATTGTTTTTCAGAATGTCGACTAAATCCCCCCGTATTTGGAAAGGTTTACCGTGCCTTAGGTGTGGTGTTTTCCCACTTGTCTCCGTTTGTGGCCTGAGCGGACGGCTAATTGCCACCGACTGAGGCTACTCAAAATGTCTTTAATGCTATGAACTACAGTATGAATATCTGGGCGATGTGCATGCGTGTCTTGTTTTAGGGGCTAAGGGATAGCCCGTGTTAAACTTTGCCAAGTGGACGGTGGGGTGCTGGCAAAATGTCTAAACGCAAATCTGTTCGGCGTTTATAAGCTTGTCGGGGGAACACAGGATGCATGGTCCATGTTTGTCGATCGGTGAGAATGCGACGGAGGTCAAGCTACCCTTTGCTCTTCCCTGGCTCCAGTAGCAGCAGGACAATTGTTACACGCTGGCGCAAGAGCTACACCAGCTTGGGTAGGTCAAGAGGGTGAGGGCCTGTGAAATCTCCCCTCCTCTTGTGTGCAGGCTTTTGGCAGCGGGTATGCGGCGAAGGAAATGCTGCGTGCTAGATCTGCATCGCCATCTTGGCGCCCAGAAGCCACGTGGGGCAAAAAGACTGCTGAAAAGCCTCATTAAGATGGAAGGTTGAGTGGTAGCCTTCAGAATGAGGTAGGAAATTGAAAGGCGATAAGGTAAATTCTTCAGTGTCTTTATTGGTGCTGCAACTCTAGTACATCCCAAAGGTATAGATATCTTATCCCTGAAGAATGTATGGTTTGGCGGAAAGGAAGGTTTATTCTGAAGGAACATAGCTGCCAGTCTATGCATTTTGTATCTATATTGATCCATTAAAAACAGTATTTGCCTTTAATAGTCTGAAAATTACTGTAAACCTGAGTCTTTTTGTGAACTTTTTTTTGCCACGGCAAAACCGCACATACTGTTACTTTTCCCTGGAATGACAGACAACAATATACCACTACACAGAAATGCACTTTTTCATCTCCGCAAAATATGTTATTGTCAGATTTCGATGACTGATCACGGTTGGTGGAAAAATTGGATCTGTGGTCGAATAGTCGTGTTCAGCAAGGTGCTTAGCTTGAATTTCTTCAGTAAATATCAAGCTGCAAACGTATAAAACTAATGCGATCTACCCGGTCCGGGGAAACAAGGTCTTGCTGGCAGAGTAGGGGGCAGATCAGAGCGTTAGTTTATGACACTTTAGTGCATGTGGGGGTAGCAGTATTCAGGCAGCTGGTGCAGCAACAAAAGAGTCATTGAAACATGCTGTACAAAATAGCTTCGATACACTTATCAGATCATTCTGATTATACCTGTAAATATCTGAAAATATGTAGTTTTAGTACAGCAAGTAATCCTCAAGTAAATCCTCTCAGAAACAAAGCTACTCTTTCCAGAAGAAGTGAACATGCAGCACTAAAACCATCAATATCAATTACTGCAGAGTTTTTCCTCATAAGGATTTTCGCAGACATTTGATGGTCGTTTTAGGCCATTATGTCTCATTATACTCCAGAAATAATGATGGTCAAGCCCTTCTGGTAACTTCTAAGGCTATAACGACTTTGACCTCGCAGTCTCTTCAAGTAATTCATAGGACTTGTTATCAAAGATTGAGAAAGTGCTCTTTTCATGACTTATAAGGAACACACACACACACACACACACACACACACAAATATTTCATAAAGTATTACATTGGTACATTGAGAGATGTACGTAAGAACGATGACAAAGTTGGTACATGCCCACAATGCTTTACAGACTTACCTTGCTGGAGTTTCAAACTTCACGGAGGTCAGGCCTGGATGGGCATAGGACTCCAGCGATACACTGCCCTGGCCAAGGCTCAGGAGTTACTCCACTGGCCCCTTGCTCTTCCCATGGGCTGTGGAGATAAAGTGGCTGGGCTTGGTATACCTCAGAGTACAGCAAGCGGGCAAGCTCAGCTAGGTCTCCTTGGCACTGCCGCACATACTGTAGAGTGAGCAACATATAAAGTATCTACTGCAACCAAAGTGGGTACAGTAGCTGTCACCGGCACTGCTGTGGAGCAAACACACACACACACGCACATGTCGGTTAAACATATCCTTATGGGGGCCGCTCATTCATTTCTGTGGGAGAAATGCTAACGCTAACTATGACGACCTTAACCCCTACCCAGCCCTAACCATAACCATAAGTAACCAAACAAAATACAAAAGTTTTTGCATTTTTCCTTTTTTCAGTGCAGTAACAGATTTTTATTAAATCTAGTTTTCCCTAATGACGGAAAAAACGGGTATTCATCACGTTGTGGGGACATTGTGTCCCCATAAGGTAAGGTATACCTGTTCGCACACACACACATACACACACACACACACAGGTTCCAACAGTATACCTAGAGTCAGTGAAATGCAAATACAGAAGCTATTTGAATTGCATCCTGAGTCTGACACGTCACAGACCACTGTATTTCAAAGCAGTTGGACAGTTAGTTGCGATGTTGCATGACAGTGAGAAGAAAAATATCCCTGTCTGGACCTACTGTTACTTGTTACGGTGGTGTGTTCGGGCATGTGAAATATTTCACTTAAAAAAACATGGGGTTCATAATAGAAGCTTTGGATAATCTACAAATTGTTATCGAGTTTTTTTCCTCAAGTCCTCAGTTTGATATTTCCTCAAGTCCTCAGTTTGATATTAACATGTTTGATTAAAATGCTAGATATCACAATGGTTTTCTCATAAGTGTTAACATGAGCAGCCGCTGAAAGACAGACGTAGATTGTTAAAAGTCAATAATTACACATGTAAATGTAATATCCCCGTCTTCCTGACCTGTATGGTGGGCTCGATGGCCATTGGTACTTGTGACTAGTGACATGGTGCATTGCATCAGCATTAAAGGGTTTCATAATCAAATGTAGCAGAACATGGTGAATTTAAATGGGGGGGGGCAGCATGGTGGTGCACTGGAGTGTGACATTGTCGCCTCACACCTCTGGGGTCTGGGGTCCGGTGTCTGCTGGGTTTCATGTGTGTGGGGTCTCTTCCCTGCTCTCCAGCTTCCCCTCACAGTCCAAAAACATGCTGCGGTTAACTGGAGTTACCAAATTGCCCATACAGTAGGTGTGTGTGTGCGTGTGAGTGAATGGCGTGTGCGTGTGCCCTGCGGTGGGTTGGCGCCCCATCCTGGGTTGTTCCCTGCCTAGTGCCCATTCCCTCCAGGATAGGCTCCGGACCCCCCACGACCCTCAACAGGACATAGGTTCAGAAAATAGAAGGATGGATGAAATTCAAGGGGATGTAAAGTAATGAAGTTAAAGCCCATTTTGTAAAAAAAAAATAAAAATAAAAAAACAAAATAGGGTCGAAGGAACAAACATTTCTATACCTTGCTAGCATCACATAAGCTCTACAAGTGTATGGCTTTTACGATTAGAACATCTAATTGACGGGATTTGCAATCATAAAAGCCCATACTAGTTCAGGCCAAGAGAAAACCACTGGATGAGTTCAGTGAGCAGGATAGGGTGTCGAATGAACCTGGGGGATTTAAATAAGGAGATCTATAAGGACCCATGGAGAAGCACTACAGGAGGAAACTGTCAGCATGTGTTATGGGTGAAGGTTTTAATAGATTGTTAGTGTGCGGGAGAAAAAAAAAATAGCTTACCGAGGTTGAAAGCACTGTTGTAAATAATTTCATTTGGTACAGAGGGGGAAAATGATTATGGGATATGTATGGGCATATTTAATGGCCAGTTAGGCAGAGCTCTAAGCTATACACAGTCAGACTGAGTACAGGACAGCGAACAGAAGCCGATGATGAAGGGTTAGGGAAACCAGCATAATGGATAACTGGGATTAGGTAGGCAGACCAGACAGGACACAAGAAACCTGCATTAAAAATAAAAAATAAAAAAAATGGAATTTTGGCTGAAATTGAAAGGCGAAGCAGCAGGGCAGGGAGACATTCTGCACAATACGGAGGAAGAAGGACAGGTCAAAGTAATCGGCATGCAAACCTGCGTCACCTTACTCACACGACTACAGAAGCACAACACAAATTAACGGAATCATTTAAATTCACTGTCTGTTAAAGTAAATCCGGTAAATAAATCACAAGCTGGGAGATCCTAATTAATGCAATACTTCAAAGTAAACATGACATTAGCGCCGCGGCTGCTGAGTTTCAGAGGCCAGTGTTTGCGGAGGCCAGCGGCAGTACTGGGAGATGGTGCCAGAATCACTTACTTCCAAATGAGGTTTTTCAGCACGGCGGATTCTGTCTTGAGTTAGGTGTTTGAACAGCAGGGTGAAGGGAGTTATTAGCTAATTATGCAGAAAGAATCTCATGTATCTGAAAGAAATACCTTTGGTAAGGAGTGAAAGCCAGCCATGCTATTGCTCTTTTGTTTTCAAAAGAATAATCGTCGATGTTGTGAGTATTTATTTTTAAGCATGAAACGGAACTCAGAGGCATCTTATCCAGGACTTCTGCATGAAAAGATACTGTTGTTAAACCGATTAATTAAACAGAAGAGAGTCTGTGTTTTTTCCTGAAAGAAACCAGCATGAATCACTGGGCCTTTTTAAAGAAGCATGGTAACTCTCCTATTGAGAAGCTTCTGTCACTGATCCCCTGTTCCACCAAAAGCCCTGCAGCCTCCCCACAGAGTATGGATGTGTGAGGTGCAGTGGGCGTACAGAACACAGCACAGCACCACCCAGAACACAAGCAGGAAACTGAATCCCAAGACCAAGCGCTCGACTTCCTGTTAGCATTCGCGATGTTTTTAGCGGCATCTGTGCGCCTCACGGCTTTCTGTTTGTTCATCTTGTTGCATATACTCTTCTACTTAGAAAAACACACAAGAGTACAGGCAGTTCATTGCGAAAGGATTCAAAGTACGCCGGCAAGGCTAAGAACACATCTAAAGATGCGGCAGAGTCCTATAACCACCACAGTGGTGGGGGTGTGCGTGACATTCTTCAAATTTTAATCGACGTACTAACATAACCAGGCTGCCACACTGGCAAACGTTTTAACAGAACGAGGGTAGCTATATAAAAAAATCACCCCAGACCAAAATTCTGTAAAGCCCTCAACAGATCAAGTGCAAGAGTCACACCACAGAAGCACTAAGTGCTTAAGCGCAATCCCGCAAAGCAAGCTCTGTCATTTCGAGCGGCACAGACCTTAAAGCCCACCAACAGCTTTAGGCAAGGATACCCAGAAGCCCTTGGGGCTGGCTGGAGAAGTGAGGAGTGTCACAGAAGAGCTGGTGTCGGGCCCTGGTGGATCACGTCTGTCTTGATGCTAAGGGACACCATGTAGGAGGTGGAGGAAGTATACACTGGTGTTGTATTCTTGGTACCATATTACGATAAGTTGTAGCACTTAGCAAATCATCAATACACAATAATAAAGAAGCTATAAAAGTTTATTTGTCTATATTTAATTTTTATTAATGAGTTACTACAATTTATAGGTGCCAAAATAGAGCCTTATTGTAACTATAGATTTTCTCTAAGTCTGGTCAAACAGCTGGGTGGAGGGAGCGGTGTTCAGAAATGTATTTAATTGTAAGATGAAAAAGTCTGTAAGTAGAAGCAATAATGAAAAAAATAGCTTTACTGTATACTTCAACTAATATAGGGAATAAGTAAGATGTGTTTGAGTAACAAGGAAAAATATACACTGCTCTATTCTCAAAAGTGCATATTTGAATATAGTTATTTCCCATGTAATCAAATATTCAGTAGCTAACGCAAGTGTTCACAACTTTTCAAAAAGACTAGTTACCATCTTCCACAGACACATGTCCAGCTTCTGGTTCAACCAGAGTATTTTGTATTTTAGATTCAAGTCTGTCATTTTGGCAGAAGGTGGTTTGTGGTTGGAATATTTATGAAAACAGCATCTTTCAGCCTTTAGTTTTGTTCTTTGTTGCCAGTGTCTTACCGGTTTTGTATTTAAATATTTAAATTTATGCAAGGTACAGAATAAGACCAAATAAACTGCCTATGACTCGTATAGCTGGTATATCCACTTCGAAATTAAATGTTTTTTTTTTCAGGGATTTTCCTTAATTGTCTTAGGATAACATCGTGGATGTTTTCTCCCAGTTGGAGAAAGGAGAATTTTTACTTGGAAGGTCTGAAGGCTCTGCCCTCCATCCATCCATCCATCCATCCATCCAAGCATGATGAAACAGATGGCAAAGAACACCCTGGACAGTATTTAAAATTCTGTAGCTCTTTCCACATTAATTGCAATTAATTTGCATTGATAATGCTATCAAATACCCTTTTCCCCACTATAGTTCCATATAAGGGATTTTCAAAACTGTATTAATTATGCGTTCTTTTAAACTAGAAGGTAAAAGCAACAGATGCTAATATCACAAATTTATGTTTTGTTTTTTTTGTTTTTTTTGGGTGGGGTGGGGGGTAAAATCTTTAGAATCTATGTAAATTAACCTTGGCTAGGCATCTAACCCAATATAAAACACAAAATTAAAAGCTTAACACCTCACTGCAGAAGGTCTTATAAAGTGATAAAATTGCACTTTGCTGTAAAATTTATAACAGGTAGCATATAGAACAATAGCTATTCATTTTCAAGTATGGGGGCAGCTGTTTCATTGATGTTCATTCAATCCAAAAATGTAATTTTGCAGCTCAGTAATCTTCAGTTCCTTAAGCCCAGCTGAGCTTTCCTAGTACGCTGAAGCAGATACATTGTGAAATGTTGTGTGTCACTCACTCCATTTCATGTGCATCTCAGAAATATCAAAGTTACCAAAATTTCCCTGTATTCATTACTCATAACCTAAGGAAATTTGAATTTTAAATCAACGGCAACCAAGTCTCTTTTGTAATTCATTTACATTTGAATTCAAGCCCTTTCTCGTATGCCAGCTGTACCGTAGACATCACCAGGGCAATGTTTACACTCAGCTACATATAAAAGTCTCCTGTACACTAGGAGGCAAAGGATGGCTGAGGTGTGTTCATTTTCTGACCAGTGGTGCCGCTAACCCCGCCCTCTTTTGACACTGCCAATCAGCTGGCAGCTTGATAGCGAGCAAAGCACCAGCGGGCCAATCAGTGTACCATCACTGCTGGCAGCCAGTAACTCAAAGCACCCTGACAGGCATGGTGTAGGCTCTTGCTGCCAAGGAATGAATTTTCACCCTTCGGCGGAATGAAGCCAATTTAGGCTGCCACCGGGGAGCCCTGGTCACAATTAGGGATTGACACGGTCCACATTCAAGCCATGATCGGAGCTGAGAAGCTGCAGTCCACACAGCAGTAGAAGTGACTGAGTCATGTAAAAACTTGCCGATTTTATTTTTGTACAGTATGAAATCAGCAGGAAAAAAAGCACATTGCGTTCTAAAAGTTTCATTCAAAAGATTGCATTTGTATTTCAAGATAATTATACAAATTATTACTAATTAATCTACTAAAAGTCATGTACTATGACTTTTTTATTTCAATATTATAATAATAATAATAATATTTCAATCCTCATCAACCAAACAATACATCTGTTCGTTTGTCTGCTTGCTTATCTGCTTAGCGAATAAATGACGCATGTCATCCCCGCCTGATTGTGGAGTT
>JAABNX020000090.1:10023231-10044225 GCA_015163995.2 Mormyrus lacerda | reverse complement strand
TGTGCAGGTGGAGAAAGGAAGCTGACAGTAGAGGGTATTTATGGGGAGATGGTGTGCAGGTGGAGAAAGGAAGCTGACAGTAGAGGGTATTTATGGGGAGATGGTGTGCAGGTGGAGAAAGGAAGCTGAAGGGACAGGTGTCACCCTCTGGGTGGCCACATAAACGCTGATGTATGTTGTCATTTCAAGCCAATAAAATAGGCGTGAAAAAGAGAGCAGACCTATGCTTCATACCAGGAAATATGAGACAGTTACTCAGCGAATGACAGCAGACCAATGTGTGTTTACCAGGAAGTGTCAGTTAATGCTGGGACAAAAATGTAGGTTTTTATCATAATGGCAGTGAATGGTGGAAAAAATGCTATTTAAGGCAAATAGAATGCATGCAGTGCCTAAATTACTAATTAGATGAACCGAAAAAATAAACATAGCGATCCTGAAAAAAATAAACAAATCATTGTAAAGTTTATTGCAAGTTTTCAACAATTTGGCCAGTATTAGGCATTCATTATATAGGTAATTATTAATTATTATTCACTGCAATGAACTTTTTAAATGTAGTATCACAGCAGCACAATACTAATATAAAACATTCCTGTAACCCATACCACTGGAAAATGGATGGAGAAAAAATTTAAATATATTAGCAAGCCTTTGACAGTGGAATGGTGATTGGAAGGGTATACTGTCTCCTTCATGTCTGATTAAATGAACCACACAAATTACAACATTTCAGTGGCTGTTAAAGAGTTACTTACCTCAAATTAACAGTGCGTTTCAAAAAAAGAAAGTATTTGAAGGAAGTTGTGTTTGCTTTAAATTTTCACTGCGGGAGTACTTTCGTGAGCTGGTATTTAGTCCACTGCTGAATTACAATTACATGTGAAGCAGCTTAAATTTTGAAGAAGTGACCTTGCACACATGTCCCCGGATGATTCTGTTGATGAGCTGTAATGTATGAGGATTTCATTCGTCCTCAAAGGTGAGGATTCCTGCAGGCACCTCTAGCCACTGGAAGTCGTTCAAGCAACGCAAACAAACAAAGTCAGTGCTTTCTATCGCGAGGGCGCCACTCGTTTCCAGTGCTTTAAGAAATTGGGAAGCACTCATTGCAAGGATGAGCTAGAAAATGAGTAAAAGGTCACAATTCTGAGCGAAACCTTGGCAAAAGTAGGGAAATATGTGTAACAGCATCAATCACTGTTGATGTTAGATTGCGATTCAGGGAACCTTGAAAGAACATCAATAAAGACTGTATTTTCCCCAAATCAAGCTTTCACTTTTCTTTCGGAAAAATGACTTATTGATTGGCACTGGGAAGCCCTCCAGACAGTCACTCAGCATGGTGCCCCTACCTGACCATCTCACACCCCATTCTGCAGTCATGCATAATCACTTGGCTTGTTTTGCCAAGTTGACGCTCCTGTTGGCATTTCTTCCCCGAAGGCTTTCAACCGCTTTCACCCTTTGCATTCATCATGCAACTGCTTAACCTCCTTAGAGTTGCAGGGGGACCCAGACCCTGTCCCAGGCAGTATAGGGCAGGGTTTCCCATCCCCTCGGATCCTCGGAGACCTCCAGACAGTCCATGTTTCTGCTCCCTGCCAGACAAACCGCGTGTTTTGTTCTTTTACTGGGAGCTGGGAGGGAACAAGAGCATGACCCTCCATTCATTTGTACGGGCAAAAAACCCTGATCCCAGCAATGACGACCTTAACCCCTACCCAGCCCTATCCTTAACCATAAGTAACCAAACTAAATTTGTTGTTTAGAATTTTTAGTTTTTAGCTGATTCTAGTCACAGACTATTATAAATTTGAGTTTCCCCTTGTGGGAGCAAAATAATGGTCCCATCAATGTCAAATGAGCAGGTTTTTATACATGATCCACACACACACTCAACAAAATAAGACTATGAGAAACACCAGCCAGTCTAACTGCATGTATTTGTGCTGCAGGAGGAAACTGAAGTAGCTAGAGGATGCCCCTACAGCATGGGGAGAACATGCAAACTCCATACACCGAGCAAAGGCTTAATTAGTTTAAATTAGTGTGCTACCCCCCCCGAGTCACTGTGCTGTCCATATTATTATTCAGCCACTTTTCTGTATTTGTAGCACTGCATGTACGGATGATTCAATGAACGTTAAAATAATTTAGCGCTTTCCAAAGCACCCAAAGCGATTTGCAGAACCAATGGGGAACCATTTCAACCAGCAGCACCGTGTAGCCCCCACCTGGAAAATGCAACGGCAGCCATTTTGCGCCAGTACACTCACCCCACAGTAGCTAAGATGGTGAAGGGGTAGAAGAAAATTCACCAGTTAGATCTAGGGGATGATTAGGAGGCCAGATCTGATAGGGCCACAGTGGGCAGCTTTAGCCTGGGCATCAGGGTACCACCACTACTGTTTGTAAGATGCCCAGGGATCTTTTATGAGGTCAGAGAGTCAGGACCTCAGCTTTACTTGTCACCTGAATGATGGCGTCATTTTTACAGCAGAGTGGCCGTGTCACTGAACTGGGGCATTGGCATCTGCACAGATCATGGCGGGGGGGGTGTAGAATATTGCTGGGTTTCTCATTTCCAACTACATCTATTTGAACTGGTGACCTTCTGATCACAGGCACCTACAGTAAGTCACACACCAGCACACAACCAGCCTCTCTGCTTCCGTCGTAATGTTTTCCTCCGTTCTATCTCTGTACCCTGGGGATGAATCCAAGGGAATCTTCACGGAATCTGCTTCGCCGTTTATGCCACATGCAGCCGATTCTGAAGATAACAGCGTGATTCTGTGATTGCGAGACGCTAAATGAAAGATGGATGGAACACCCCTGCCGAAATAGAAATTATATGCATTTTATATTTTAAGGAATAAATAAGCGGATGAACAAGTAACAGCAGTATTGTAAAGCAGTTTCTATAAAGATAATGAGCAAATTATCCACGTCTTTGCTTTAGGCATCAGAATACATTGACTGGGCAGTGAGTGTGGATTAACAATCTGATTGAATTGTTGTAATAGAAGATAATCCTCACTAGTTAATGTGTATCTGTGTATGCAACTTCTGAATTGATATTGAATTTAGATTTGCTATTAATTGGTGTATATTATATGCTGCAGTTCCATTTTTGGGCAGCATGAACCTTTGCACCATGCCAAACTTTATATGTTTCCAACATGTATTCATCTGATATCACAGACTGCCATTTGCCTGTACTACCATACACATAATGCGGGGTTCCTCAATTCTGGGTCAGAACGCAACACAGTTTGCAGATTACCCTGTTCAATCACACATACTGAACCTGCTAATTAGCTGATTAAGATCCATTTGAGCAGGGGAATCTGCAAATTGTGTTGGATTGGACTAGAATTGGAGAACCCTGATCTAATACAAGGGTCTATGGAAGCTTGACCTACTATGAACATCCTGTAAGCTTTGCAGTAAATGCAAGGGTAAGAGAGCCTCTTAACAAGGACAGTTGGTTTTTAAATCCATCGCTTAAACATCATTGCTTATTTTGAAATTACATTATACTGTGTGATTCTGCCTTAAATAATAGTAAATGATGTAAAAATCGATGATAGCGGCATTGAATAGCTCAAATAACAAATGTATTACAGGGAGAGCGTGTCAAACTGCCCGTGAGTAGATCAGGTCTCAACTCAAGATAAAAAAGAGACACAAATGTCTGCCAGCAAACAAACACATACACGGAAGGACTGGAGAACTGCACTGCTGATGCCTAGATGTTCCTCTGTGCTTTTCGATGTCGGTGTGGCATTTAAACCACACAGAAACATCCCTTTTTACAATGTATCTGCTCAATCAGCACGTGTGTCATCTTTAAAGCACTTGCGTGGAATGACCATAGAATTCTAATGCGACACAATGTCTTTCCAACCATAAACTTCCAGGTTTCCTGTTGGACCAGATGACCAGAGATCCGCTTTCAGTGATAATCATCAACACCAGCAGCATTTACTATGTTGCAGTATACAAGTAAATCAGATTTCATTCATAAAGAACAATATACATAATGCCTACATTAACATGGTGAAAAGCCTTCCTACTTTCCTGCAGAGTGTCACGGAGTAGCTGTCGGCCGCTGCGTGTGCGGCGAGTAAATGTTGTGGAGCAGACAGCGGTGGGAGCTGATGGCGGCTAAAGTTGCGTGGTTAAGAAGGCGCTTTTTGAGAACCCTTTTTAGCGGAGAGTCCTGGGCTTCAACCTCGGCCACCCAGTGCATTACAGAACCCCAGAAAATTGTCCAAGAAAGAAGCGGTGAAACATTGTGGTAGTCTGTACATGTAATAATCCATTCAGCGTTTCATGCTCAACCGAACATTAAAAAGTCAAACTGTTAATCTGCGATCTGAAAAATGCAATTCTGAAGGGTTAATCAATTTCAGAGTTTTTTGAAGGTACTGCTGATTGAATGAAATGTAACATTGAGGTAATAACTCAACACATGCAATACTATAGAATACTATACTGCTGTTTGTCAGACAAGAGTAGCAGATCAGATACTCAGAGACCAGCATGGTGACCTCATGTCTCCATGGTACGGTCCTCATTCCTGCCCCATTTGTGGTTACAGAGCATGCATGTTCTCCAGTTTTTGTGTGAGTTCCCTCTGGGACCTTCAAGGCAAGAAGAAATCTTCATTTTCGAGGTGGCTTGCTGCCATTACTAGACAACAGAGGCAGTGCTGTACGTACTGTATACTCTTTAAAATTTCAAACAAAGGATTCACAGTATTAGATCCAAAGGAACAAAAAATCATCTACAGCATTTGAAGAACTTTGAAGAACTATTCAGAAAATGTAGTACTTTGAATTAAAAATGCTCTCCTCCACAATTGGTGCAAGTATGACCATTACCGCAAATCCCCAGAGCCATTTTCACTGTGTACAAGCAGATTAGGGTATGTAGTTAAATCCTGCCATATAATTCAATAATAATATTAAGCAGGAGTGTCACGAGACTGATCAGGCAGGGGGAACCCAGGCAGAGCTGAGGAAACAGATAAACAACTGGCAAAATGAGGAGCAAAGTCTGGGATGGGTGCTACGGTCGGGAAGGTGGCGAGTCTGTCCTGGGGAGGGAGGGGATAGGCAGGCACTCATGCAGATATGGGTGTAACAGTAGAAAAAGGTGCATTCAGAAGGGGTTCAGAAAACATGCACTCGCCAGACTGGGAGTGAAGAGATGAACACACGCGAAACACAGGGCAAAAAAAAAAAATTGGCAAGTAGACTCAACTGTTCCTTGCTGTGAAGGAACCGATTCAACCGGTTAAGTAAGCTGGGTGATCAAGCACAACCAGAAAATCAAGCTGCATTAGTGGGGGGGAGAGCTGATGAGGGGGCGGGGCTGCTTTGGTGCCTCAGCATCCATCCACACAAGGAGCATCCCTGCCGCCATCTTCCATAAGCCAGGACCGCAGTGGGCCTCCAGTCTGTCCCAGGAGGCACGGCGTAGGAGACATGCTGGCTGGGACATGTGTCTCCCCAGGCATTTAGGCACCATCCCCCTACCCACATTTTGGGCTACAGGGGGACCCAGAGGAATCACACACAAACGTGGAAAAAACTACACAGAAACACAGCAGAGAGTCGAACCCACAGCTCTGGAAGGGTACAGCGCCGGTGGAGCCCTAGCGATGCATTAACACGAATGTTCCATTTATCTTGATAAGTATCTTGAGATTACGTTCGCTTCGATTAAATGGCGGCCACTGTTTTGCAGTGCTGTAGTGCAATCGGAGTCACAATGTTTCTGCGCTGATCACAAGGCACCTGGGATGTCACCACACTGTAATGTGCAGTGAAATATCACAATACCGGTCACCGTTTTAGCGTGAAACCTTTTAATACCCAATGAAACACCATGCTGGTTCCTGCCGTTCGTAACAGACAGAGCTCAGTAGTACCTGGTGAGTTTGTTCCATGAACCTTTTTCACAAGAATGCAGGGAGAAGTTGCATGTTTCTGGGGATTTATCAATGACTATGAGGAAAAGCAAGTCAAAATGCATCACTTAATGATGGGACGCGTTCTGAGAAGGAACAGTGTTAGGTGATTCTGTCATTGTGTGAACATCACAGAGTGTGCTTACGTAAACCTAGATAGTACAAACGGCACACTCTGAACTAACAATAAAAAATACAGTACTGTATAGTAAATACATAAACCAATAACCTAATTATGTATTATTATTATCAAGTAGTTTTTGAGCACAGACTAGCAGCGCAGCAGGCTTGTTTACACCATCATCTCCACAAACACGTGAATAATGTGTTGCACTATGATCCTATGATGGCTACAACATCAGTAGGCAATGGTCATTTTTCATCTCCGTTATAATCGTATGTGAACCACCATCGTGTATATGCGGTCCGCCGTTGACCATAACGCCATTATTTTGTCACCGTGACCCTCTTCTGGGAAAGTGCTAGATGGATGTATCGTAATATTTTATAGGCCTCTCACCAAAACGAGCCCCACACCTTGGAGATTTTGGGAGCAGTGATACCTATTTTGCTGTCTCTCTTTGCATTCAGGCTCAAGCCCCCCTGTCTGGCTTCATAAGTGCAAACTGTATATATATATATATATATATATGAATCTTATATGAATACATATAAATGAATCTGATCAGGAATTTTGTGGCGATGGGACATAATTGGTATTCTTAATTGGATATTCTTCATCTCCATTAGATATTACTTTAAATCCTAGTCAGCCTGGTTCTCCTGACCAGTGATTCTTAAGCATTTCCAGTAGAGCACCATTTAGGCTGCAACTCCTTATAGAGGGGATGTAAAAGGCCTAGATCGGGTATGATTTGTAGGAGCAAGCATCTCTTGCTTCTTGTTTCGAGTGAAAGAGAAGAGGCAGTAACTGGGAGTAACATTCACATGAGGAAAACAGTCACCCGCCACCACAGATGTTTTTCTTCATGTGATACATGAACATGTTGTTCCAAGAATGTCACTCAATTTCTTTCTTGTGTTGACTGACTGTATAAATGTCAGGTTCCAGCGCAAAAAGAAGTGACCTTACTCTCAGCTAAAAGGCTGCGATCAGGAGGCTCTACTTTATATTACAAAGTGCTCAGTTTACGAAGAACTCCACTGTGAGCGAACGTTTACAAAAGAGACGTGATTTTCTGAGATGCACTGTTCCCCAGAGAGGCTAATAATAAAGACCTTCCATTACCATTCATGCTAACATTCATGCATCAGCAAAATGAAAATGATGTTTAAATGATCTTCCTGTTGGTGTTAAACTATATAATGTCTGTCAAAGTGTGTCTTCTTAACAATTTCAAAGCCTTCTCAAAATCACCTCTGTATTTGCTACAACTATCAAATTCAACAGGGTGTTTTTTTGTTTTTTTTTTTGACTCGACCACTACCCCACCTTGTCTGGCTAATCAATGCTAGTTAACTAATTAAGCAAATTAATGGAGCTGGTGGTGAAATTCAAAGAATGAGCGAAATAGGTGGTGTCCCTTGAGGAGAGATTGAGGAACTGAAGGGGTGTTTATCTAGCCATCCAACAGGATTTCAGTAGCAGTTTTAGAACAGAAGAATTTCTTGTATGTTTTATTCTGTTACTGTTCATTTATGTATGTTCTAATGTAAAATATTTTTTTTTCCTCAACAAATATGCACACACTACCAAGATAAAAAACCTTTAATCATTTTCATTGACTGCCTAAAACTTTTGCAGAGTAGTATCACCTCCTGAGACAAATTCATTAGACTTCTTTAATAACCTAAATAGAATTTTCAACAATTAAATGTGCCTTAAGGTAATATTACTTCACTGTAATATCACCGAATTATGCAAAAAGATTAAATTATCCTGAAATGGTGATGACAAATCAAATCATATCAAAGGAAGACACAAAACATATTTTTAAAGCGAACAAAAAAAATAAATTATACGCTATTTGGAATACATTGAAATCTTAGCTTTAAAAACTGTCATATATATTTTCCATGCCTATAACTTTCTGAGAAACACACATTAACACAATATAAAAGAATTATCAGACACATGAGCCTTAAAATTGATTATAAATGTTATTTGTTCAAATGTGTTTTTAAAAATGTATGTTTTTGAACGACATGGACAAATAATCTTACTACAGATAAATGGTATGAAAAAAACACTTTGTCCTGTAACTCATAGAATGGAAATGAGTATAGCTGTAACATACTAATAAATACTCAGGTTAGCTAATATTAAAAAACATTCAAAATTCTGTTCTTTATTTTCTTTATCACGAAAATTAAAACATGCTAGGCACTTGTTATGTACATACTTCTGCATGCAAAAATGCATTATTTTAAGAAACAAAGAGATGATGTCCCTTGGGCAGAAATTTCAACACAATTTCAATCTTTGCATTAATGCTAATGATGTTTAATTAAGTAGAAAAATATACCTGACTGTCTCTAAACAGCAAACAGAACATAACAAGCATTTCAGCCTGTGCTTTGGCTGTTCAGGCCATCTGAGTTCCACCTAGTTTTCACTTCCTTTTTGGTTCTTATGATGTCTAAATTCAGGATCATCAACCATGCGCTGTGTGCCCACTTGTGAAACTGCTGGAATTATTGTTGAGAATAATTACAGTATTTACAATGTTTGCAATATTCTTTCCAGCAACACATTGCACTCAGACGGACTGGAATCCAGAGCAATGTTTACCCTGCATTACCCTCCACCAATTAAAAAATGATGTTAAATAGGAATGTCTGCACACCACACAAAACACAATTGATCAATACACAAACTAACAAGAGAGGAACCTTACAAGATTGTGAAAATCAGGTCTGTCATCACTGAACAAAATCATCAGCCTTAGAAATATATTACCATATTTTATTGTCATATTCTCTAAAGCTTTCCTGTTGTCAGGATTAGAGGTGCAATGATTAATCAACTTAGTTGAGTACAACCAAATTAGTTGGCAACTAATTTAATAGCTGATTAGTTTGTGACATCATCTGATGTTCTTCTCAGACTAACTTGAAACGTTTCGTTATTACAATTCTCTAGAGAGAAATTAACCAAAGTGGAGCTTCAAATACAAAAAACTCCAAATTGCAGGGGCATTTCACACTAAAAAACGTTGTCAGTTTGTATAATTTGTAAAGCTAACCTTAGCTGTCATGGAAGCAAATCCTCCATGCATCTGAGCATCTGAAGAGGAAGCACGTCAGCTCACTGGATTAAGAGGACTCATCTCGGTAAGTCAGTAACGCTAGCTAGCTAATGATAATATTAGTTAATGTTAATATGGAGTTGGATAATGCCGGCCTTATACCTACTGACTTTTCAAGCGATTTCAATGTTGCAGAAAAAAATTTCATTGTCGAACAAAATCACAAGGGGTTTGTTGGAGTTGTAGCGACCTCCCGTCATCTTGATCGTTAGATGTAAGGTGGTGAAAATAGCTGTCTTAAGCCAGTCTTTCCAGCATCTTGACGTTGCAGTAGAATCAAATGTGTTTAATATTATCGTAAGTTTGAAGTCTTAGCTCATCCAAATAGTGGTATGGACATCAGACTATGTCAAGAAGACATCTTATCTCTCCCAGAAGTTCCAGGAGTCTCCCGCATATTGATAGGATAGCAGCTTCCTGGCTCCCATAAATGATATACAATATCCCGGAATTATTATTATTATATTTATTTATTTGCTTAATTGTATTTTTTGACAACGTGAGCATGAGAGTGTTCATGTATAGGAAATAGAGAGAGAGCGAAAGAGAGAGAGAGAGAGAGAGAGAGAGAGGCAGAAACAGAGAGAGGCAGAGGAACAGAGAGAGAGAGAGAGAGAGAGAGAGAGAGAGAAAGCTTGTATTAGCCTATACTGTTATACTGATGTCATATATACAATATAGGCTAATACAAAGCGCAAGTGTTGAGTGTATTTGTGTAAGTGTTGTAGTGGTGTGAACCAAATCAGCATGTGTATGCGCTGTATTTCAGTAATTTTGCCGTAAACTATCTCTCATGCTGACCTTCCTCCATTTCAATACAGAATTGTGATTGTAAAATTTAGCTGGAACAGTGTGTAGACGGAGAGCAGAATGCACAAATCACAGAATGGTCATTTCTATCAATACCGTTAAAGGTTAAAATTTTAATTTAGATGGATTGATTGGTTGACTTGATTTAGGGATGACTGATGTAGTTTTGGCACATTTAATTGGTGCTACATTGCTTATCTTTGGTTTTCAGTTTTACAGGAACGTTCATTAGAAGAGTGCATTTTGAATAAAGTATTCAGCTGTATTGTCTTGATTGTTATCAAAGTATTAAGATTATTTATTATTTAAAAAAAAAAAAAAAGGGTAGCATGTTGCTCAGTGGGCTAAACCTGTGTGCCATAATTGCAAGGTTGCAGGTTCAAACCCAGCCTCAGCATGTCTGCGGCTCCTTGAGCAAGACCCTTAACCCCCAGCTCCCTGGGCGCCCCAACAGGTGGCTGCCCTTCACGGACAGCTTGCTCTACAATGAGCAAGTTGAGGGAGGTGTAAAAAGGAATTTCCCCACAGGGATCAATAAAGTTGTGATTATTATTATTATTATTATTAAATGCATGAAACAACCTCAAGCTAAATTTAAAAGCCGATAGCCAATACCGAATAAGTTATTTTGTACTTGGGCGATTCATCCGACAAATTGATTATTCTTTTCAATAATCAATAGATTATTCGACTATTAAAAAAGTTGTTTGTTGGAGACATAGTCAGGATTAGATCCAGTCTTGTCCAGTTCTGTCCATCATTTCCCTGTTTGGCCAGTGGGTGTCGCTGATCATTCCATCATGTTCCTTGTGTTCCTTTAAGTTCACCCCTGTCTTAGTCCTCACTGTTTCCCGAGTCCCCCGGCTGCCGTGTGGCACAATGGGTTGAGCATGCAGTTGCCAACAATCTATCACATACCGCCACGAGTCTGAGGCTGGCCAGCCTCACCCACCTTAGATATTTTGAATTTTGAATAAACCACATGTTAATTATGTTTCCTGTCTTTTATGTGCCCTAGTATTGGTTATTCTGTGAGTGTCTTTGTTCAGGGTGTCTCTGCCTGTGTCCAGTTCTCTAGCTACTTCCTGTTCTCCTTGTAACTCCTGTATTCTTATTATCTTAGTACCTGGTGTTTGAGACCTCAGTGCCTAATGATTATAATGGCCCACACCCGTCCCTTGCAGAGACCGCATTATCTATTTATATACTGTATGCGCCTGCCCATGTCTGGTTCCTCTGTCGGCCATTGCATGTGTTGCCTGCTAGTGTTTTCTTCGGATGCCTCCCTGCTAAGTTCCCTGTTCCGAGTCCATGTGTTCCTGCTGTGTTTCCTTGTGTTTACTTTGGCCTTATTAAGTTCTTGTAATGTCTGCCCGCCTTTGTTTTGACTCCCTATAGTCCATTTCGTTGATTGTTCTTCTGAGTCCGGTTTGTGATAGACGTTCTTTGTACTTAAGCCTTGCACTACATGTATTTTTGGATAAATATCTGTTGTGTTTATATACCCTTCTCCATTTTTTTTCACAGTATCTTACTCAAGACTGAACATGAAAGTGCTATCATCGGCGTGAATGAAACATATCTATGTCAGATTAAATATAATTTGTGCTATTTTGTGACGATGCTATCTATTAAATTGCCCTAAAATCATTCAAACGTAAGATGAGATTTGCATCGCTTAAAAGTAATTGTCTAATTATACAATAATTGGAGCAGCTAACAATAAACAACAGTTAACATGAAATAATACCACTTATCGCAAATAAACACTGAACATAAACATGTACAACAGATGTACTGCAGGTAGAACCAAGGGAGTAAAGTGACACACTACATTTGGCACACAATTAGCCGTCGTGTTTAGCACTAATGTTCTGGGTGGTTTCCAAGAGCCTCTGTAACACTTTGCTGCAGGAAGCTTTGCAGCCAGTAAGAACGGAGCGCACCTGATGTTAGTTGGCACAGCTGGCGGCATTTGGGTCTTCCTCAAACAAATTGGGAAGCAAAAAACTGCTGGGAGCTGGGACTCCCCTATAACTGTTAAGGCATGGTGTGAGCAAGTGAGGATGTCAGTGATGGTAACTCCCTATCATTCTCCATGCACCCCCCCCCCAACACAAATGTCATTTGGGAGCCTGAGGAACCACCTGAAGTCAACGGCCAGCTCCTTTGTCGTGAGGAGATTTAAGGGAGGGATTGTTTTCCTGCCTCCACTCGGTCAGGAGCTTAACCTCATGCCCGTCGGCCGTCACGCTGTCACACTGGGGTGGCAGCGTCGTCGCCATATTTGACGATGGGGCTGGAGCCTGTCCAAGCAGTTATGAATGAGCAGTGAGTAGAGTAAGGAGCTTAGTACATGGCCGGTGTGGTGCTGAGTGGAAAATCACAGTAGATGAGGCGATTCTGGCAATCTGCACTCAATGCGGGCTGCGGGTAAGGAAGTTTAGAATCCAATTATCGTGACTGGTATTGAGTCCAGGACTAATAGCTGGGTGATGTGTCTAAATGGGATCCCTAAACTCAGCCCAGTCTACTGAATCAAAACTACCCAGCAGTCTTTCCTTCACCTACATGGTCCAGCAGTGTGCTTCTCTAATCAATGGCTCCACATAGTTGAGGTTGTGCCTGTAAACAGGAAGCAGGATCCCTGAGGCATGATCTGAATGGCCGAGGTGCTAACATGATGAGGACAGAGAAGCACCTTTGTTTGTAATTTATGATACCTCCTTCGGGTGGGGGAGGTTATATATGGGACGCGACTAGTTGGTTAAAACACATTTGCTTATTTCTACAACTGAACACCATGAACGAGTCCATCCACACGAAATCCTAGGTTTTCTGTCTGGTGGTGCCTGACACCATTACACAGTACAGTCCAGTGACGTACGGACTAATTTGAGGAACACTGGACAAACTAGGAAAAAGAAAAGCCTTAAGCACTACCACAAGGTAACCAGAAGAAACCCAAAACAAGCTTGCTGCGGAATGCTAGCTAACCAAGATCATAAACGCCGAACAAAACACAGGTCAGGGGAAAAAAAAAAAACAACACAAAACCTCACATGATAATTTAGCTAAGTATATCCAAGAAACTCTGAAGAAGACAGCAACTCAAGTCAGCCAGTGATAAGCCGCACAGAAAACCCAACTCTACAAACCCAAACCAAGCTGAGCATATGAGCTTGCGAGCGCAAGGACAAGACAGCAATCGATACTCACTGCTACATCTAAATGATATTCAAAGTCAGCTACATCTGGATCAGACTAAGGTCATACACAGCTTGATGATCCAGGAGTGCTGTTGGTAATATTTTGGATAGCCCTACAGTAACTGATATTTCACCATTATAGCCCCAAAGCACGATGAACATTCTCCTATGTAAGGGTGCTGCCAGCCATTCATAAGTATATACTGCGCGTACCCTCAGCATTTATACCTGCTTTCATATTTGTTTGCCTAAGGACAGCGTGATCCTGGATAAAATATGATTAATGACTTTTTTTCACTCAGAATCGAGATCTCGATTTACTCTCGCGCTCGCTAAGCAATATATTTCTCTATTTTTGTTTTTATTTTACATTGCGTATTATCTTTATGAAGATGGGAACAAACAATATGTGGGTATGTGTGATGCAATGGTTAACATACCGATATCAATATTCAAAGCAGCGGCTCAGCTAAGGTTCAATACACTGAACTGCATTCATGGAGACGACTGAATCGGACGATCGGCCATTTTCCGTCGTGGAGGACGAGGGATTGCGCCGGCTCATTCGCCACTTATAAGACGTCTAAAAGTACTAGCCTGCGACATCTTTATAATTCATAAACATGCAACGTAACGTCATTCTTCTAATCCGCGCTGGCAAGCGCAGCAAGTTTCAAGGTCTGCAACCCCCACACATCGGTGAAATATTAACAATGCAATCACTACTGAAATGGGACTGTCGCATCAACTCTGCAGAACAGAAACGACACGTTCAAAATGCAAGAAATGCTACAGATAAACTTAAACCTCATCTGCGCTTCATTTTAACATATCAGCTTCTTTCACACCTCCTCTTCCTGTTACGCAGTGTAACACAGGCCTGTCACCATAGGCGGGCCAGTGTGTGTGTGTGTGTGTGTGTGTGTGGGGGGGAGGACAGACACATACCCTGAGCTAAAAATCTGCAGGAATCACTGCCCACAGGGTGTACATTTTACATTTGGCAATGATTCTGTACAGTTCTCCCTGCGCTGATATGGGGTCCCCTTGCAGAAAACACTGGAATATCCCCTTGGCAGATGAAATAGATGGCATTTAATCATTCAGCACTCCTAGTTTTCTGCATCTCTGCACTGCACATTGCAGTACGAGGTACTAAACGCCTCCTCCATTCTTCTTCCTCAATGCTTCTTTCTGACTCAGATCACAATCCGTCGTGTCTCCGTGAAAAAGAAAACACAGCAGGTCCTTGTGTCTTTTTGAAATTTCATCTTCCTCCGAGACCGTCCAGTTCATCGTCCAGTGACCCGGATGTTTCTGGATGATTCACTTCAGTTCTGCTCTGTTGTTCATAGGCAAGGGAAGATCTGGACTGGCATCTCACGCCTATATGTTAAGGGATCTTGCCGATTATAAAGTATTTAGTTGTAAATCAGCAGTTTTTCTATCAATTTAGATGCAGGAACTTTTCAGTCAGCTCAGTCACACTTGAAAGCACCCCAGCATTATGAAGCAGTTTCACAATTTCCTAGGTGTCACAGCATCTTAGTTGGGCATCACCCGTGAATGTGTGCCGTTCCTGTTCTGCAGGAGTCATTAAACTAACACAAAAGACATGCTTTCAAATCCATTTCCTATTTTGGTTTAGTTTGTAATTCTTCCATAAAATTGTTGAACAACTCTTTGCTCTTTTTGTTAGTGGAGCATATGTCCCAGTGCAACGTCCCTGGCAGAATCATCACTGGTCTGAATATTACCATAAAGACTGCCAAACGTGTCCGTAAAATTCTTAATCTCGCCTAAATTCCAAAATAATCCACACAATCTTGCTTTTAAAGTATCATTAGTGGGGATCACACTGATATGAAATTGTTTTCCGCAAAGCATGAAGAATCTTAGTCTCCTGATGCTAAGACCCTTCTAGGCTTCACATTGTCATGCAAATTGAGCAGAAACATTGTGTGCAGTGTGTAAGTGAGCCAGGCGATCGGTCTGGGTTGGTCTCCCCTGGAGAAATGAGCCTGAATGACATCAAACGAAGCATTTCCTCACATCACTTATCAAAATAGCATGGAAAAGCAGCGCTTTGTTAGTCATATTAATTAGTCTAACAACCACAGAGGCCCATTTGTCATTACTGTCATGTGGGATACTGCGGACTCTCAGAAGAAAGCCCGGTATAAAATGACAGCGGCATTTCTTTTATAGATACCAATATACATACAGTATCAGAAGTGGAAAGTTCAGGTTTACAATGTGCAAATCCGGACCAAGATTTTGTTTTCAACTAACTACTTGATTATAAAGAGTCACATTCACAAAGTACTGAACTGGTTGGTCAAAACAAAATATTTGTCTGGATTTGCACATTCTAAACTTGAACCTTCTACCTCTGTACATATTATTATACATCTGTACTTGTGGTGTTAGACTTTTGATGGGAAAATGACAAGTTTAGAGTTATGTGAGTTTTTACATCAAACCAACACAGGTGAAATCTCAGAGTAACCCAGGGTTAATGGAACAGACAGATATCTCAAATCAGGAAGCTCTTACCATTGGCTGAAAATAGTAGCACCGTAAGTAACACGATCTTTAATGGGAAGATTATCCAGTTAATGTCTTCAGTGGGTTTTGTATGTGTAATAATTTGCCATGTTGGTTTTATGCCTGTTTTTGTTGTTCATAATGACACGATATAATCTCTTGGGTTCTCCATAAAAACAGCAGCAACCCCCACTCCCACAAAAAAAGAATTCATAAATTGAATGTTGCAACTAATCTCTCATTGCCATAATTATTACCTTTATATTTTATTGTATTGCACAGAATGATTTTATTTATCGAGCACTATGACCTGCAGGAAGCTCACAAGTAAAGAAAAAAAATCATTAATAAACAGAATAAATGGCATTTAAGTGTGGCATTCTAACACTGTCTAAGTAAAAAGCAACATAAAACAAATATAACAGTATTTTTTAATTCGCAACTGTTCCCATGGATATCTATAAGTTTAATGGAAGCAGGCTATCAGTTCTGCATCCCTTTGGACGTGAAACACTGCGGAAACGCAGATAACCAGAAGTTACTCTTCTGTGAGATGACAGTATGAACCAGTGATGGAATGAAACGGCTTTCTTCAAGCTGCAGAAATGGTCTCAGGTATTAAAAACTGACCTTTTTACTCATGCATCAAAATGGAAGTCCTCCACTGAGATCAACCTAAACACTTACAATTACAGCACATAAGATCAAGCCTTTTCGGACGCCCCTTCTAGCAAATTTGCACGCTTTTCGGGAAATCCTAGGTATCAGTTTCCCACAATGTGACTCATTGTGAAACGAAACAGTGTGGGCAAAGCTAAAAGATGGGTCAGAGTACGATTTTAGCCCACCGACGGACATAGAACGCGGGGGGAAGGGTAGCTTTAGCTGGGGGCAGGTGATGCAATTCTGCCACAGTTACACAGCCAACTAGGGAGCAAAGCTACCCAGCTCTCTGTATTGGCGTTACTGTATCTCATTGTATTTATCAATTCAAAATAAAAGGATGGGCTTTGTGTGTCATACTGTCAATTCACATCTAGATCCTGCTTTAAAAAAAAAAAAACACCAACCAGTAAAGCCAATCTAAAGCTATAGCTAGAAAGAGAAAATACAAAAAGTTTATTTTCACTTCAGTACAATATAAATGCGCTAACAGATGCCACTTTTAATTATATGATTGATAGTTATGATGACTGCTAATCAGAAGCTTCAATTCCGAAATATGCAAATATTTCTCCTGTACATAAAATGGCAGGCAGAAAGTTTTGCAGTATTCCTATTATAAGTTTCTGATATCAATATGCACACAATAATGTATAAAAAGCAATCAAACAACTTGTTATAGAGACGTCCAAGCATTTACTGTAAATTAGAATTTAAATTGTGTGTTAACGTTCTTTCATAAATTTTGCAATACATATGTAAATGAAAAAAAATACTCTTCCAATACTCTGGACAGTTCGACATCGACAATACTCTTCAGTAATATGACAAAAAAGTAATGTAAGGCAGTATCTTATCTTTGTTCTCTATAGATTTTGCCATAACACAGTACAGCACAAGATGTTTTGCTAACAGCAGTTATAAATATTTATTTGGGTCATCAACGTGCAGTTGACATATGAACCAGCCTCATCAGGGTGATTATTGGAAATTCCGTTCACACACCATGACTGACAGCTTAATTGCGACGCATGCAGTTCCTCAATACTGTACTCGCTCTCTATATCTCAGCACCAGCTGCAAGGCCTCTCTTGTCCTTTCACTAATCCACTTTTAGGCATTATGGTCCAGTTCACGTTGCTGATGCTCATCCAAAATGAAAGCAGGATCAGATGCTCCCTGGTGTAGGTTAGGGCTGCATCGGTGTGAAATATGAAATTACTATAGAATTTATATAAATAACAAACATTATACATGAACTCAACACCACCGTAAGGATAAGGCAAATTTTTGTAAAATATGAAGCTAAATTTCAATAATTACTCGTTTTCCATTAATTTTTCAACAGTTACACGGTATACTATTAGTACGAGATGTCATTTATTGTATTATACCTATTATTCAGCAATATTATATAACAGTTCATCATATATAACACTAAATATATACAGTAATGTAGTTGAATGCAGAGAACCTAATGCTTACATTATTCTACAAGTAGCTATATGAAGAATTAAGTATTATAATATCTTTGGAGTGTATAGATTTGGAGCCTTTGCATATTAAGATATAAGTGGTATATTAGAGTATATTAACACTTTGGTCAAATGGTTTTCAATATGCAAAGTGCTCTATTTCTGAACTGATTACACTCGGATGGACGCGGTTTATTCTCTTGCCTGCGCTGTTCTGCATTATATAATTGGGTGTCCAGCAAGGAAATATGAACGGCACTTAAAGTGTGTCCACACCTCTTAGTGTCGCGTTGATGACCGGTAATCTGCTCGGAAGGAGAAGAATGTCAGTTAATCACAACCAATGCGATAAAGTTAATTTCAGTTAAAATATTAAATGAAATCCCTTTCGATGGGGCTGGTTGCCTTTGGGGTTAAGGAAGCAGGTACAGCAACATCTATTCTAATTAAGATAAGCCGCTTCCAATGAATAATGAGCAACATCTTCCACGTGAGATAACTTACTCAGAGATATTGTGTGACCTGGACAATTTATTCCTTGCTTCAGATGCATAAAAAAATGTGATAAAGCTCATTTAAACACAGCAAAGGCCTAAAATACCATAGATTTACATTTCTTATATTATTGCGGTTTGGAAAAAAAAGCTCTAGGTCACTAATTGACTCTGCGTTCGGCTCAGTTCAGGTTTTGAATTCAGATTACCTTGAAGAATACGAGAGCTTTTGAGAAATACCACATACTTGGAAAGTGTACAATTATCGAGCATGAATGGAACTACCCGGAAGCCTCTTACACGCTGACCACAAACCAAAGTCTGTATGAATGAGACGTATAGAGGCATCTATGGAGCTATGTGAGCCCCATATAACTGCAGCAGCGAATAATGAGGAAAACAGACTGGCTCACGGGAGATTAAATGCACTATGTCTGGTTTTTCCATGTCAAAAATGAAAGTCTTTAATTTTTTGTCAACCTTCAGTATTACAGTCACACGTCAGCAGGCTCACAAAGTATTTATGAAGGAACTTGAGTATAATGAAAATGATCCAGTCGTTCAAATATTTCATTTATAAAGCTGAAAAGGTCAGTCACGCTCACTTTTTTTAAAAAAATGCATCACACACACACACGGGGTCATCTAACAATATACTAATATAAATAATATAAAGAATAATATATTATTATGGCCACCCTTTGCCATCAGAACAGGTTCAGTTCAATCTGGAATGCTGCTAAAATATGCTGAACTGTGTGTGCTGGGATACTGTACTGCTGTTTAAGAGGAAATGTTCTGTGAACAATTAAGGACTGAATGACTTCATACTCGTTCCTCTCATTATTGAGAACTGGAAAGTGCTGATTGTCAGACGTCTTTTGCAGCAGATGCGTCCTGCTAATTGTCACTCGCCCTAACATGGCAATGCCTTTGTAGCTCTGCTTGTATGCTTGTAATTGTGATTTAATTATTTCAATCTCCTCCTTTACATGTTGTCCCCCCTCTGTGTGTATATGCTGCATACAATCAGCGTTCTAGTTATATTGCTTTGTCAATAAATTACCTGTGACTGATTTTGGCTTAATAAGCTTCAGTAATTAAAATTATGCTTTGGATATTAAATATGTTCATCATTTTACAAATGTCATGAAATGAAACTCCGATATTTTGCTCAATCATGCTATAATTTCTTCAATTATTATAGTATCAGATATAAATGCTGTTGTTCTTTGATGAAGGGCTATGGCTAATGTAACAGTTATTGAACATTAAACATCTAGTAAAGCATCGCATTCAAATTCAACCCTGAAAGGTTAAGGCAGCAATGCCACCCACAGTGCAACCACCCACTCAAAACATATCAGCTAAAACATTTCTTCAAATATTATTCTGTTTCTTTCCAAATGTTTTATTTGGAAAGAAATGTTTCATCTTAATAAGAGGTTCAGCCCAGGAAAAAAAAAACCTTGGTTATCTTACTGAGTTTTGTCAGTTTGATATCAATATGTAACAAACATTTAACCTCAGCGAATGGGGACACAGTGTAAAATTGGCTTGAGTTCAAGTAGTGACCATCATCTCTGTTATGTTCCATCCATCCATCAGTCCATCCATCCATCCATCTGACAATCCATCTATTTGTCGGTCTTCCAACAGCTGATTCTGAACAAGGACCATTTTCCATGTTTACTAAATATTTCTGTCACTCAGACTTCATGAAGAGATGTTAAGAAAGGTGAGATAAAGCGGTGCTTTCCAAGCACTGCACACCCTTTGCTGTGTCTTGAAATAGAGCGATGATGACAGTTATGAAAATAATTTTTTTAATGACAAGAACATATTCTGGAGGACTCCGATGACCTTGTAGCAGCTGCAGCCAGGCAACACTCATGTCCGTCCCAGTCAGGCCACGCTCCACCTCACATGAGCTTCAGCACACCTGTGACCAAGATACGCTAAACTCTGTAGAGCGATCATGTGTGTTAGGACCTCATTCCCGTCACACTGAGCGTTACTTCCTGAATTCCGCGTTCTCATGTACGACCTTTGCCTGATGTATTTGTTTTCCTGCTTCATTTGTTTTTGAATTTCTCTTTATATGAAGAGAAAACAACCAAAACTCTACTTTTTGTTGTTTTTGAGATGAGACTACAAGTGATCTAAAGTCAGTCTTTCTCTGGGAGACAAAACTCACTCTTCATGCAATCCAATGAAGAACTTTAATTGAATTTCTAAAGCTCACTAAATCTACAGAATTTGTCTTGAAAATATATCCCGTGGACTGAGAGAGTTTTGGAAATATGCTTTTTGTTTTTCATACTGCTTAAAAAAAATAAAGGAACACTTTTTAGTCAGAATATAGCATCAAGTCAGCTAAACGGGGATATGGATCTGGTCAATTAAGTAGCAGAGGGGGGTGTTAATCAGTTTCAGGTGCTTCTGTTGTTAATGAAATTAAGAACTTCTTCACTAGAGGGGGAACAATGAGACGACCCCCAAAGCAGGAATGGTGTAACAGGTGGGGGCCACTGACATTTTCCC
>JAABNX020000090.1:10009908-10022455 GCA_015163995.2 Mormyrus lacerda | reverse complement strand
TGTGCCATCCTTTCATTCCTCACACATCACCCAACGCATATCAGTATAGACATCCAGCATGATTCTTTTCTTCCCATGTTTTCTTGAGCAGTATATCTGCTCACTTTATGCGTCTCTTCTCAAATACAGATTTTGGTTTAAGATTTGACCCAGAAAATTACTGCTTGTGTTTCCTTCTGCTAGTTTTTAGACTGTGTTTTTGGAAATTAAGCTATTGACCTGCAACTGGATCATTTTAGATGGATGGATGGATGGATGGATGGATGGATGGATTTTTTCAGTATCATTCCTAAACCCAGGAACATAAATATTATACATGACTAAACATTGACACCTACAATTAAGCCCAATAAAATATCATTTAATCCTTAATTTTATTTCATGTATTAATCAACGCCGATGCAAGTGTTAATGTGTTAAGCTTTGATTGTCATCAGCCAAATGCTGTTCACACTCCATATTTCAAGTTCAATTAAAGAGAGATTCCCTCTTCTAGAAATAAACTAGCCGGCATCCCTTTAATTTTTGATGCTTAATAAGCATCAACGCAACACATGTCCCCAAGCCTCAATATAACAAATGGCCGTGCTCTTTAAATTTCACGGGGGTGATTAATAAGTGGCTCTAGGATTAAAATTTTATAGCACAGGCTTCAGCTTTTTAAGAACAAAAAGCAGGGGGAAATAAATAAGGCGAACAAAGCTAACAGTGTTATCTTTTGCTGACTCTGGGGTATGGCTTCACGTGATGGATTTTCAGCTTTGTCAGAGGGCTTGCGTTTTTTAGCTTAGCTTAGCGGCCCACTTTGTATCCGCAAAGTACAACGAGGTTTCCAGCTCATGCATATTGAGAGGAACCGTTATTTATTTATGAAGTTTCAAATGAGAGACTGAAGACGACATTGGAGACGGAATTTTGAGTGTTAAATTAATGTCCTTTGCAGGGAAACAGGTGCCTGGTTCGACTCTCTGCCTGAGTGAAAAGATTTAAGCCATTATGTTGTTTAACTGCGCTAACCGTTACGTCGTGTTAGCCAGGGAATTCGCAGGGTGTTGACACTTACAGGCCACCGTATTTATCTCTAGTGTAAATCGCTGTGGATAAAAGCATGCAATATGTCAGTAAATGTAACTGAGTGAACCACAGTTTTATAAAGGAACATCTCTCCTGGCGGGAGTGATTCGTCATTGTGGGCGGAGTCTCCTGTGTGGCTTCTCTGTCTCTGCACCACACGCTCTCTATACAAGCTGCACTTCACAACAGATGCCGACGGCCCGCTGTGCAGCGCAAAGGAGATGGATATGGAAGCTGATGAGCAGCTCGGTGTATCTCCGCTCGGGGGCAGCGTGTGGGGGAGCGTGTGGGGGCGGCGTGTGGGGCAGCGTGTGGGGGCAGCGTGGGGACACACAGCTCACTCACAGCTTCCACCTGGAATGGACCGTGACGATGCGCTACAGCCGCTGTGCACCGGCCAGAAATGAAAGCCGACGTATGATGTTAACACCTTTATCCATATATCTCTGGGAAAACACGTCCTGATTATCTTAAATGTACGACGGGATGAAGGTAACGGGCATATTTAGAGGCATGGTAGATAATGCACATGGATTTGTAAAAGAGAAATATAAGCCTGTTCAAGTTTCGGCTCAGGGTTAACGCGTGGCCCTGGGGTTAACGTGTCGGCTTGTCATCTGAAACGGACGTGCGGGGCCTCGTGTCAGCTGGTGTAACAGTGGGGGCCACCGGGGCTGCTCACTGAACCAATCAGATCACGGCGCTGAACAGCACCATGGGAGCGCCTTGGCGACAAGCTCGTTTGTTACTGTCCGGAGCGCGTGAGCGAGCGTGCAGAGAGCTCATTACGTCCAAGTTAAATAACCTGAATGCAGGTGGAAAAAGGCACCCTAGCCTCACACTTACCCCCACAGACCCACCTGTCACACACACACACACACACACACACACACACAGACACGTAGATATACTTCTTTTATCTCTCTCTCTCTTCATATATACACACACAAACATATATATATGTATGCATGTATATATGTGTGTGTGTATATGGAGGGAGAGAGAGAAAAACGTGTGTGTGTGTGTGTGTGTGAGACCACTGATAGACAGCAATGCTTTAGACTTCAGGGTGACGATACTCAGTTTTATAAAAATTTATGACTGGAGTTAAAAAACTAAAATGTCTAAATCATGTATGTTGTTGGGTTACTTATGGTTAAGGCTGGGTAAGAGTGTGTGTACGGACTCTGTGCCCACTGTAGTTGTGGGTAGGAGTGTGTGTACGGACTCTGTGCCCACTGTAGTTGTGGGTAAGAGTGTGTGTACAGACTCTGTGCCCACTGTAGTTGGCAGAGTCATATCACTGTTATCTAAAACACAGGTAATAAACCATGAAGTAAATAAATAAATGTCAACGTTACATGATTGTTATTTTCCTTCCCTGCCATGTTTATTTATCCAGGATTAGTTGATCCTATACTTACATTTAATTATTAAATGATCATTTTAATCTTTTAAGACATATAATGTTCCTTCCTATTTAAGCACATAATCAGGCATAAAGTATATCCTGGGCCTTTAAAATCACTTTGCATGGCTGAAAATGTTACCCACAGCAACGTGACAAGTGCAAACATTTGTATATGGTAAGCACTTTGAGACGTGTTACGGAGACCCAGCGGGTAGCTGTGACCTCACGCCTCCGGGTCTGGCTATGGAAATTGGATGTAAGAAACACTTTTTTGATTAGTGGTTTGCTGTGTTATATCCATTCATTTTTTGCTATGTAGCGATAGCCGAGAGCATCAAGGAATGCATGTGCATTTTATGCTTGTTTACCTCCAAGCACTTTTGCTACTTCTGTTATATCTGGGGTGGTTTGAGGACATGCCTTTGTCTCCTTCATAGATAGTTTCAGTTTTGTTTTGCTCAAAATGCTGCAGTGCTTTTTCTTGACTTGCATTTGGATCTGTGTGGTGAGAGAAAGTGGGCTGCAAGCCTCATCGTCACGGACAGCACAACCCGAAAGGCATCAGCAGGGACTCGTAGGTAGAGTACCTGTAGGTTATATGTAGAGTGTGTTCCACAAAATCCATTTATATGCTTGATTGGAAGCAGCTAAATTACATTTATAGAGTTTACGGCTTTGCTAACCACTACAGTATGAGAGCCATTTATAGTGTTTACAGAATTTTAAACTGGAGTTTTTACCCTGGGATTCAAACCTTCGGTCCTGTTTTAATCCTTGTCTTACCGTACAATTCTCTGAAATCGAAGGCTGGAGTGAACATGTGCAGAAGACAGGGAATTGGACCACTACTATTCAGCGAGTTTTAATGTACTGTGCCATGTGCAGTGCCCAGATTCCTAACTACATTCGGGAGCCGCCAGGATAAAAATACCTGCGTTTTGGCCAGACTGGAAAGACGGCAAAGCCATTTGACAGTGGGGATTTGGAAAAGGAGATCCAGCATTGATCCAGTCATTATTTTTGACACATCCCATATTTAGTTTGGAAGGGCGGGGGCAGGGGATGGAGAAAAAAAATGAATTAGGAAAACAAAACAGTTATGAAAACAAACAGGTTGGGAAAATGGAACACGACGACTCACGTAGAGGAATAGCTGCCCGGGGTCTGAGCTTACTGGGGCAGAAACAAAGAAACATACAGTTGTATATTTAAACAAGGAGCAAATGGCAGAAGATTACACAAAGCTGTACAGCAGGGTGACCCCCCCCCCCCCCCACACACACACACACACACTTTACATTTGTTTTACAACAAGCGACTGGAGAGACATATTGTACCAGAAGCCTGAGAATGATCCCCTGGTAGCAGAGAGTGTTGTGAGATTGGATCTATCGTAGGAAATACTAAACTACCCCCTGAGAAAGTCGTTGACAATGTAAAGACATTAAAGTTTCCAAACGCTCTCCCAGTCCTGAGAGAAGCTTTCACACTGAGAGATAATTCTTTGCAGTTCAGGTAACTCCCTGAGCACAGAAAAACTCAAAGCCGCATAGCACTATATACATAAACAATGCAGTTCAATATATTTGATTTTAACATTCTACACGAAATAGTGATTACTGCAAACAGACTGTACTTCTCCATCTTATTAGGGTCGTCTAACGGTCTGCGTTTAAGATTCGACAGAATATGTAAAAACTTCACCTACTCACGGATGACAACAATATGCAAAATAAAACCAGAAAGCTTCACAGCTCATCGGGATACATCTTTGTCAAACAGCAGACCAGTGCTTGAGCTTCTCTAGACTGCTTAGAAAACTGTGTGTCTTTATGTCGGGAGAGTTGTCACATCGGAATTGACAAATAGTATGCCACTACATCTTTGGATGAGTACTAGGGTAAAGCAGAAAACATATTTCCCAATTTAGCATGTTTGACATTTGTCAAATGGAAATCCTGTCAATGCAGAGGGGGCTCTGTCGCTTTGGGCAAGGTTCCACAGATCAGTGTCACTCAAGACAAGGATTAAGTTTAGCCACAAATACAGCCGCGTTTCCCAAAAAACTTGGGGCGCTGCGTAAAATGTAAATAAAATAGAATGCAAAGATTTGCAGATGATGAAAAATCCATATTTAATTGAAAAAAGAGCAAAGACAACAAACTGAATGTTGAACTGAGAAATTTTATCGTTTTAAAAATATGTGCTTAATTTGAGTTCGATGCCAGCAAAACATTTCAAAAAAGTTGGGGCAGGGGAAACAAAAGATTGGAAAAGTTGTGTAACGCTAAAACAAAACACCTGGTTGAATATCTCACAACTAATTAGGTTAATTGGCAACAGGTCAGTAAGATGACTGGGTATAAAAAGAGCCTCTCAGAGAGGCAGAGTCTCTGTGTAGTGAAGATGGGGAGAGGTTCAGCACTATGCAGTGAAGTAGAGGTTCACCACTCTGTGAAAGACTGTGTGGGCAAATAGTGCAACAATTTAAGAATAATGTTCCTCAGTCTCATACTGCAAAAAAATTGAGAATTTCATCATTTATGGTACATAATATCATTAAAATACTGATCCAGATAAATCTCTGTACACAAGGGAGAAGGCCGAAGACTAGTACTGGATAGCCATGATCTTCTTGTTCTCAGGTGACATTGCATGAAAAACTACATGGGCTCAGGAACGCTTCCGAAAACCATGGGCAGTGATCTCAGTTCATTGTTGCATCCACAAATGCAGGGTGAAGCTGTACCATGCAAAGAAAACGTATGTAAACATGATCCAGAAACGGTGCCGACTTCTCTGGGCCTGAGCTCATTTAAGATGGACTGAAGCAAAATGGGAAACTGTCCTGTGCTCTGACGAATGAAAATTTCAGATTCCTTTAGGGAATCACAGGCGCCGCGTCCTCCGGGCTGACGAGGAGAGGGAGCATCCAGCTTGCCAGTGGACAGTTTAGTTCTGTTCGCCCTCTTGACCTTAGGACCTCTTCCATGGCCTGCTGTCTGTGTTTCAGGCCATGGACTTTGGACGACAATTTGGATCCCGCTTCCACATTTGGGTGCGCTCCCTCATCGTTTTGTTATCTTCGTTTTTGTCTTATCGAGGAACAAAGCTGATGGACAAATCAATACTCATGAATTACTTCATCAGATTTTATTTAAAAGGTAGAGAATTCTGGGGTTGGCGGTCTTACTGAACGGTGTAATCACTTGGCCTGCTAGAGGATTTGAACTGATGACCTTCAAAACACACGGACACCCCCGGGACCTGGGGGGCCAAACGGCACCTCCCACGGTGTTTTTATTGCCATTAAACCCATTAACTGAGCATTAATCGTTCTAAAAATGGCTGCCTCCGCCAAATTATAGCTGAACAGGTGTTTTCGTTTAAAAAGTATTATGTTGACCCCTTTTTTATCATCATAGGTTGAAATGTATGAAAGAAAAAAAATTTAAATCCCAGGTATCCTAATATGCAATATTCTGGTCTTCTTTGTAAATTTCATGTAATAAGCAACGCAAACATACAGTACTGACCCAGGTTTCTTAATCATATTTTAAATATTACATATTAAATATTAAATGTGGTTTTATTGACAATGTTTACATGTGTAACAATGTGTCAATAAATGTCTTGTTATGGAAAATCTTTGTATTACGTTGTATTGATGTATTATGACTCTCGGATGCTGTAGTTAGTATGTTTTTAGCATTGTAGCTTTGCACCTCTAGAGATATAGGTTTGAATCCTGCATGAGGCTCCGTGTATTTCTGCAGATCTTCCCTCCAGGTGCTCCAGTTTCCTCTCATAGCTCAAAAAAAAAATGCATTTAGGGGAGTCGGTATCAGTACATTGCTCATAGTGCTTCATCGTGTGTGGCTGTCTGTCCTTTAATAGACTGACATCTCATAGACTGACATCGCATCCGGAATTTCCTCGCCCATTGGTCTGGCTTGTTTCCCAGGATATTCTCGCAGTAACATGACCAGCAGTAAGTCACGTTACCTCACTTCCCCTGGTATAAACGTTAGGGCGGATTAGTCCCACCCTTCGTCAGAGAGATGTAATTATTATAATGTTTTGCTGATCTTAGAGGGGCTGATTCTTTGGCCTCAGAGAAACCTGTTTCCAGAAAATTCTGGCTTCATAACAGTGTTACAAGAACTATAACAGTCCTAGTCAAGACTGTGTTTCCCGAAAGCTTTGTACAGTAAGTGCTAAGCAGGGGCGAATGGCCATAGTTAGTCGTTTTTGGCTATATTAATGCGATATGACGGCACAAGAAGAGCTGCATTTGTGATAAGCAAATGGAAAAATCAATCACTTTTTTCCATTGCAGTACATTGCCCTTTACTTAAGGTGTCCCTTTTTACACTGTGATTCATAGCATCTGCTCCAGCCACCATTAACTTGTACTGGATAAGTGTTTGGTGATGGATGCATTGACGGATTCAATGAAATGTCGGTGAATGGAGGGGTTATAATACAGTTTGCTGAATTAACTACTAAACTTAATACAAGCTCCTGTAGAGCTACTCTTTTTAGTATTATTTAAGTTTGATTTAAAAAAACAACAGCATTTCTTTTATCTTTCTTGGAATCATCTGATAAACACTCTGCAGCATTCTGGCAACCAGTAGGCCTGCGAGTTATATAGAATCCAAGGTCAATAATCGGTCCTGACATAAAGGCCAGAGGTATTAGCCAGTGGTTTATCTGTTATAAAATTCGCCAAAAGGTTATGGAAACTGACAAGGTATTCTAAAGTGCAGCAATTAACGTGCAACAACGATAAAAAGTTTCTTCTTTTAAGTGTAGAAGTGCATTAACGTTTGGCAGACAGGGACAAAGAGTGCTTGTGTGCCCATGTGGTAGTATTCATTACTGAAAGATGGATTTTACGGTGGGGTATTCCAAACACTAGCATAACAATTAAAACACTAAGGACTGGGATGACTCACTGAAGCAGTACTTTCTTAGAAGGAATGCATCGATTTCCTCCTTCCCATAGATTTCATCAGTAAATGCGACAGCGAGTGCGTATACACAGCCGATGTGAATCAAGTACCACTATAGAGTTTCTTTTTAAAAGTTGTTGATTCAAAGAGTTTTTGATTACTTAATGTTTCTGCCAATAAAGCGAACGAGATATTCTACAGCTTTTAATTTTCTTCCAGCTGTAGGCTATAATAATAAAGAAAAACTATAATGAGGCAGAAGCAGCTAATATCTTGGTAAACTAAATTCATTAGATCAATTTGATAAAGTGCTCAACCACATCTGGATAAAAAATCCACACATTTCATGTAAATGAGCTTGTTGCTGGCAATGGGATTTAAAAAGTGACATAATGGCAGGTCGGGCAAATGCAAGGGTAAATATGGATGGGAATGAAGTTACCATTACAGGATCATGTGACTACAGTACATGACAATGCATTCTGTGAATAAAATCTTGTTATTAATGTTTTTTCGGGGCATTAAACGGGGGATAAATTAAACAAGGTTTTCAATCGGGAAACCACAACAAACTTTAATGAGACAATTATTGTGGCATCTGTGTGTAAAAGAAGTTCATTACCTACTAAAAACTGAATCATGTCCAGCGAGTAGAAGGTTTTCACTGTTTTAAAATCAAATTTCATTCACAAAAAGTACAAAACAGGCAGGACTCAACAAATCAAATACCTGAGCAGAAAGTTCCATGCAAAGATATTAATGTCATGACCTGTCCAGGGTCCTGTGCTACGAAGCGGGGTTACTGGCTTATCTCGGTAACTTGTCAGATTTAAGGTAGTCTGGGCAAAATGTAAGTGAAGGAATATGAGGTCCATTTAAACTGTGGTACCTTAAATCTGACAAGTTATTCCGATAAGCCAGTAACCCCGCTTTGGAGTACTGGCCATTGTACATGCAGTTCATAATCCTTGATCCTAATTTGGTAACCGGCAAAACCTGAATCGTATCAGTTCCTCATTAGTCTTCTTCCAAGTCCTATGTGCCCCGGTTTGCTCATTAACGTCAGTGTTCCTGTTGACTGTGCCCATCCCAGGTCAGTGTTCCTGTTGACTGTGCCCATCCCAAAGACAGTCTTCCTGTTGACTGTGCCCATCCCAGGTCAGTGTTCCTGTTGACTGTGCCCATCTCAGAGACAGTCTTCCTGTTGACTGTGCCCATCCCAGAGACAGTCTTCCTGTTGACTGTGCCCATCCAAAAGACAGTCTTCCTGTTGACTATGCCCATCCCAGAGACAGTCTTCCCGTTTTGACTCCTTGTGGTTCTATTTGTTTCCCTGTTTCTGTTTTATTAATAAAGACTCTTTTGTTCTCCTGATGCCAGCCCTCGAGTCCTTCGTCCCTCCTAATGTGATAGAATGACCGGACTCACATAAGAACCCCTGCAACTGCTACCTTGGTCCTGGGTTTCAGGCCTCCCTGCTTCCCACGGACCGGATTCCCTGTGTCTGTGGGGAATCCAGTCACCAGAGCCATGAGATCCTCCAGTGCCCCCTCGCTTACAAGTCGAGGACTTCTTCTTCCTCCTGGACGAACACTCGTGTGGACGTACGATACCACGGTATGGAGGACCCCTATGACCAGAACCCCCTTCCTGTGTGGGGAGAGGGTGCTGTCCGGACTCACCCGCGATGTGGATCCCCAGGAGATGGAGAGGGTCCGGCGCACCATGAAAACATTACGGCAAGCGTTCAAGTGAGAAAATGCTGAGCCTACTGATACGACGTGAAGGTCCCCGCAGCTATCTGCAGCTTCACCCTCCAGCTCCTTGCTGCTAATTGCAGCTCTACCAAGCATTTCTAGCTACAGAAGGAGAAAGCAGAAGAAGCTGGCATCTTCCATCTTGCCTGGTCACATGCACACAGAGCCCATCTTGCCTGACCCTATGCAGATGGAGTCCGTCTCGCCTGAACCTGTGTGACCAGAGTCCTTCCCAGTGGAAGCTGCCACCCATGTCTGGCCCCTATCGCAAGAGGAGGAAGAAGAAGTCGGCCGCACCTATTCCTTTCAGTTTTCCAAGGTTCGACCTAAGAGGAGCCCTACCCATTCCATGAATCCCTCGTCATCAGCCCAGAGAGGGCAACTCCATTCATACTCCAGGCTGCAACCCAGAGAGGGTCACTCCTCCTGCTCCCCAGGGCCCTGGCCCAGGTGGTCTTCTTTGCTCTGCCAAGTGTCCTGGCTTCACCCTGCTCACCTTCAAGTGTCCAAGCTGAACCATGTTCGCCTCCAGTTAACCCGGTAACGTTCAGCTGACCTCCAGTTATCCCGGTAACATTCAGCTGACCTCCAGTTATCCCGGTAACATTCAGCTGACCTCCAGTTATCCCGGTAACATGCAGCTGACCTCCAGTTATCCCGGTAACATTCAGCTGACCTCCAGGTATCCCAGCTTAGCCCGCTCACCTCCAGCTTTATCTACTGATGTCCAGTCGGTTCCAGCCTCACGTTCTGAGGTCTTATCGGCCCTGGACTCATCTTCTCCTGGTGTCTTGCCTTTGCTGGCTTTGCCTTCTGGTGCCAGAATCCACAGCCGCTGCCAGCCTGACATCCAAATCCACGGGCACCGCACTCCTACATCCCTCCTCTTACCCTGCAGTCCCCTCAGTGCCCTCCAGCCCTGCTGTCTCCTTGGTGTCACCCAGTCCCGCTGGTCCTTCAAAACCCTTGCCTGTGGTCCAGACGAGTCCCATCTCACTTGTGGTCAGGATCGGGAGGGTTCACGTCACAAAGTTGCCACCCAGTTCCCCAGGGTCTGGAAGATTCCTCAGTCATTCCGCGCTTCCTCCTGTTGCGCTTTAACGCCCGTGGTCTGTGTCCCCTGTGGCTCCCTGCTATGTTTCCATCCTGTCTCTGCTTCCCTCATCCCACTTGCTCCTGTCCTCGAACATGTCGTGCCGGTTGTCTTTCCTGCTGCCCTTCTGGTCCCTGGTCCTACCCTTTCCTTTTCTAGACCCTTAGTCCTGCTGTGTGTCCTGAGGTTCTGCCCCTGTTTTCTTGCCTGGTGTTCGCTCTATGTGGTCAGCGTTGCCTCGTGTTCCCAATCTTGCATCTTGTGTTACTTATTTTCTTGGCTCCATTGTGGTTTGGTCTTTGTCCTTTCTGTCCCGTTCTGTGTCCCATCTGGTATCGGTTCTGTGTGCTTTCTTGGTCTGGTTGTGCCCTGTCCCATCTTTGGTCCCATCTGTCCTGTCTAGGTCATGGTGGTGTTTCCTCTGCTCAGAATGCATGCCTTTGGGGGTGGTTCTGTCACAACCCATTCTGTCCATCCCCTGGTATGACCAGCAGGGGTCACTGCTGATCCTCCAGAATCCTCCTGTTTTTTCTCAGCTGTGTGCTGTTCATAATCCCCAGTCCTAATGTGGTATAGATCAGCACTTGAATTGTATCAGTCCCTCATCAGTCCTGTATATACGTACTCCCCAGTCCTGTGTTTCCCAGTCCAGTCATCAATGTCAGTCCTCCGGTTGCCTGTGCCCATCCCAGAGTCAGTCTTCCCGTTTTGACCCTCCTCGGTCCCGTTTGTGTCCCTGCTTCTGTTTTCTATTTAATGCTGCTTTTGTTCTCCTGACACCTGCCCTTGGGTCCTTCATCCCTCACATGACAATTAATCAGCAACAACACATGTAAAGCAAGATGCAGAGACGGTGTTAGTGTGATACTTACCGTATTTGTGAGATGCAAAATAATTGTGCAAAGCTGTGTCTAAGTCATGAGTTTTTTATTCTGTACTAAAACCCAACCAGGCTCATGACCTGAGCTACAGTATTCATTTTGATCTTATAAATACATTGTTCCAGAAGTCCAGATCTTTTTACCATTCCACATTTTAAAGAAAAAGTTGCCTTTTCGATCGAAAATATTTCAATTCAAGTTCTGAAGACAAATAGGTGAATTATACTACACTGAGTACCATTAAACAGGAAGCAAGGGAACAGTAGCTCTCATTCTGAATCTTAAGTGGGACATTAGGCCTCATTGAAATATTCAGGTACATAGTTGCTATATCTGAACCATTGCTATATTTCAGAGAAATATATTATTCAGCACATTATTAAACTATAATGACTTCAGATTACTGTATCCAGATTCTACTATGGACAGACTCTAATCTGCGGCCTGAGTGTGAGCGCAGTACCACATTTACTGTGTCCGCGAAACGTCTATGCAGTTTCGTCGTGTAATTCATTTCCATGACGACCAATCTCGCCTGGAGGATGGCTCCTTGTATAGCAGTGACTCTTCCTCTCAGAAGGATTTGAATTGCAGCTAGACAGTCAAGCATTCACAGCGAATTACAACGCAGTGCTCTCCCTCAAATGTCACCAAACAGAAATTGACATAAATAGACTGTTGTGCAAACTAATGCACAAAAATGAACTTAATTCAAAAGGCGTGATTAAATTCAATGAAATTACTTTTCATACTGAACAAGGTAATTAAAAAAATCTGTGCTAATTATTTTGAAATGTTATCATAACCACACTGACAAACATATACATACGTACTGTTCTCTCTCTCTCTCTCTCTCTCTCTCTCTCTCACTCTCTCCACACACATGCGTCAATATTTGGAAATCAAGACAAATAAATATAGGTATGAGAAACCGAATGCTTCTATTGCATGTAAAATCTGGCAGAGCCCAGTCCATTCTCGTCATATGACAAATGACTTTCACTTGCTGAGCTTTCAGATGAGTTGAAGGACAGCATTTCCCTCCTGGTGGAGTATTTCTACCCCCATCCTGTAGAAAACTGAATGGATAAGCGTGTGGAGGGAGATCGAGCTGATGTGCGGCTCACATCCCATCAGCAAATGTTACTGTACGTCTGCCAGGAGCTCGTGGCGACTGAAGCCTGGCATTCAGAGCGAGAGTGAGCTGTGCATTAAATCATCATCTATAACATATCAACACCCCTCCGTCCCTGAGTCTATCCCCTCTGCTATCATTCCCAGCCAGAAATCTGTACACGTCTGGGTGGGGGGGGGGGGGGGGGGGGGGGGGGGGGGGGGGGGGGGGGGGGGGGGGGGGGGGGGGGGGGGGGGGG
>JAABNX020000090.1:9939797-9949818 GCA_015163995.2 Mormyrus lacerda | reverse complement strand
AAAACAATCGGGGAAATACACGTGGGGAATGAGGGGGCGTGGCACACGGGAGGATCGGACGGAGCGGATCATGACACGGGGGAGAAAAATAACTAATAGAACATGTGGGTATGCTCCACCAATCTTACAGGCTTTCCTGCAATCCAACTTTAAAACAAGATAGCGAATGTATGAAGAAATGTTTTGCCCTCAGGTGGTGTCCAGCCATCACCCTAGCTTTCTGGGAAGTTTAGCCATTTTTATTGATCATTTGTCCTGTTTTTTCTATCCACATTTCAGACTGAACGATCCCATAGCTACTGCAGGTTTACTCTTTCCTGAGTTTCCCGCTCAATGACTAACACACTTCCCAAGTGCGTGGAGTAGTCATGCATACCCTGGGATTCAGCCTATTTGCTATTGTTGTCTACCGGGGTTCACTGTCCTCCTGAAGATGTAGCTTGACAAAATACTTTGAAGGTGAACTGCGATGTAGTCTTTTCATCATTTTTGTTTTGTCGTCAATAATTAATTGGAAATTTTAAATTGAGCAATGACGGCCTTAACCCCTACCCAGCCCTAACCTTAACCATAAGTAACCAATGAAATACAAGTCTTTGGCATTTTTAGTTGTTTCATTCTACTCACAGTTTTTTTTTATAAAATTGAATTTCCCCTTGTGAGGAATGAAGGCAAAAGTCCCCACATTGTAATATATTATGGATGCGGGGCATGGTGCAGGCAGGAAAAGCAAGGCGATGAGCTACCCGGACTCACAGCGTAAAACTACAAAAGAAAAGGACCATGAAGGGTCAGGGAAACAAGCGGGGAAAAATACTGAATGAATGACAGAGCGAGTCATTGGCAGACCGAGGGGCAGGCGCTTAAATAGAAACAAGTATCCAACTAACAGGAGGGCAGGAGTGGAACATGACAATTAACCAATCGACTGAGACACAGAACAACAAGCGACAGGTGGGGCGAGTTACGATAATGGAGACAGAAGCCGGGAACTCTAACAATCAGAAAACTAAGAACATGAATCAATCGTAATACTAAACTGGGAAGGGGGCAGGAACCAACATGCAAGCAGAATACAGAGAAACAAGGAAGCAGTGGGGAGAACCAAAGGCAAGAAGGAAAGCAAAGACAGAAACACCAAACCAGGAATAAACTGAAATAAAATTATAAAAGAGGTGAAATGGGTCGCAAGCCAGCCTTGAACCCGTGACACGCGGGAACGGAATCTCAGCACACTGACCTATGCAGCAGTCTGAGGAACAAAGAAAACATACGAGGGCTGAAGGGCAAGAAACGGGGAAGAGGACAGGATGGCCAGCGACACCTGCTGGCCAAACGGGAAGGGGACATGGAGGGCAGGGTCACCCTGACAGTAACATATACAAAACACACCCGTGTATATATATAAAAGGGACACATCTCCATTACTGAGGCCGATGGGATGCACATCTCGATGCATTGCCAACGATCCGTTTAAGATGAATATAAAGCAAATACTAATGCAATACGATATGACTCACCCATATTGCGATGCTGTGCGATTTCAAACAATTCAGTTCAACACAATGTGATTCAATTACATATGATGCAATGAAAAAGAATATGATGCTGTAGAATTGAGTATGGTGCAGATAGTCTGACAGCAGTGGAGAACTGGAGATGAGACAACGTGCTTGAGAAACAGTTTAGAGGGGGGGATTCAATGTAAATGTACAATCATTGGACAAAAGGTTTTAGTCAGATTTCTAAATGAAAAAGGCTTGGGCCTCCACTAATATTTATATATTAATAAATTGGATTTCACTGATGCATCCTGAGTTCATCCCAGATTGAATCCAGTGTAAACTTTTTTTTTTATCGGGGCAATCTCACAGTGAAATTTTATGCCAGTGCACCGTTGCAGATTGCTGGATTTTACCATCTCTTATGTATAAAAGCAGGAGAACTTATACCTCAAGAATGAATCTGACAAAAAAACTGTGGATGTAATAATGTATGCAACTGTAACAGGGAAGAACTGGCTCTTCCACTGGCACACAAGGGATTGGCTGTTTGTTTTCAGTGGCATAAATGAATTGATCCTGTTGGTCAATGTCTGGTTCTTCGTAGACTCAGAGTCACTGACGAATCTGGCCAGGCGACAGAAACCACATAGTAGGTTTATAGTAAATTCTGTTTCAGAATGTTTTACACGGGCTTCTGAACGTCGGGCGTCATCGCAATTTATTATGTCCTTACTGACATCACTCAAGCATTTTGATTTAATATTGGACATGATTGTACTATCATTGAAGTTGTGATTGCACATGTGAATGTAGCCATTCGCACGACAACTATTTCCTATAAGTCATTTTAGATTTTTCCCTATTTTGTCCTGCTGCACAATTGCTCAAGCGGTTTTATATTTCACAGTGAGTTATATTGTTTCATTGTGCTTGAGACACAAATCAGTGTATTTCTATTGTTCATATCTGGTTAATAAATTGTTGCGCCAACTTCAGCTGTTGTTCCCTAAACACAATGCAGGGACACAGACATTCTCATCACACAATGCTCCAACAGTTTCTTCATGTCAATAATTTTGCTAAAAAATTTATAAGAAACCACTTCAGTTTTTGAACCCATTCGTCATGCTCAATGCATTCATTTTCAAGGATGTAATTTCCCTTCAGGGATCAATAAAATACCCATGTACCCATCCATACAGATCTGAATAAGAACCTAGAATTTCGTACTTTCAACAATGCATCACACATTTTAAAAATATAGTTGCGCACAATGCAGCCTGCCCTAGAATTTGACCACATCCTTAACCGTTTCTGTCAAGAACAAGCCTGCAAAGAACAAGAAAAGCCTATAAAGGTGTGGATACATTTTTCATCTGGCAAAAGAGATTTGTAAGACAAGTTTGTCAGTATGCTTAGAAGATTTGAAACAATGGAAGTGCTTAAGGCAGAGAAGACGATCGATCGCTGTTTGTAGAATCAGAAGGCTGCGTGTGGAATCTGATGTCTTCCTTGGGTGATGTTTGTATTTAATTCATGTCAAAATTTGTATTATGTATACAAATGAATCTAGATAGGCTCTACAGTGGAATGAGCTCAAGATTTTTGTCCAATCTACTCATATCACCTAATAAAATCTCAGTTCCTTCTTGCAGTTTCACAAGAGTATCAATCTGTGATGTAAAATATGGTATTCTAAGTGTGTGTTACATTGTCACAAACAATCAGCGTTGCCCTATATACTGTATAACAGCACCAAATCAATATGTCAGTTTAAAACATGCATATTTGTTTACAAAACTGATTATACTCACTCTTTTGTTTGTTTGTATATCGGTTAGCTCTTCCAGCATTTGAAACACGCATCTCATCTAGCAAAAAAAAAGCTTTTGCCTGTTGTTATGGTTTTTTTCACTCATTGCTTCTTGTTCAAGCTTTCAAAATATCACATGCTCTGATTGCTATTCCCTGAAATTAAATGTCATGTCAGTGTGATTAAGGAATAAGAATAGCATGAATTATTAAATTAATTGTTCTCTTGTTTTTCAAGAAAAGAATGTACAAGCCCCTTTTCAAATGTGTTTAGTCAGACAACTTTTTATTGTATCAATTTTCCCCCATTTTAGTGTCATATAAATACATTTTATCTTTTCCATTTCGAGTGTGACAAATTTACGTTCATTATATTGTTGTTCTCTTGTTTCGCTGAAATAATCACTTAGAATTTGTTTGTCACTGTCAAAGTAATGTGGCGCAATTGCTTTTGTAAGCTTTGGATGGATTGTATTAAGTAAAGAAGTTATTCTGAATAAAACCACAGAATACATTGCATATTCTAATCAAGGATGAGGAATTTGACAGGAAAATGTATATATTCAGTACTGTGCAAAAGTATTAGGCAAAGAAAATAATGTTTAAATGATCTGGATGAAGACACACACACACACACACCTAATTAATTACATGCATACATGCACATGTGTTAATCGTTTGGTGTTTTTCCTTTATTATGACTTGGTTTGGCTTTCATGATTTTACTGACATTAAATATACAAGGCACATAATCATTTTATTTTTCAGGATGTTAATTTAATACTGCATATAATTATGTTTCTTAATTTCTCGTAATTTGCAGTTATCTGGAAGAGTATAATACAGTTTGTGGGTTGGAGTGTGATTTCCAGTCGGGTGGGTCATGGTAATTCCCCTTTAAATTCCCTGTGGGCTGTACCAATGGGAGCCCACAGCAGGGGGGTGGATAGTTGTTTTGGGGCATACCTGTAATTGTTTATTTTTTCCCCATTTAGTTTTTCTTTATAAAATGCTTTGTATAACTTGACGGGCCGAATGTGTTGTGAGGTTTATTGATGTATTTGCATGTCATGGTGCTATTTCTCCCCTTTGTTTGTTGCTCGACTGATCATCCAGTATAATGTTTTCCCAGTGTGATATTTGGTAGGTCAGTTACATGGTCAGTATAAGCTGGGTTATGTAGTACCTCATTTTATTGGATTGTCCTCTTTGGGATATTCTTATGTATTTTGATGTTTTTTGGTTCCTGAGAAAATTTTGTGTCTACCACAATCTCTGTACCCCTGGGTCTGTTTGTGGTCCCTCATAGTCCTGTATCATAGTATGATACAGTATTTTGTGCAATTTTTCCAAGCAAGGTAAGGGGGGCACAACCCGGCTCACAATAAATGCCGACCAAATGCTGTAAATGCAGACCAAATGCCGTAAATGCCGACCAAATGCCGTAAATGCAGACACGTAGAAAACACAGAAAACTTTTAAATACACACAAAGGGTGAAATGCATGACGAACTGCACAGAGTAAACCTGCATCTACCCAGAGTGAATGAGCCATCAAGGCACAACAAATCAAGAGAATTTGAAAGGCACAAGATACAACAGAACAGTGTTTACACATACGATGCAGCATTTTTGCATATAATGCGGACCAAACACGAAAAAGGTCACTCAGGGATGCCTGGAAGACTTTCTCCTTCCTATGCGCATGACTGACTGGTGCCAGACAGGCGAACATCGCATATTTATTGGTTATGTGGAAGGATCAGTACAGTGTTTCAGCCAATGAACATCATGGTTTCCCTGACAATTGCTGACAGCGGACAAGGATATCCGTCAATAATAATGGGATGATAGTCAGGACACATTTTTTATACCGGATACTTGTTTAAACCGGATATTCCCCTTACCTCTAGTGTCCATGTCACCGTTCAAAGAATCAATGTCCTGAGCTGTGGGCAGTAACATTAGGGACACGTGCTGCAATTAGTCTCTGGAACAAACACAAAAAAGAAAGTTCTGGAAAAAAAAACATACAAACATTTCAGAGAAAAGAGGCACTGTGAGACAGGTAAAGGGACGCTACAGTGTGTGCAAGCAATCAGATCAAAAGCATTAATCAACATTCCCAGCAGGTCAGGGACTAGGACACTGTACTTTAAAGTACCTCTCTGTCATCAGCAGTGACTCAATAGGTGTAATTTCCCTTCAAAAAAATATTAAACCAGCTATTTGGAATTGCTGCACACTACACATTGTATGAAGGGAAGGATTCATCTCATTGAAAACATTAAGTTCTAGGAAAGGTATTTTCAGCAGCCTAAAATAGGCAGTGGGTTGCTAAATCTAATTAGGTCGACTTTTCAAATGAAAAATTATTAAAAATCCCAAAATAAATTAAAGTAACTGTAGCTGTTGAGGGATACCTTAGTTGCTATCAGCACGGACAAAAAATGTATACGCCAGTTAAGAAATGACCAAAAAAATGGGTCAACCAAAGTTACAAAAGTTCTCCATAAAGGAAATTTTTGGTATTTTTCAATAATCAGTGGTGATCAAGTTTTCATATATTTGTTTGGCTTATTACTTATTTAGCAGATGCTTTTGGAAAGCAGGGTCGCATAGCTTTTAGAGCAACAGGGGTTAAGGGCCTTGCTGAGCTGCGCAATGGTGGGACCAGTCTAGCAGCCAAGGGATTTGAACTGGGTGACCTTTCCGGTCGCAGGCCAATCCAGTGAGGCACTCATCGCTTCCACAACATCACTGGTCAGAAGACAGCTGTGTGTCTTTTGACAGAGAAAAATATGTGCATCTAAAGTAACTTCCTGTTAGTTATTGGGGGGTGTTGAACAAAATGGGACACAGCCTTTTACTGATGTTCTAATTATGTTTTGGCATTCAAATTCGTTTGTTGTTCGTTGTAAATTTTTATTTTGCATTAAACGTAACCGAGGTACAAAAATAATTCCATCTGCTCAATTTTTGCTCCGCTGTTTTTCCCTGCACTTCCCGAGTAACTTCCAAGTTGGCGCCAGTACTAGTGATCAACCAATCAGCAAGCTACGGCTGCAAGGACCTCCTCAGTAGGTCAAATGAAAAGTACCCAGTCTGGAGTAACATGAAGCTTTTTCTGTAAACTGATAGAATGCTTTCTTTTCTCATAATGTGCTTTGACCTGCAATAACCATAATAATAATAACCATACAGAAGAGGAAATAAATGCTATTTGAAAATCCTCCTCAAGCAGTATGCATAATTTAAAAAGTAAGGCAATTATCATTTGTAATTGGCCCTTCTTCATAAATTTAATACATTAAATCCAACCTGAGATAAACAGAAAGGAAGTAAACCTCTTTATACACCTAAATATATAACCTGAGTCTTGTTAGTTTTCCTGTGTGTGCTTTTCAGACTGATTATACTGATATACTTATTATTGTTGCAACCGAGGTCAGCCTGAAAGTAATCCGAGTGTCAGCTCTCGTTTCCTCGTGATTAGTTTCGGCGTTTACATTTTAGCACAGACTAAATTGCACCCCTTATTTAAGACATCGCTCTCTTTATAGAGCTTATGATCAAGCGCACAGAAGACCATACTTCATGCAATGAAAACCTTTTGTTTCCCTCCAAATTTCGATTTCATTTGGGTTTTAGTGGATACTAGAGTTTTAGCTGAGTGATAATTTTGATGCTACGTGTTGTTTTTCTTTTTATATTAGGAGAATATTTACATCACAGGTGGGTAGCAGAGGCAGGTAAGTGCTCTTTTGATGTCCTTTAAAAAGAACGTGGAGATTTCACACTTCAGTGTATAACTGCAGCTGAGTCACTGGCTGAGCCTCTCGCACCTTTCAGCAGGCATCCAGGCCGGCTCATGGTGGGGCCATTTTTATCTGGATAGTTAGCTGCAGAGGATGATGGGAACAGGTGGAGGTGATCACACTCGCCCAATCCCATGCCACTCCATGCTACATTATATTTAGTTTCAGCTGCTAGTTCAAATTTTTGTGATTATTTTATACATTACTCATTTAACTTCACAGACATGGATTATATTTATTTTAAAAACATCTCCTGCATAAATCGTCCTTTAAGATGAATTAATGAATGTATAGATGCAAGGCTTGTTTGGATTGTTTAATGTCTGTTATTAATAACAACTGTAATCAGATTTCTTTTCAGTTACCAAACAAAGTGAAGTACTTAATTAGAATATGGTGGTTTAAATGAATTTTCAAAGCATGGATACTTGAACACGAAGCATGTTGTTACTCTGGACAGTGTTTATACAGTCCTGCACTTATTTTGCCTTCTTTGTACTAATTAAACCAGAACTGCACAGGCTTTACTTTGTTTGCTCTCTAGAGTATTCTGCTTTGTTTTCACCTTCTGCCGCTTTGTGTCATTATATTGCGGAAGACTAAAAGTAACAAAGCAAACTGAAAAAGGTGATTTTGTGCTTTGCCTTTGATAGTCTATCTGCTGCATTCTAATGCTATTAAAATGTGGCACAGCTACAGAGAATGCATTAAGCTAATTTGTAACAGACTGTCATTTTACACTACGGTCATTATGTGAACGGATGTCGCATGCTTGTGCTCCATGTAGTAGTCTAATATCAGAGCTATACTTTCAATTCAATTCATTTCAATTCAATATATCGTCTTTCAGAGAGTTGTGTTTTACGTTAGTGTGTTGTGATAAATGCGACATCATAATGAGAAAGCAATACAATAACAGGGAAATGGGAAGACAGAAATGAAAGAAAGAAAGCCAGATGACAACAGAGGAAGGGAAATAAAGACTCCCCAAGTCAGAAGAAAAAAAAAACGCTGGCGGTTCAAGGTCAGCTGCCCCCCCCCCCACCCCCCCGGGGGTGATAACAATGTAGGAAAAAGAAAAAGTGGGTTAAAAAGAAAGGTGTAGACAGTAATCAAGTCAAGCTGAAGTCCATCACTGAGTCAGATCTCTGTGGATGGTGGCAGATTGAAGGCTGCACCCAAGATGTCACAGCTCCTAAGCCACGAGCACAATATCACCCATCTGTGGGACTGAACCAGGACGCCATCCGGACATGTGGGAAGGAAGGCAGAGAGCATGGGGGGTCAGAACACGCCCAGTCACATTAATGGTCAAGCACAGTAGATAAAAATGGCATGTAGAGCAGCATCAGGAGCCAAAGTTGCGGTGTGTTATGTGTTAAGGTTATCTTCAGTCAAGATTTAAAGACTGAGGCCGAATTGGCATCCCGAAAATTGGCGGGAAAACCATTCCATAATATAGGGACTCTGTAGCAGAATGCTTTACCACGCACTGTCACTTTATTTATATGTAGAACGACAAGATAACCTGCATTCTGAGTGGATGATGTGGCTTGTAAACATGAAGTAATTCTGTTAAGTTGGCAGGGGCTAGACCTTTAAGTCCCTTATATATAAGTAGAAGGACTTTGAAGTCAGTCCTGAACCTAAAAGGAAGCGAATGCAGGGAAATAAGAACAGGGCTTCTGTATTTAAACTTCCTGCTCCTGGTGACAATTCGAGCTGCTGCATTTTGAATATGCTGCAAGATGTTAAATGTGCAGTGTGGGCTCCCAGATAACAGAGCATTACTTAAGCGTTACTGAAGTCTAACCTACTGTGTACAAAGGCGTGTATCGATCTCCCAGTGTCTAGAATAGTAAGGTATCGTTGCAGTTTGGCGATGTTCCGAAGCTGTAGAAAGCATACTTAAAAAAGCAAGGATCACTAATGTAAAATTTATCGCACATAATAAATGTTTACACTGTGACAGAGTGTTGATTGTGAAATACTGTGAGAATCCACACATAATATTGTACCTGATTAAAAGAGACACTGTTGAATTAATACCCCAGATATGCTATTCTTAGGTAGACTAGATGAGCACAATAATGCATGATTCTTTAAATAAAGTTTTAGTTACAAAATGTATTCTGAAACTGGGTGTTCCATTTTCTTACCCATTTAGAAATTTGAGCAATCTCATTTGAATAAGATTGCGAATATAATAATTCTAAGAGAATGATATTGAATATATGAGCATGATATAGCAGGCAACTTTGGCGTACATATAGAATAGATCAAGACGAAACAAAGGAGCCATCATGACAAAGAATTTGAAAATGTTTTCAATAGTATATCATTTGTTACTTTCTTTTCCATTATAATGGAACAATATTGTCAAAATGTGACTTTGTAACTTTCTGAACTGCAATTTGCATAAATGCAATTCTGGATATAAAATGAGAGTCGTCTTAATGGGGGTAGTGTCTTTGGGTCGGACAGCCGTGGGTCTGAGCCTGTGATGGGAAAGCCGTGGTTGTGAGCCTGCGATGGGATAGCCGTGGGTCTGAGCCTGTGATGGGAAAGCCGTGGGTCTGAGCCTGTGATGGGAAAGCCGTGGGTCTGAGCCTGTGATAGGAAAGCCGTGGTTGTGAGCCTGCGATCGGAAAGCCGTGGGTCTGAGCCTGTGATGGGAAAGCCGTGGGTCTGAGCCTGTGATGGGAAAGCCGTGGGTCTGAGCCTGTGATCGGAAAGCCGTGGGTCTGAGCCTGTGATGGGAAAGCCGTGGTTGTGAGCCTGCAATCGAAAAGCCATGGTCTGAGCCTGTGATGGGAAAGCCGTGGTTGTGAGCCTGCGATCGGAAAGCCGTGGGTCTGAGCCTGCGATCGGAAAGCCGTGGGTCTG
>JAABNX020000090.1:9878812-9889908 GCA_015163995.2 Mormyrus lacerda | reverse complement strand
AGTGGTGTATCTTAGTTGTGTGCCTTATTGATGGCCCTTACTGGTGTCCCTTAGTCATGTCCCTTAGTGGTGTACCTTAGTAGTGTACTATTAAAAGTCATGTGCCTTATTGATGGCCCTTACTGGTGTCCCTTGGTGGTGAACCTTAGTGATGTCCCTTAGTGGTGTACCTTAGTAGTGTGCTACTTGCTATTAAAAAATCATGAAATCTGTTGCATAGCAGGTGTAATGTTTGACAAAGATAAATTTGAGAGGCAAATTTTTCTCATCAGCTATTTGGAGACATCTGTTGGATAATGACGGTCGTTCAACAGAGGTCAGTTTGCGAGAGAAACGGATCAATCAATGCAAAGGAAGCATCCCTCTGATGCGTGAAATGAAATGGGGATTAAGAGTAAGCCGGGTAGTTTTAGCGAGAATGACACGGATCTCTGTACTACTGTGCAAACACACCTGACATTTGTTACTATCAATTAACAAATTTGGGGGATATTACAAATAATCTTTATGCATGTTGAGCGTGTACCCTGCAGCGAAGAGCAACTCAATTCAGGGAAAGACCCTGTACTTCCTGAGACCGAATATTTTAGTGGATGAATGGATGGATGGATGGATGTACGGACAGACAGACGCACAAAAATTTTTACAATAATTTTTTTGATCACAATAAACCAATCAGCAGGATCACTCAATCGAAAAGAAAATTTCCAAAGTTCACTCACATTTTTGAGAATATTTCTGTGGCCTTGGTTACTTTTGGAAAGTACAACAAAAGCCCTTCACTGGATGACAGGAGGACTGAGTGAGTTTTAGTTCCCCGTACTGCAACTTAGGAAGAGGAAGCTTGACTTTGGGTCACTGAGGGTCTCATCTCAAAAACAACAACAACCACGGACTGAGTTACTTTTGGAAATTGGCTCTTAAGATGGTTGGAGATAACTGTTAATACCCTATAGAACTCAGATTAAAGCCTGAGGTTGGACTAGTCAATTCGTTTTGCGTGGTCCTGCATGGGTCTGTGGTTAGACCTCTGCCTCTGTGTCATCAAACATAATCAGAAAGTCCAGGATTGCTCAATGGACAGCTGAGCTTGCAATCAGACCCCAAGCTTCATTCTCACATCTATGCATGTGTGCAGGTCTCAGAAAAATGAAGATATGTGGGGAAAATGCATTCAAATGTCCCTCTCTTTGTACAAGCGGCAAATAAAAAGGTTTATGGTTTCTCAGTGCTTTATTCAGGCTAGTGGTAATTCCTCAGCTCACAGTTTAACTACCCATAATACCGTGTACGCTGAGGGGGGTTCTAATAAATTTGCCTTAGGATTAGCTTGATATAACCAAATAAATATATTAATAGATAGTACAACAACATTTTAAAAACCGATTTGAATATGGTGAGGATATGTGCTAGCCAGATTGCTATCATCTTAATTTTTAAAAAAACATTTTGACAATGAGATAATGAGATCCCCTCTCCGTCTTTAAAGACACAAGCCCGTCACTGTCATATAAAGCCTAAGGTAGGATAATGAAAAGCAAACAAAACTCATTGCAATTATTATACTCTGACTGAGAGCAAGTGCTCTGTGTCAGAGTCTGACACCACGGCCGTGTCTGTGCACTCTAGAGAGACAGGAGCGATGAAGGAAATTACTGTTTCAGTTAAGCGGGGCCTGGATGTGCACTCATCCTGAAAGAGGTCCCCGAAAACTGTTAGAAAAACAAAATTATGTGAACCGCCACTTTATGTGTATCCTGTGTGTCGCAGTAGCATCCAGGACACACTTCTTAAAAACATGCTTTGCGATTCGCTGTCGTCAGAGCTTTCTTCTCTGTATTGACTTCATTTATGGGGCTATTTTTCTCATTTAGGGTGCCATAACAGATAGGCCGATTCTTACCAAGGAAGGAGCTGACACCTGTGATGAATTCCTGTACCGATATTCCCATCTGTGGGCCGCGTGAATCACTGTCTGTTCTATTTATATTAGATAATCAGTTAACAATAATTTCCCTTATGATCATTCTTATATATATATATATCTTCCGGGATAGGCTCCGGACCCCCCGCGACCCAATAGGATTAAGCGGGTTGGAAAATGGATGGATATATATATATATATACATATGTCCATATAGCAATGGTTATGTAACACTGTTAAAGAAAATAAACGCTAACCTGACATTGGTTTGCACTAAAATAGTCATGATTGATTAGTATAAAAAATTAAAAAGTGTGTACAATGTAAATATTTTAAGATAAATTTACATGCTGCATTGGCGTTTGTTCCTGAATACAGTTAGAGATTAATTGCCAGTGCTTGGAATGAAGGGTTATACAGTAGCTCGCTGATGGAGTCAGCACAGACAGGCCTGTATTCCATGACGCTTCATCCCAGATTTCTCGTGTTACATCTGGTACTTATCATGCATGCATTATTTAGGTGATGTGTTCACTGATGTGCTCTGCCAGTGCATCGATGTTCCGACATGCCCAGTATGGCATTTACATCTTTACAAGCACCAAGCAACACGTACTAATTGCCTCATCAGAAGGAGTCCTCTGATTCACTGTTGGCTCTGAGCCTCAATAAATGAAAAGTCTGGAATCATGAGGAATTATGAGGACTATTGCTGGCTACTGACAAACTGGACGTGGTGCCATGTTATGTTTCTGTTCACTGTATTTATATCCTATTTTTTTCTGCTGTAGGTTAATATGGTATGTTTACTGTACTAGGAGCACGGGTGTTTTTCTATCCATCCGTCCATCCATCCATCCATCCATCCATTTTCTGAAACCGCTTATCCTATTCAGGAGCGTGGGGGGTCCGGAGCCCATCCTGGAGGTTACAGGCGCAAGGCAGGAAACAATGCAAGATTGCGCGCCAACCCACTGCATTTTCCCTTCATATTACACATACAGACGCTACTCTACTTACGAACTTTCACCTTACGAACTTTCAGACATACGAACGAAAACGACTGTAAGTCCAAACCGTGTTCGTTGGGCTCCTATTTCCTGTCCGCAACATCAATTTTTTCCGCCAGCTGACTTCTGGCCGCTACTCCTGCTGCGCAGCAGCGTAGTGTGCGTACTCCCAGCATCCTAGTTCTTCGTACTTGTGTATACCCTTAAAACGATGTTGAAAAACGACTTACGTACATTTCAAGTTACAAATGGCCGTTCAGAACGTATCTCGGTCATAAGTCGAGCGTCTGTATTTATAATCATAAGTCAGAGTCATGGACAGATATTTTTGTGGATATATTGTCCAGATTGCAATAGCAACTAGGGAGTAGTTGAATAAAATTTCTGTTGAAAAAGGAGATGGTTCACAAAATATTTTGTGTGGCAAATTACTTTTGATCATTTGTGTGTAGTATATTTCGATGTGTGTTTGTGTGTAGTATATATCGATGTGTGTTTGTGTGTAGTATATATCGATGTGTGTTTGTGTGTAGTATATATCGATGTGTGTTTGTGTGTAGTATATATTGATGTGTGTTTGTGTGTAGTGAAAAAGAGCATATCCAGCTTCTTAGCACTGGGTTCATCATGGGAAGAAGTCATTTCTAGTCCAACTAGCCATATATTTACATAAATGACGGAGCATCAAAGCCATGAAGTAAGAGGCAAAGCAGATGACAGCTTCAGGAGAGCTTAATTTACTCTTCCCAATTGGAATGTCTTTTTCATTTCATTTCATTTTCACAGGAATCTATAAGATGTCTCATTTTGACTCCTTACTCTGTTACTTTTTTACCATAAAAGATTCAGGGATAACAGAGTATCAGAAACAGATACAGGTATATGCAAAGTCAGAAACAAAAATATACAGTATTCAAGAAAAAAATAGAAAAAGAAAAAATGTTCATTTTTATAAATGAGAATTTATAAGACTGCAGAAATAGTAGTCGACATATTATGCATTAAATGAAAACAGGATGTGTAGAAAATTTCTTTGTGAACAAAAAATTTCCAAAACGATAAATTCCATGTTCATAATTCAATCTCTGTTGGGTATGTGCCTGAAAGATGTATGAATGGATATATAGGACACTGTCTACTGATGAACAAAATTAATTACCTAATAATTTTTGAGTGGACTCCATATTTAATTAATGCATGTTCATTTTTCAGTGTGATTCACTGGGAGTTTATCCCATGGAAACTGGCATCGGAAATTACATCCATGACATTTTCTCTTACAAGGTAGTGGAACAACCATTAAATTAAATGATTATATTTCTTTGTTTAGGTCTTAATGCTGAGCACCTGCGTCGTGACTAGTACAACCATACATGACACCCCCCACGCTCTTTACAACCCTATGAAAAATACATTTCATCTAGCGAAAACAGAGTTGATTAACTGAGTTATTGGATTTCATAATTCCTCGATAGTACTTCAGCATATTTCATTATTAAATGAATGAGTGTTGCAGACATAGTCATAACCGTGAGGAGAAAATCAAGTTCGTCGTTATGTAGCTTTTGTACACATGAAGCTCTACACTAAGTGGAAGATAGACGGATATTTTGGTTGAAGTTTGGTTGTTAAGACGTGTGATTTTCCGCCAGTAGAAATATCTTTGGTCATTTGTTAAAGCCTTGCACTGAATGTGCCGCGCACACCATGCCCTATAGTGAAAATGCCCTTTAGCTTGAAAATGATTGTGGAAAGACAAGAATACCAAGAACTGATTGAGAGAGAAAGAGAGAGAGAGAGAGAGAGAGAGAAATAAGTGCCCTAAACCACACGACAAGTAGGTTTTTATACAAGGTGTCAGAGATAGCAATTGCTAATAGTGATACTGTGACACTAGTGTACTGTGATCAAGTATATATTGTTTTATATTTTGCTTTATAAGGTCTCTTGTGATTCACCACCCACTCTTTTCCCTAGTCGTGCTAGCTAGTGTTATTTAATAGAGTAGTAGTCTTTTTATAGGACAAATAGCATAGTGAAAAGTGAAATGTATCAGTGGAGAATTTTGTTTTGTTTTACATTGTTTTTACCCACTGGATTCCGGGTGTAGGTGGGTTAAATACGCCTGTTCTCATTAATACTGTCTATCCTCCCCTGCTCACATCTTATCTTGCTGGTGCACACAGTCGTTGCCTATTGGACCACGCTGGGAAAGGGACTGTGAAGACCTGAAAGAGCGCCGACACAATCCATCCTGTTCTACACAATGTCATTACAGCAAAATGGAAAGAGTTTAACATCCGTCAAACGCAGATTATGTAATTTGCAGCTCCTACTCACATGTGTTTTAAATATGTGAATATCTGTTGCAACATTTTCCCTTTGGGGATATAGGGTAGAGTGGGAGAGGAATTGCCGGAAAAGCTATTTATCTATGCCTCTATTTTTTCATCCTAAATGTACATTGTTTGTTTTACTTCACATAGTTCACTGGAGGGCTGGTTCTCCGTTTTGGCTTTTCTTGAGCTCATTGAAGCCGTCTACAGTTCGACAAAATACTGGTGTCAATAATTAGTAACTGAAGATACGTCAATTTAGTATTATTGCATTATGTAAAAATAAAGCACATTTTATTTGTTTTCTCTTATATTTATATAGGTATTACAGGCAGTTCCCAGGTTATGAACGACGTCCGTTTCCTAAATGTAAATGTTTAGAATAACATGAATAACAAAATGGATGGTTGGATGGATAATACAGTAATAACAAAAGTAACTATATGTGGTACTGTACTGCACCTCGAGCCAACAAACCACTGAAGTCACGCAATGTTTTCACAAGCATCACAAAGTAGTGATCATCACAAACCATTGTGCTGAATCTAACTTTGAATACAATTGGCTACCAGAAGTACAACTTGTACATGTTCTTAACCCAGGGAATGCCTATAGTAAAAACATACAGGTAAGAAGATACAGAGTATGTATAACACCACTTCACAGCGATTGATTTCTTTTCCAAATGAATAAGAGGTTTTACGTCTTTGATATATTGAGCCGTGCCAAGATATTCACTGACAACTGAGTCTTTCTGGAGATGAATAAAATGGTCTGGGAAATTCAGAGCAGAACAATGATGGATCATTAATGAGTGGCCCTTTAACACTAATATGACATGAAAGGTCATGAAAGGCAAGAATAAAAAATAATTATCAAAGGTTAGGCCATCCACTAAGGTTTAACATAAAGATGGCAGTTTCCTCTATTTCTTTTAGGGCTCTGGTGAGGAAGTGCAGTTCTGGGTTGCGGGATGTCCAGAGTCTATCCTGGAAGCTGTGGGTTGCAGGGTAGGAAAGAACCCAGGATGGGGCACCAACCCATGACAGGGTACACTCACACCTACAGGGTAACTACGACTTTCTGTGGGGGGGAAACTCAAGTATCCAGAGGAAACCCCACAATGACACGGGGAGAACTTGATGTGGAGACTTGAATCCTGGTCCCAGAGGTGAAAAGCAACTCTGCTAGCCACTGCGCCATAATCAAACTGCATTTTTCCTCATCTCTCATATCTGATTACAAGTGCTAGTGAGCAAATGAAGCTTCACGAATATCCTTTGACCCCACTTGATGGCGCTCTTTGGGGCATGAATTTGAGCCCTTTGAATAGAGACCGCCATCTAGTGGTGTCAGAAAATACAGCAATTGGTTCATGAAGTTTCATTTGGTCATCACTACCAGGCGCATTTGTTGACCTTGAGTCAAAGCAAAGATGTTTATTATAGACCTGAGATAGATAAAACTTGTGAATTATTTTCTGAAAAATAAATCATGCATGCATAAATCATGAGACGACTTAGGCAAACATCTGTGGATTATGTTAAATAACACAATGGTGCTCTCTTAACATTTCTAGTACTTTTTTGATATTAGTTAATAATCAGTAGATTAAATGAAATATCATGGCCAATGTACCATTGACAAAGCACCCTGAGCTGATGAAACTCCTCCAATAACATAATCAACTTTAAAATTGGTGCAGTAAATCAAAATTCTAATTATATCTGTATGGCACTGCACCACTGCCACCGAAGACAGACACTTTCTTGTTAATGCAATAACTCAAAAAGTATTTGACAGATGTTTTACAGCCTTTTCAGGTGCATTGTCTGGATTATGAACTGGAGCTGGTCAAATTCTGAGATACACTGCACCAAAATTGCAGCAATGCCACATAGTGATACAAAGATAAGTTTCAAACACTTGATTCCATTAGCACGATCACTCAAAGATTATTTGAAGGGTCCTTCTCAAACTTTGCAGATACATTGTATGAATGAACAACTGGAAATGACCAAATTTCAATACAAATCACCCTAAAATTTAACTAATGCCACCAAATATAGTAATGGGGCAGTAACTGGATGTAACTGGGGCGGATTTTTTTTTTTCCAGATCACTGGAGGTTCTGTATGTACAGCTAAAAACTTGGCAGCAGTAACTTTTGAACTTTCTTTTGAAGAAAATCACAATAAGGTCTTCATGTGTCTATGCGTGGATTTCTGTTTAGCATTATACGGTAGATACTTAATTATACCATTGGTATGTCTTGTACAGTTGTTAATGTTATATAATGGATTTAATTGGTGTTAGTGCAAATAAGAAAGCAATAAAAAGAGTATAAATATTTATACAAAGTATTTTAATAATATAAATGTCATTGTAAGACAGACCTTGCGATATAAACAAAGAAGGTTTGTGACTGAATTAGTTGTCAGCCCCCCCCCACCCCCACCTGACTACCCAGGCGCTCTCACAGCTGAAAGCATGTTGGCCCCAGTACAGATTTTGCGTCCCTAGTTCCCATCCTCAACCTCAGGTGCTACATCAGTGAGCTGAACTCAAATACATTTCGGTGAGTTTTATAATTATTTTCTACCACGGAACGTGGAAGGCAGCGCTCTTTCAAAATGTTCCATTACTTCCCCTTTATAATAGTCGCTTTGTTATAGTCAATTGGTTGAATAATTAAATTACTGAAGCCGCGCTACCGCACAATAAGAACTGTACAAGGTTTAAAGCTGCCGCTTCCAGATACAGGGATCCGGTAGAGACTGGCGTCGCGGCACGGCGAGTCTGCGGCTAGGCTAGCCTGCTGCTGAGCAGCCCTGTTAATTAGGGGAAGGATGCCAGGGAAAGATTGATAAATTATACATGAAAGGGGGGCCTCGGAAATAATGAAGTTCCCACGCACTGTCTCGCACGCCTGAACACCGCCTCTGAAGTCCCTGCCAGCGTTCAGCAGTTCTCAGCGGCGTTAAGGAGATTATATCTACTTGTTACTAATGTGAGTGAAGGGGAAGCTGTTTGTTGGGGTCATGCTATTCCTGAAAGGGTCTTATTATAATTATGGAAATGACGTTCACTTTCTTTACAGTGATGTGTGTGTGTGTGTGTGTGTGTGTGGATTATGTTTATGTTACATTGTGGGGACCAAGTATAATAAAAACCTGTTATTGTGACATTGAGGGGACCATTTTTTAGGTCCACACAAAGATCGGAGAATGCTATATAAAGACTAAAAATGCCAAAAGTCTCTTATTTTGCTTGGTTGCTTATGGTTAAGGTTAGGGATGGGTTAGGGGTTAAGGGTGTCGTGATTGGGATTAGGGGTTTCCCACAGAAATGAAAGAAAGGTCCCCATTTTGATTGGAATGCCGTGTGTGTGTGTGTGTGTGTGTGTGTTTCTGTCTGACACTGGAATGCTCCTTGAAACAAAATTTCACACCAGGAACAGGATTCTATACCAGGCTAATGTCACTTTAACTCTGGATTTAAACAACGATTTTAGGACCTTACTTAATCCTGTTTCCATAATAATGAATAATTTACCACCAGAGTAGGACCAAACCCCATAAATCCCTTAACATCCCTACATACATAGTGCATTCTCCACGTCCTCCAAGCGCTATCCGTACATGAAAGCCTTGGGCCCAATATTCACACATTATAATCGGGTAACGTTCACAGTTTTGCTGTGCCGTGATACATAAGAAAATATGTATCTTGTTTTTTAAAAACACCTGCATTTTTTTTTTTACATTCACTCGCAAATGAAACATCTTGAGAGAGAGCAGAAAGCCTCCTCTGGAGAGCAGTCCTGCTTCAGGAGATTAATGTCGACTCCAAAATCAGTATTGGGATCTATTGACAGTAGCATTAGAAACCTACTGTGTAATTGACATAAAATCTGTTCCTTTTCGCCTCATTTTGGTTTTCTCATGAATTATAAACCACCCACTACCCTCGAATACAGAAGACTTCAGTCCAAATTGTGGATTTACGGGCCTCAAATCCAAACAGAATATGTAACCTTCATGGTATAAAGCGTATTCACGCCTGGATGTTGTATAGATTTCAATTTACTATACCATTAGCGTTAAGCGGTTTCGCACTATTCACTCCATGTTTTGGCTTTGAGGGTCGCGGGGGCAAAATGCTACGCATGCAAGGTGTCAGCATCTCCCGGGGCGATTCGCAAGCCGGCTGTCTTGTTACTCATTAGCATTTTTAAGGCTCATCCAGGGAATCCATTGGCTGTTGGTGAAGTGGCAACCATATAAGATAGACCTCTGCTGGCCCTCTGCTATTTAAAGGAGCACCATGTCAACTCCAAAGCTCCCTCAGCTTCTTCTTGCTTCTTACCCACGCCATTGAAAGCTGCCTCGGTGGGCTTTGCAGCAGAATACGATTACGGCTGCCCGTTCCGACAAACCCCATTCTTTCAGTCGCTCCCCACGCTTCATGCCTATAGATAAGGACAGGAGCGTAAATCGGCCGGTAGGCCGGAGGTTTGTCTGAGAGCTCACGTTACGCTTCGCCTGCGCCTGACTGTCCGCTTGTCAGCACCACTGTCCGTTTTTCCTTGGAATAATTGAAACTTCTTAGCTGCTTCCTCGACTTACATAAAACCAGCACCGGCTCTGATCTGTCCTTCTCAGATGTAGCACAAAAACTGTAGCGCAACAAGGGAAAACAACATTCGCTAACGACTTCGAAGACATACTGTACTTGCGGAACCCCTCTCGTGACATAATGATAAACATCATACAGTATATATCGCGGCCACGTTTTATTAAATCGCCCTCTTATTGCCCCTAATGCGTCACTTTCATTTAAGGCTCGAGACATCAGCATCTGGGACTATGGACAGAGATACTTAAAATGATTCTTATTTCTATATATCATTGTTGTTATATGTGCCTAACATTTATGGAAACGTAGGACTAATATTGTTGGAGTGAAACGTGGCCAGAATTGTATTAAAACAGGGGAATGTGAAACGGAAAGGTTTCCGCATTTTATTAAATCGTTCTCATGATATATTAAAATATGGACACTATATATGTGTGTGTGCGTGTGTGTGTGTGTGTATATACATATATACATACACACGCACACACACACACACACATACATGCATAACCCTCAGGGATTCACTTAACTCGTCTGCAAGCACGCATTCATCTTTAAAAGCAATCCATGCAGAAATCGATTGTTGTAATTTTGTAGCCTTGCATTTGCGCTATGACCAGTCTGTGTGAGAACTTATATGAAGGTTCTGAAAAAAGGAAGAGGATGAGTAGCACCAGTACTAGTTAAGCAACCTGCAGTTAACTATTCCCAATGTTAAATCAAGGTTTAGTAAAGCACTCTGGGTGCACGGTTGCTTCTTTGTCCCAGTTTGTCTTTACAGTCAATAATCCACAAAGTGGAATAACATTATAATGTAGCACACAGATCTCACGTATGATTGATTTTTACCATGAAACTGAGTTTAGTCAGTTAAATGGACTTTAAAGTCTGGACGTGCCCGTTATTGTGATAGAGTCTGTATGCGATGCCCATTGTGATGGAATCACTGCTTCACAAAGATGCATTTGTCACGTTTCCATTGTGAAGTCCATTCCAGGATTGAGACATTCTGCACAGCCGTCATTCCAAATATAATGTACTTTTATTGTGGCTCAGGTACATGTTGCACGCGCTCAATTTGCGGGGAGACATTTCATTAATGTTTTTTTTTTTATTATTATTATTATTATTTCCAAGGCCTGCATGTATCACATGAGCACCTATTAAAACGTTTTATTGCTTTGCAAT
>JAABNX020000090.1:9863817-9876351 GCA_015163995.2 Mormyrus lacerda | reverse complement strand
TATTTTCTCAGTACAAAATGTGCAAAATAATAAATATAAAAGACAACATTTATTATTTGAATTACAATATATCTAACTTCTTTAAATCTTTCATTTGAGCGTTGATGAGAACAGCAATGGCTACACCTTACTGGAGGTTTCTGTTTTTAAACTACTGGTAAAGAAAACTCGCTGTAACTGTATCCACAAGACAGATATGAATGCTCAGGTTTGACCACCGTTTGATAATAACAAATAATGATATGCATTTTTTCTTCAATACCGGAAAATTAACTTTGGCCCATTGCATGTCATGTTTATCAAACGTTTCAAAGAGATCCCCCGACTGTAGTCGGAACCTTCTTGAATCTAGGTGAAAGGCCACCCTGTACAATTGAAGCTATGCTCAGAAGTGTCCCACCTCCAGAAATCATTTTAGACTTAATCCCCGTCTTCCCCTCTGCTGCAGTTTTCCAGGTAGGAGTCAAGGACATGTGGTGTCCACTCAGCAAGTAGTCTCACTTTACAGATTTCCCGATGGGTCCAAGTCCTTCCCAGGTCCACAAATATTAACTGCTAGCACTGTAGAGACAAGAGTAGAGAGAGTCCCTTAGAGCGGCTGTAGAGCGGTGTTAAATAACAAACTGTTGTCTAGCTCTTGGAAAAGGCAACCAGGATAACATCATACATGCAAACTAATATGTTCCTTCTAGAATGTATCTAGATTTGATGGGAAACTAGATTTGTATGCCAACACAAGGGAGTTTTTATGTAAATTGTCCATTTATGCCTTGTCCTGTCAAAAACTCCATGATTGTTAATGCACAGCAGAAAAAAAGACATAATGAAAAAATGCTTTTTTTATTCAAATGGCCAAAAACGAATGCATTTTCTAGTGTCGTTTATTAAACAGTTACTGTCATTGTGCCAATTATGTCAAATTATAGTGATTTAATAGCCTGTCTCCCGGATTCCACAGACAATAGACAGGAAGTGAAGAACTGGCTAATGAATAAATTATTCTTTCGTCTGGAAAATGTTAATTTCAGTGAAAATGTGTGGTTCTCTGTCTCCCGATAAACTGATTGCTTTTTACGTTTGTTTGTTTGTTTATCTTTCAGCCTTGCGAATGCCAACATTAACTAATGCTAATTCTGTTTTTGACTTCTTGTATGTGCTTTATAACTTTTACGACTTAATAAAAGTGCAATCCATTAAGCAATGGAATAATTTAAACTTACCTGTTTATGGTGGGTGGTTCTGTTACAGGAAGGGAAACCACTTCACATGTGAAGAACTTCTTCAGCCACCAACATTTATCAAATGGTACTTGTATGCCTGGGGATTTTATAATGAGCCGTGTGTCAGACATACGCGCTTGCAGATTGTGTGTTAAAGACAACGCGCTGATTTAGTTTAGAATGCACAGCAGTTGTGAGTTGCTAGTTTAAATCCTTTGATCGTAAACCTTGCATGTGACCAAGCAGAAATACCGCAATGTCAGCTAACAACCTCAGACGTATCACATTTCTGGGAATGACTGTACAGTGCAATATCAACAATTATACTTTACCATGTGAGATGGGCATCTTCTCCTGATCTCCGGCAAGATCACAGCAGGATTGAAAGGAGCTTGAAGAGGAGCTGCTGGAGGCAGAGTTGAGTCGCGCTTCACAGCAAAGAGCAAGAAACACAAAGATTAGGATCTGCAAGTTGCGAGATCATGTTGGTCACGTTTGTTCAATCGATGGGTGAAGGTGATCGGAAAATGAACTTGCTGTCTTACTTCTGTAGAAGTGATTTTTCGCAAGCAGACATCCAGCTGACGGAACTGCTGCCATTTTGTCAGCAAAGATACTAGCGCAGCTGTATGAGCAAAACCGCAGTATTAGCATGGTAACTGCAATAAACGGAAAAAATGAATTGACAGCAGGCATTGGGTTAGTGTAGAACCTTACCTCTCTGTGTGAGTTTTAGGCTGGTATTTGTTTTAGAAAGAGCTGTTCTCTTCCCGAGGTGTCAGTGAAGCAGTTTGTGAGAGTGGACCTCAGCCTGGCTTTATAGTGCAAGCTCAGGAGTTCCTGTAAACAGTGGAGGACAGCCAAACACGTGAACGGGGGGTGCAGCAGACTCAGAGGAATGTTTTGACAACAGCCTGGCTGGTGACACGAGCCGGATCTCAGCGCATTCACATTTGTCACCGAAGACAGAAGTTTCTCAGCTAGCCTCCGCTACTCCAGTATTACCCAGTCTGGCGGCTGTGATTCAATGTACACCTTTAAAATACACTTTTACTTTTTGATACGGCACCTTAGATACACCGTCTGCATTCTGATTTGGATTAATTCCCTCCAGTAGAGGGCTACAAAAAAAAACAAAAAAACAAATGACCCAAGCAGCACAGGCGAAGGGGTCATGTTAAAAAGACAACAACACAATGAAGTAATTATTACACACTCACAAGCTGACTGTGCAGTGCTGCTTCATTTGCCGCCATGGTAAATGAGCTATATACTGTGGTAATTATTACACTGACAAAGGCAAAGTATGCTATTCATGTTGGGAAAACTCCGCATAATGGTGTAATTAGATCCTCACGGAACATCTAATCTAAACACACCTGTAATCTTTAATCTGTAAACACCGGGAACCTGTAATCTACGGGGCAATATGCCTGCTGCATGTTTGGCTTAGTCCACGGTGTACGAGAGTCTGTCCCAGTACCGTGCCATCCTCCCTACATGTGGTTAAACAAAAATACCCAGTGACGGGCACAGTTTTAAAAAAGGGCATACCGCACGCTCTCTATGGCCATGCGAGCCTTCATGTGGGTCATCGAGGGTATGCAACCCGAGAGCGCCAGCAGATGTTTTGTGCACTTTGCAATGAACAGAGAAGCACTGAAGCCACCACCAGAGCCCAGCGGGGGGGGGGGGAGAGTGTGCAGGGGGTTCGTGGCCTGATTCCAGGAGCCCCAGTGACAGCCGTCTCGGCATTGCGCTAAATATGGCACCTTTTACATAATACACCAGCAATGATACTCTCTTATGAGAATGATTGTCCCATGCACATATAGGAATCTAACCAAGGCCATAAAGTGATTCTGACAGTGTTTAAATAGCGCAAAGCTGGTTAGCAATCTTCTAAAGCGCATGAGGCAGCAAGTCAATGCCCGCGGAAACGTCCCTCTCCTCCAGTCAGTGTCCAGACCTGGCCGAAATATGACGCCTTGGAAGGGATGAATCAGCCGCAGGGTCTCCTGTCTGATGCCCAGTTATAGCTCCTGTTTAACCCCTAACCCCGATTCCTCCCTCACGTGTCAGCCCACCGTGCAAACAGGCAGCTCCGCCTCTGCACAGACGCCCGTCCTTCCTGCGCGAGAACGGGATCCGAATCGACGTTTCAATTGCCTCTGCCACGAAAGGCAATGCTGCTTGATGTCATTACATTTCACGCCCAGCCATTCATTAAAAATGAGGAGTAGAAGTGTTTTTTCTTTATTTATTTTGTGGCATCATTAACTTGTAGACACATTCAGCGCTGCGACATTGTAATAAGGCTCCCGTGAATTGAGAGTGATCCCTAGACAAACAATTTTATTTCTGTTAATATTTTTTGCATGGTTCATGAAAATCAATCAGCATTTCTCAGAATGTCGATAACCCCTTCAAATTCAGTTAAACTTATCATGTGATTTCATTCTGTGGTATATACTGTTTTTGCAAAGAGCACATATTCTAGTAACACATATAATAATTTTCTTTCAAAAGGGAAGTTATCTTTGAAATATAATACTATTCTTTTTGTCTGTGCAGCCTAAGAAAACCCCTCGCGGCATTCATTGGCTAAGGGCTGTCCCCTGATGCAATGTCACCGCTTGCATCACTGTGTACCAGAATAGTGACAAGAAAATCCATTTGTATAACATTATCAGTGGTTTGCAGCCGTCCTAGACTCAATAAACATGTTGTTAACCGTCCACTACAATGGCTTTATTGTAATGTGTCCACACACAGTATAAAGCACCATTGAAAGTTATTAATAAAAATGTGTAATATGAAGGAAAAAGCTGCATTGGATTGGTGCCCCACCTTGCCTTGTTCCCATAGGCTCCGAAGCCGCCAGCCCCCCCGAATAGGATAAACGGCTTCAGAAAATGGATGGATGGATGGATGGATAAGGGGACTTATACAGTCACGTCTGTTTGACAAGTCAAAGAACATGTGGCTACACGCAGACAAATGTTAAAATTGAAACAATTATCTGTGGTCAAAAGTTTACAGCCAATCTCACGCGGTAGGAACATGTCATTTTTTGTTCTCTACCGCACAAAATGCAGACGGATAGATATCAGATCTAAGCGTGATCCTACCCCATTGATTCTGCTCGTGACGTGTAGACGCACAATGTGACGGGGGCCTGGTCCTGTCCGCGGTGTCGTTTAAACGGTTGGAGTCTGACAGAGTCTGTTTCTAAAAGAAAACAGCAAATATGGAAATGCCGACCGCAGCTAAGTTTGGAAACTGCACAGTCACTGAAGTGGATTATGGGTATAGCGACTGCCATAAATGTATGACTCATGGAGACACGGAGGATCTGTCTATAAATTATTTTAATAAGCAGAATGACAAATGTGGATGCAAACTGAAACGGCCTCCAGTTTTTCGCAGCTCGCGTCCTTGCCGAGAATCTAATCTAAACAGAAATTAACTAGCAGCTATGATGTCACTCGAACTGAACAAATAATCATGTTGTCCTGCTGTTGTTTTTACTCTTGTGGAAATGGACTGTGACTCTGCCAACCTGACTGCTCCGACCAGTTTGCATGGACTACAGTGGCTGATGAGGGTCACAGGCTCCATATACAATGTGTTATTTCTATGATTGACAATTCTGGATGGCAGTTGAGCTGAAGGACAGCCCGTGTTTACTTTTGGAAATAAATAATATGCAGTTTGCTGATGGATATGGGAGGCGGAAAGGTTTCTCGCTGGTTGAAAATTAATTATTAAGCTCCTTGGTTTAAAACACCAGTTTTTTACAAAGTAAATGGTAATGGTGAAATGCTTTAAGCCATCCCTTATAAGCGTAAAAACATCAAAGTGTGTTTATCGTAACAATCCCCTGTCAGCAATATTAAACCACCTCTGTGGGGGACACGGGATCCACAGAAGAGGGTAAACCTTGAACAGCTCATCACAGGATGCATGCAACGTTCACAGAAGGTCTTTGGACGCTTGATAAATGCTGAATTCTGTAATAATGTTGCAAATTTCCTCGTATCATGACAAAAGTCCATTGACGAGCAGTGCTTAACACATCAGCACATATTGTTCGCCCAAATATTTTCTTTTTATTGTGTTATAGTTTTTTTTTTTTTGACTGACTGACTCAGTTCATTTCTTACCATTTTTCAAGAAAATGCTATATTTTGGGTTTCAATTTATCACTACTTGAAATTAATGTTTTTCTTAAAACTATTGATTGTTCCTAGCGAGACATATTTCTAAACAAAATAATAAATTGATTATTTCGTTATAAAAGTAGTAAATTTGTAATTCAGCGTCCCAGAACTTCATGGAACGTGTTCAGGCTCACGCGATACATTATGGCGCAGTCTTTATGCGTTTTGAGACACACAGCTTTCTGATTAATGCACGCTTTACAGAACTGTGGAAAAGTCTTAGGCTGCCAAAGAAAATCTTGTTTATAGAGAGTGAGAGAGATACTTTATGCACCCCTGTGGGGATGATGTTTAAAGCTATTTATCTGGGCAGTAAAAGTATATTTACACAGAAAAAAATATAAAAACGCATTAGAATATATGCATGCAAATAAACGTAAACACAGCCAGACATAATAAGAATTTCGTCTGTTCTCCAAAAAGTCACTGATGTCTAATTGGATAGCTATCTTCTCCTCAGGGGCACTGAAGCTATTCCATGTACTTCTTAGATTTTACCATCAGCTCACTAAATTAATTAATTTAATTAATGGACATCTCTGGGATGTTGCTGGGGGTGCAGCGTGGAGCTTGCAGGTTCTCCCTGTGTTTGCATGCGTGTCCCTCTCCCACTACAAACCCTTTTGCTGTGATGGACTGCCATCCCGTCCAGGGTGTCTGCTCAGCCAGTGCCCTGTGAAGGACTGCCATCCCATCCAGGGGATCCCCTGCACAGTGCCCTGTGTCACCTGTGATAAGCTCACAGTTACCCCACCTTGGATCAGCAGTTATTAAAGATGGATCAAACGATAAAAAACGTTTCAGATGTAAAGAAACACGTGCATATGAGGTGAAATTGGACCCTGCATATTTTTATGGCAAAGCTGCTTTCCAGGGTGTCACATTTTCATTCCACCAACAGGTGAAGAAAGTGATTCTAACACATCGGAGCAGCGAGCCTGAGTCATCCCTGTGTCCAGACCTTCGCTCACGTCACACTCTGTTTGATCAGAACTCAGTGTGGATGCTTCCTTGTCTTTATCTCTAAGAGCAGATACGATTCTTTTTTTTTAAAAAAAAAAAAGCATCTGCTAGGTTATGACAGTACAATCTATTACACATCAGCCCTTTCTGCACGACGCGGACTGTCACATCCATCCGTGTGGAAGGCAGATGCGACAGGTGTCGTGACACTGCAGAGGCAGATAGAGTAAAGTCACTGCACCCATCGTCATATTGACAATTGACAATATTGATTCTTTCAATGGGAATAAATTGTATCTATGGTAACCGGCCAGAGAAACAAATACTAATGAATGATTTTATTTTTTTTTTTAATTACCAAGCATGGTCCTAAAGTATTTCATTAAGCAGTTTTGTTAAACATACTAGATACAGATATATAGCAAAGAATTTGTATTACTTTTTTCCCTTGTGCGTATCCAAGTAACGTTCTTCAATTGTTTTTACATATTAATATAATAACATTAATATAACAGTAATTGTTTAACAGCCTAACATAGATTTTGAGTACAAATTGCACTTGTTTTCTTAGCGAAAAACAACAATAAAAACAATGTTTTTTCTTCATTATTATTATCAGTATCTATCTGTCTATCTATTGTACCTGTGATGATTTACATTTATCTTATATTGCAAATAATTGTTTTAGGTCAGGTAGCTTTGAAAAGCTTAGAAAAGATTAAACCAGGACAGGTCATGGACTTTGTTATGTACCTGGGATGAATGAGCAGAGCATGATCAGGACATGAGCCTGGGAGTATTGATGGACTGTAGTTATATAACTGTCCTTAGTACTCCTAAGTACAGGTACCTTACATGATCTAAGTGCTGCCTTAGTATTAATGTCCAATATTCATGGTATTTATAGCCTCGGTAAGTCAGTTATTCCCAAATAGCAGGTCTGATTCTTGGTTTTAGCCGTAAAATACTTTGCCATGATGCTGTGGGAGACTTAATTTTGAGCTGAGCATCCAATCGACGTTGTTCTCTTGTGGACTTTAAATGCCACTTAGTTGATAATCAGCTTCATTGCCTAGAAGAGTAAAGGGCGACACTCCTGAGAGCATCGGGCGGCTGGCTGAAGAAGTAAATTCTCTCTTTAATTCAATTTTTAAATCTGAGGCTCGAAAAAATTGGTAGAAGTCATTGTTCCAAGGAACATCTCGTCAGAGATAAACAAAGAGCTTTAAAAGGATTCGGTGCAACATGTAGACATAGCAGGCATGCTGATTTTAAGGCACTCAAGCGGAATGTTCCAGGACAGTGTACAAAATGTTATGTATAAAAGCAATATTGGTAACAATGCAAGTAATTATTTTCTGAAATTGCAATACATCCATCCACCCATCCATCCAGCCATCTCCCATAAGTTTTATCCAGTATAGTGCAAATGTGAGGCATATATATGATCAGAGTTGGCTCAGAAGAAGTGGTATATTCAATGTCTGAGGCTACGGGCTGAAAACTGCTGCAATAGCAAACAACCATAATTTATGTTGCATCCATTCACCCATTTTCCATAACTATTAGGCCACTGCAGGGCTGTAGAGAGCCTGATCCCTGAACGGGCTGCTACTCCACTGCTGAACACTATGATACACTGTAGGAAATTCACTTACCGTGCAGCAGAGACATTTAGAGATAATTACTGTAAATTACTTTAGCTATTAATATTTTCTGTGATACCAAAACTACATTTAATCTAATAACCAGAGGTGGAGATTTCAGGTCCAGAAAGTACAAATCCAGACCAGGATTTTGTTTCAGCCAACCTGGTCTGGTTTTGTACTTTCTGTACCTAAAATCTCCACCTCTGCTAATAACCTTTTTATAAAGCAGTTAAAAGCTCTTAATCCTAGTCCTAGGAACATGGTTGTACTGATTACCTAACAATCTAAAGTAACTTACACATCAGTACTAGTTTAATGAGCTCAGTCGAAATAACATGTTTAACTAGGTTTTGTGACAGAGGCTCAGTCATTCATTATCTTGACAGAGTTGTGACTGTGCAGGAGCAAATCTGCAAATCATTAGTTAGGTTAATAATTCATAACAATAACAATTCAACACTACTCTTGTCTTTTCTTTCATGGTGATGGATAAAATTATAAATGTTCAGTCAAGTCTAGTTCAGTCAAGATGAAGGATCCTAACATGTCACACCCAACGGTGTCGATTTTTTTGCACTTTTTGGTACCATGTATTTCAGTGTGACGGCGCTTGCGAGCCTAAACCCACGCAGCTGCAATGTAGGCGTGTCTTGGCTGGTTGCCCCGAACGAGCAATGCATGCAAAACAGTCAGTGAAACCGCTCACTGAAGGCCACGCCCCCTTCAATCCCATGCCTTCCATCTGGATGTTTATAGCCTGGCAGTTGGATGGCATCCATTTCTGCACCTGTAACTTTTAAACAGTTTTGCTTTGTTTGCATTGTCATTTGTCATTCAACAATTTTTAAATTGACTTTAAAAAGTTGCTGAATGCTGGTAATAATACTTTTTCTGTGTATACTCCATCTGTATTATTATATAGGGTATAGTAGCGTGTTTATGATAGTATAGAATGGTACATAAATGCAGAACACAAAGCTTCACAGGGTACAGGGCTGGATGTTCTCAGGCCGTCACAAGACACGCACTCGCGATTATACGGCGTGGGGGTTTTATAGATGCTGCATTTTGAATGTAGAGGGAAACTGGAGACAGTGGTGGGACTCACCGCGCTAACCAGCATATGCCAGCCCTCAAAGCATTTATGTCATTAACAAAGTTATAAAATGACAAATTGTATCAGATACCTTCAGTAGCAGAATAACTTCTGCTACGTCCCCTAGAGACTCAGATAACAGCCGACGGAATAACACAATTTGGGATATGAAATGTCAGGCTATCCTTTATAAGCTCTTTGAAGAGATATTAGCAAAGCACCACAATATCTCAGGTATGTCAGTTCGTTACAATAAATAAAGCTAAATATTAGCTACCAGGAAGTGATAAAAAAGATCTTGCGGGCACGTTGTGTTCAGGAAGGCAAGAAAGGCTCTTCTCAAATCTGCAGGTCTGGTTCTGCTATTCACACAGGGATAATATCACATGCAATACCTCACTTTGTACAGTCGATAAGTGCTGTTAATAAGTGTACCTGCTCATTAACCCAATCAGGGCTGCCCCAAACCTTTTTGGGGCCCCAAGCAATTTTTGATTAATCTAGCTGTCATTTGTCATCCTCCGTCCCATTTTGACAAACTGATCCGAAGGGCGCCCCCTGGTGGCTGCAGGACCCTAAGCAGCCGCTCAGTTCACTTACTCCTTGGGCCGACCCCGAACCCAGACATCCTTCTCCACCCAAACAGCGAATCGTTTCGCTGCAGGATGGCATCGAGAGGTTCAGTTACCGTGTGGATAAACATTACATCTACCACGGCATATGATCTTGGGGATTGTACATACTGTGCGATTGCCGCTGCCAGGTCTGGTGGTTTCAGCATCTCAGTAACATCCACCCTCCTGGACAACGCTACAGGGAATGGAGCGACGTATAAAAATCATCCAGTCGGCGGCAGTCCTGCTGCCAAAAACGCCGTGCGAATGAGAGAGAATAGAGAGGAATATCCCAACTTGATACAGCTAACAGGAAGCCCACAAGCAAGCCTCCTGTGTAGAGAGCCTTCACCTGTGTCTGCTTCACCTGTGTCTGCTTCACCTTTGAAGTGGTCCTGGAGAAAACAGAGCGTCCTAACAGATACCAAGAAAGGCTGGGTAGTAAAGTGGCCATTAAGTATATTTACCTATATATCTAAATGAATCCAACTCAGTGACCCTATATATATAATGTGGCATCATTTAGAAAGACAGGTGATATTCTTAGTCTGGCCATTATAACAAACTGGCATCAGACAAGCTGTTCTGCTCAGGTAGTCAAAGGGCAGGATTGAGTAAGCTACACTCAGGATGGTGTGACCTCTCCCTGCCTCTGCGAGAAAATGCGCTCGGTGGTGCCGAAGTGTGAGATCAAATGTGATTTCCTTCTCTTCAGCTACCGTGTGAAGTGCATACAAATTAATCACATACACCCTACTTGGCAACCCAGATCTGTCAGCTCCACACTAAAAACGAGGTTGTAGAAAAAGAAGCATTTTTACAATAACGAGACTGGCCTAAAACAGCCATTTCCCTACGACAGGCTCCCTCCCGATGTCCGGCTTGCATAGGAATCTCACTGAGGCATTTGTATTATCCAAATACGTTGCGATCATCCTTTTACGGTCCCTGAGCTTAATCACTGCAGTGATGCTCAGACAGTGGAAGTCAAGCTTTTACCAAAAGTAGTGTCATTCGCCATATCTGTGTTACGGCTCTTATTTCTGCTTTATTTATGTACAAATACAGAATCACACTTATGCAGCATCTCACTTATGATATAGCAACGAGAAGACGATATACAGCTGTTTTTAATTCGCCATTTTATCGCCACGTTGGAAGCAGGAAACCAGGAAAGAATTTCCACAAACTGCCAACAAACAGAGAACAGCTTAATCTGTTGCTTTCAGAGCACTTATCAGTTACAACGCACTGACCTTTATTCCAGTTGGCACTGGAATGAGGGAGCATGGGCTGCAGCAGTGTGTGCTTGTGACTTGAACCATTCACTGGCGAACCCAGTGAGTATAAATATAGACTGCCCGTCTTGCACGTTACGTGCCCTCGGCGTCCTCCCTCGTTTTCTGCTTTTTTCGTTAATGTTGCATTTCTTTGTTTGCCCACTGGAATACCGAATATTTTGCTTTTCGATGAAAAACAAATGGTATCTCTATATGTACATATCCATATCGTACCAATCGCACAGAATACGTATAGCGGTGCTTTGATTTCTGCTAAATGCATTCCTGCTCGTTACTACAGGACATACAATCCAATGATCAGAGGCCCATTTCACCTCACTGACAAACGAGGGCAGTCCGGACTGGTTCGAGCAGCTCTGGTCTGTCCTCTGAATCTCCCAGAATCCCCGGATGTTTGGCTGCCACTGTCAACTTCAAAAACCGTGTTAAAAACACTCCAGCGATACCCATGAATCAGAAAGTTCAGGAGCAGATAGGGTGTGCAACCTTTAAAATGTGCTTCATGACAGGTAAGGACTATTTTCACATGACCTAGTTTTGCTAGGTACGCTTACATTATTTTGTCCTTAAACACTTTTAGCATTTATTATGAACAAACTTGAACTGACGTGAATGAAAGTGAGCAAACTGGATACCCCATATCTCTGCTGCCTTTGTCGCAATGCTGTTCTTAGAAATTTGGTACTTGTTTGGATTATCTAAACACCTGCGCTTAAACAAGTCTGTATTACGAATACACGTGTCAGGCCCTTTACTGGGATTAATAGACGGTGTTAAACTTTGCTTAGTCGCTGTGTAAACACTAGTCTAAAAATAGCACAAGCAAACAGTACCATGTTCCTCCATGTTGGAACATTCCCTTCCTGGAACTCAACCACCCCGCGGCCTTTGCCGCGAACAAACTTGAACTCAGCCAAAGTCAAAGTCAAGTTCTTCCTATTGCTTTCCATAAGTGTCCATGCAAATGTGAGTTCCCCCCTGAGCATATGTCTGTAGATTCAGCTGTGTTATCTGTGTTGATAAACAGTGATGTCACGGTGCAGTAGTCAATAATGACCTTAATAATGACACTGCTCCTCTGATTTACATCTACTGCGAAATAATCTTGATCGTTTTTGAAAATACAGGAAGTGATATATTTATGTAAAATGCCGTTTTGTTGCTATTATTGCATTTTTACCAAAATCTAATAACACTAAAAACAGGTCATTCATAGAGGAGACTAAAGAACTTTGTCTTTATATTATTTTTGATTATCTGTACTTGGAGTTTACCCCGATCAGCTATAACATTAAGACAGGTGAATTGAATGACATTGATTTTCTTGTTACAATGGCACCTGTCAAGGTCGCCAATATCTATTTGGCAAGTGAACAGTTAGTGCTTGAAGTTGATGTGTTGGAAGCAGGAAAAATGGCCGAGAGTAAGGATCTGAGCGACTTTGACGAGGGCCAAATCGTGACGGCTA